>VWZZ01005750.1:15578-208138 GCA_013399095.1 Psophia crepitans
CCAGCTCACCACAACTTTCTTTCAGGTAGTTGTAGAGAGGAATAAGGTCCCCCCTCAGCCTCCTCCAGGCTAAACTTGTCTTCCCACCTGTGCCTGTAGAAGATGCTGTGCTAGTTCCATGATGTCCACTTTCTTGGATCGTGGTATTTCCAGCTCTGAGCAGTTGGATTTTTTTTTTTCTTGTTTTTCCCCTGGGACCTGACTTGTGAGGCTTTACATGTGTGATGTAGTGATGTATGTAATCCTCTGTCTCCCTCAAATATAGGACCACTTGCCATGTCAAAAAACCTTTTTTTTTTAGGGTTTGAGCAAGGTGACTGTCCAGCTCAGCTTTGGAGAGGGGCAGTAAATCCTGGTGGGCTGGGAGGTAGGGGATGACTGTCTGTAGCATCTCATCCCATCTGTTTGTTACTGAACTACTGTCCACACTGCGAGGGCAGCGGTAACAGGCCTGGTGGCAGAGACCTTGATGGCACAGGTTAACGCAGAAGGGGCAGTAGCAGTGTGACTGCTGGGCTAGTGCTGGTTGTTTGACCACCTTAGTATTGTGACCACTAGAGTTCAAACAGAATCATAATAATGGCATTTTGCTTGTGGCTGCTTTTTTATTCTGATGTTTTGCAGCTTTCCTGTGTTTGCGAATGCTGCTGCTTGCCAGGGATGGGATACCTTTGAAATCACTTGAGACCACCAGACCACTCACTTACATCCTTACAAAGTATGGATGTTAACTTTGCTGATGGGTTTTTTCCCCTTTATCTCCTTTCTAGGAAATATACCTAAATCTGAAGGCTGGCTTGGAGAAGCGCCATGAATCTCTCATTAAGATAGCAAAGAGTTATGCAGCCTCAAGAGAAGATAAAATTGCTGAACTGAAGAAGGGGGTGTTTAGAGTTGAGACTCCTGGAAGTAGTCCTTAGACCTGTCACTTGTATTCCACTGTCATGATGTTTACCCTCGTACCCGAACTCAAGAGCCTGTGCTTTGTATGGGATGGATAATTATTGCAGGCAAAAGCCAGCTTTCTCAAAACCCATGTCAGAACACGTTTAGCCTTCTACACCCTGACGTTGTGAGCTTGCTAATGTGGATAAGAAAACACTCGGTTTAGCCTGTTTGTGTTGTTTCAGTCAGTATCTGATTTTAGTGGTAATAATGCAAGTCCAACCACATTGCTTGACATTGAGATTATAATCCTGCTTTTTGTAGAAACTGGTCTGCAGACTTTGGTCTGGGAAGACCTGGTGCTTTGGTCTGGCCTGAATGGATACAAGTCAGTAATGGGTGATATTCCACTACCATTATTCAATTAAGATGAAACCCTGATGGAGCAGAAGCATCCATGTAAATGCCTCACCCTTTCCTCTCTGCGGTATTGAACCCTCATCAGTGTCTTATCGAAAGTGTGTGTTTGGGTGCTCAGTGCTATAAAAAAAAGATAGATGAGTGTTTTGTACATTACCTTGTGATGGCACTCAGTTTGCCAGGGTTTTTAATTATTTCAGGAAATAAAATATTCATTTTTAAAATAGCTCATGTAAGGATGTTTAGCCCTATTTCTCTTATGTTTTCTTCCTCCCTACTCTCCAGACTGCCTCGGCGTAACATTCCAATTTAAAAACTTCAGTTTGTACAGTTGTAGCAATGTGTACTACTAAAAGCTTTTTATGGTGAAGGGAGGAGGAGTCAAGCTGGTACAGATAATCTGGTTTTGTTTAATTCCTCATCTTATTAGCTAGAGGTGCTAGCAGGTCAGGAATGGGAGCTGATCACTGCTTCTAAAGCTCTTACTGAGGCATCAGACCCTTCCAGTGTTTCGCTTTGAGGTGTTTTTTTCTTACCTTGTAGCATGCGAGACACTTCAGTGCAAGTCCATGTTAATCTGCAAATCTTAACGTGGCACAAAGCTTCTCGCGCAGTTTTCCACCAGATACAGCCTGTGTGATAGGACTGTGTGCGTGTGTGTACAACACCCCTTGCTTAAACCCATGAGGCTTACTGTTCATCCCAGCAGTCCCACGATGTCGTGCAACAGCATCTGGTGTAGACACCAGCAGAAGTCTAACTGCTAAGGTAGCTGACTCTTCCCACTGTGTCATGTCCCCCCCCAAGAGCTGAAGATGTTAAATATCTACAAGGCACAGAAAAATTCTTTGTGGATATCACACACTAGGCCACGCGTGGAGAAATTAGTGATGCTTTGGGTATTGTGCTTTGAAAATGAGTTTTCTAACGGATCTCTCCTTTAGTGCTGTGGTGAAGCAGCGTGTTCTCTGCGCGGGCGTGCTCTGCTCCTCTGCCATTACGTATTCTAGTGTGACACAGGCGCTATCTATGGGAACATGTTTCTCATTAGCGGCACTGCTAATGAACTTGATCTTTGTGGTTCATCCCCAGCCGGCAGCTGAGCACCATGTGGTCGCTTGTTCACTGCCCCAGCAGGATTGGGAGGAGAGTGGGAAGAAAAAGGCAAAACTCATGGGTTGGGGTAAGGACAGTACTGGGACAGCAAAGGAGAGGGAAATAACAACAGTACTTGGAATATACGGAGCAGGTGACCCACAATATGGTTTGCTCACTGCCCAGAACCTGATGCCCAGCCTGTACCCCAGCAGTGATCCCTCCTCCCTGGCCAGCTCCCCCCTTGCATGATGCCCTAAGGTGTGGAATAGCCCTTTGGGTCTGCTGTCCAGGCTGTGCCCCCTCCCAGCTGCCTGTGAAAATTAACTCTATCCCAGCCAAAACCAGGACAACGTAATTGCAAAACTCTGTGATAACTTTTCAGGTGTTTCTAGACTTCCAATACCATGATGTTGCTGTAGACAGATGGCAAGGCTTGTGCTGAGACTTTCCTGAGCTTTCTGGAGAGATCCCTGCTTCTCATGTCAGTTTAGCCCATGTCCCCGCTTGACAAGGTACTGGAAGCCAAGTGTTCCTCCTCCAACTTCTCTGAGAATGTGGGGGTGTGGCTTGTGGCTTTTTCTTTTTGTTTTGATGATGCTCTGAAGATTCAGAGTAAACTCCTGTGACTTGGAATTCTATAAATGTAGCAGTAGTATCTGCTTTCTCACAAAGCCTGGTTGGAGGTTGCGTTCCACAGCCTGGATATTACAGCAGCTCTGGGAAAACAGATCCCCAAAAGCTTGAAATAAATACTGCAAGGGATTACTCCAGCCAGCAGATGATTTTGATGGGATAAGCTGACTGTTCTTTGGGAAAGCACATGTGAAGATCAAGACTTTTAAGCTAGAGAGATCATGCCTGTGTAGCCCAGTGATGAGGAATTTGTAGGACAAAGACAATACTGCATTCTGGTTCCTGCTCTTGGATTTTGCAATGCCAGCTATTGGGTAAAATGAAAGGACACGATTCACAGAGAAACAAAACTTCTGATGTTCAGGGACAGGTTTGTGTGTTTCCTATCGGCTCCTGTGCCTTGAGTGGCCTCTTTGTACCTAAAGTACCTATAAATAAAACATAACTGAAACTGTATTTTATCTACAGATAATTGATTCCTAGGGGTGAGTACTGCTGCTCTTCAAGAACTTCTACTCATCTTGAACCATATGGTGAGGCAGTGGGGGGAGTTCTAGTGTGACCTGACTAGCAGGGAAGGGGGGATGGCTTCACGAAGGTGATGCAGCTCCATTTCCCTCAAGAGGGCACTGTTATTCAAAATTTTCTTGTTTGGGTTTTTGTTAGTACTTCTAAAAGTCTAGAGCCCTCTGCCAAAGCTTAAGTCAAACAAAACTGGAACACTCCTTTACTTTGAGACACTAGTGTGAAATGAGAGGGTTATGGATGGACATCCATCGTGAGGCTGATAGAAGAGAATGGCCAGACTTAGTGGAATGAGACCTTCACATCCTTCTCTGTGAGAGTAACTGGGTGTCAGTAGCTGCCATACAGCTTGGCAGAACGCTGTTTAAACATGTCGCCTGACTTATTTTTTCGCGTGTACTTCAGTATTTTATATACTACATGAAGACTGTAGCAAATCTGCGTTGCACTGCTTGGGCTGCAAGGCTTTCTGGTCTCGTGCGTTCCAAATGCGTGTGCGCTGCCTGTAGTACCTGGGTCAAACAATGTTTTTGAGGAGTTTAAAACAAACCAACCCCACAAAAAGCATATATTGCTACCAGTGGTGTCCATGGCTACACCTTATACCCAGGGGTAGTTTGTTGTAGCTGTTTCGGTAGAGTCCCTAACTCTTACTGTACATGGATCCGTGCGTACTGCACGTGTGTGCATACCAGATTATATGCTGCCTGTTCCTTCCGTATTGGGGAAAATTATGGTAGTTACATAATGATCCAGAAGGGCTTTTTAAGCAGGAACCGCTTTCCTTCTGACACTAACAACTGCCAGATCTTTAAGATGGGCTTGTTTAGCACCTGACTTCTTCATAATCCGTTTGTTGGGCCTCATGTGTGCATCTTCCGTACGTGTACGGCTGTACGTGTACAGGTGCTGTTGATCTTTGGGAAACCAGGGCAGGCTGCAGCCCTGATCTGAGCATGCGAACTGTTGTGGGAGGCTTAACGTCTGCTCCATCTGCTTTGGGGCCCCTGTGTAGACCAGGCAGTGGCTTAGATCACCCAGAAGGTCAGTGTGAAGATAGGTTACCACTCAGAAGGTCACTTTTTAGGAGAAGGAAGCTTAAGATGAGTTGTCCGAGCTTGTCCACAGCCTGTCCC
Source organism: Psophia crepitans (assembly GCA_013399095.1). Taxonomy (NCBI): domain Eukaryota; kingdom Metazoa; phylum Chordata; class Aves; order Gruiformes; family Psophiidae; genus Psophia; species Psophia crepitans. The sequence continues at coordinate 20,276 of VWZZ01005750.1, forward strand.
CAAACCTCCTTCCTTAGAGGAGAGCAGTTTGAGTTTAGAATTTAAAAAGAAATCAAAGAGCGTGTGGGGGGAAGTGGGTAGAGGAGAGGGCACGGAGCTTACCGGCAGAGTTGTGTGCAGCTGCCGGGAGGGTGCTGTGCATGAACACAGATGAAAATCTCTCCTCTTACAAGCTCAGACATAAACATCCAGAACATACATATGGGCAGCACAGCTTGAACTTGCTGCTGTGTGTCCTTCCTCTGCACTGCACGCACCACAAGCTGTTGAAGAAGAAGGTAAGCATCTCCTGCCCGTGAGGGTGTGCCCTCTCAGGGAGGGCAGGGCTTTGTTCCAATTTTCTGAATAACTTAAACAAGATTTGGTATCTTTGTGGTAGAAGAAGTAGCAATGGGTACGATGGGAAGTGGGCAAGTGGCTTAGATGGTGGCTCGGTGTGGTTTGTGAACACGAACAGAACTTAGAGAGGCAATGTGACATCTCTTCCCCTGCTTGCATGACTTGCTGCTCCTGTCCCTGCGAAGGAAGGAAACCTTTCCTCCTCTCCCCTGCTCTGCCTTTATCTGAAGGTTTTGCTGCCACACTGAGTAGGGCTGGGTTAGCCGAGCAAGTCTCTTTTCCAGCAGCGCTGTGTGAGACCTTTCCGCTCTGGGTGCGGGAGGAGCTGGAGGAGAAGATGCCGGTGTGCTTGGCCACGCGGTGGGGCTGTTGGCACAGACACTGCTGGAGTTGACGCGTTGTTCCTGCCATGGCTCTGCCGAAGGAGACTTGCTGAATCTGCAGCTCCAGAATAACAATTTTGCAGCCTGACGTTCGTATATTCTGGGACTACCCAGGACCAGGTAAACCAGAAGTTCAAACTTTTTTGTATAAAGATTTCAGACAGCTGATGGTCAGTTTTGCATGAAGACCATCCAAAAGCTGCTGTGTCCTTCTTGGTGGTGTCACAGAGTCATAGAATCACAGACTGGTTTGGGTTGGAAGGGACTTCAAAGCCCATCTAGTTCCCCCCCCCGCCATGGGCAGGGACACCCCCCACCAGCCCAGGGTGCCCAAAGCCCCATCCAGCCTGGCCTTGGGCACTGCCAGGGAGCCAGGGGCAGCCACAGCTTCTCGGGGCACCCTGTGCCAGGGCCTCAGCACCCTCACAGGGAAGGATTGCTGCCTCACATCTCAGCTCCATCTCCCCTCTTTCAGTTCAAACCCATCCCCCTTGCCCTGTCCCTCCCTGCCCTGGAACCAGCCCCTCTCCAGCTTTCCTGCAGCCCCTGCAGGGACTGGAAGGCCACAATTAGGTCTCCCTGGAGCCTTCTCTTCTGTGGCTTTTCCCTGGCTGGAGCCCGAGAAGGCTCAGATTCATACCACAAGGTGCTTCTCCCTTTTTCCCCCAAGCAGAAAGAGAGCGACATACCTAGGAGCTGAGTTTCCTAGTGGATAGCAGATTATACAGTATTTATTGCAAAAGAGGAGTTTGGAGGTTGTGGCGGTGATATTGTGAAAGGCAATGTACTGAAAAATCAACTCACAAGGAGAAGTGAACGTTAAGAAAAAAATAATAGTTAGTGTGAGCTGCAAGCCCCACTGGAGGGGACTGGGAGAGGCCGGCGCTTGGAGAAAATGAACAAACAAAAGGAGGGAAAACTGGGGTTATGTTGAGGTTTCCATAGCAACACAATACTTTTCCTGGAAATATCAAATGATGAGATCTAATCTATCTGCTAGTTAACTCTTGCATGCAAAGCCCTCTCCTTTCACAGCTTACCCACCACCCTTCGCAGCATCCTCTCTAGCGATGAGTGTACCGTCCCCGCGCAGCGGTGCTGGGACGCGTGTTCCTGGGACCAGGCTGTTCCTTTCCATTGCCCCGTTCCAGAGCACACAGGAAAGGAAAGGCCTGTGTCGGCATGACTTGCTGGCTGTGCTGACCTTGAGAAGGTTCTGTTTCCTGCAGATCCCAGAGAGGATGGACTAACCTGGTGCTAGGAGCAGGGCTGCCAGGCACGGGTGGTGCTGAGATCTTCCATAGCCTGCAGGGTTTGTCCTCCTTGGAAGTGACACAGCACAGTGTCCGAGGTCTGCAGAAAACTTTCTGTGAACGTTTTTGTAGAGTTCATCAAAGTAGCCTGACTTAAATTTGTCCCCAGCGGTCTGCTTGTTGTCTGAAGAGCCCCAGGTTTGGGAGTCCTTGATGGCAGGGCGATTTTCTTGTGGAGCAAGGTGGAAGAGTGGCAGTTTTCACCTAGTAAAAAGGACAGTTGAGGGAGTGGGCAGCATGACTACAGTCCATTAAATTCCCAAGGCGCTCAAAAACCCAGAAAGGAGGGGGATTTGGGGAGGCTTGTACCTGTTTCTAGCAACAGTTCTACTGCTCCTTTCTGCACTTCTGTTGGTGAAACCCCGAGAGCTGGCGGTGCTTCCTCACGCATTACGGACTTTGCTTTTACTTTGTTTTGCCTTTTTACTGCGGGCCTTAAAGTCTTTGGGTGAGGTGCCGCAGGCTGCGCCGCGTTTTCAGTCTCCTCTGCTGGAGAGCTGTAGCCTGGCCGGCCAGAGGCGCAGCGGGGGGAGGCCGGTGCCTGGGTGATGCCCTGACCCTGCGGGGTTTGGGGGGCGAGCAGAGCCTGCGGAGCGTGATGCACCTCACGACGTAGAGCTTCTGTGTTTAGATGCGTGGCGTTAGAGCCTTGCTAAGGGCCTGGCTGTGGATGACCCCGGCAATGTTCAGCGAAAGCAATGTTCTCTTTTCATAGGGGGGCTTCACGGGGTTTTTTGGGTTGGTTTTTTTTTTGTTTCTCTGGTTGTTGTTCTGTGATTAACCTGTTAATGCTGATTGAGCCCTGAAGATTTGTGGGTGGCAACCAACCATCGCTACAGTATTTAGAAGAAAACCAGTTTGGAGGGGGTTCAAAGAGCAGCGATCCAGCCGTGTGCCAATAAATAGGAGGCAGTGCTTTACTATCTCTTACCAAATCATCCCCCGTCTTTTAAACATTTATTATATTTCCTCCCATTCCTCCTGACAGCCACCTGTTCGACTTGTGACCTGTTTGTAAAAATCTGCACACCGTCTATCAGAGGGATGCCGCACTTACAAACTTCTGTTCTGTGGGCATTAAGTAAATTATTTCTTTAAGATCATATGGCAGATCTATAATTAATTAAACCCTCCATGATATTAGCGCGAAATAATTTAGCCTTTCTAAAAAGGTAAATGTAATTTGCCGATCTGGTATTTGGAAGAATGCTTTCCCCAAAATCAATTCCTTTAGTTTCCAGAGAATAGAAATGAGAAGCAATCTCATTTTAATTATATCTCTTTATTGCTAACAAAGGAATGATTTATGCAATTAAATTAACTGGCTAGAAAATTATTCTCAGCTGGGCTGTCCTAATTCTTTGCTTTCTGAATTGCAGACTCTTACACTTCTCTATGTAGATTAATTTTTCTGATATGCAAACAATGCTCCTTGTGTTCATTTTTAACATTTTTTATTCACAGCTCCCCTTTTCTTAGTGTCAATGACATGAGTAATATTTGTGCACTGCTGGGCTCTGATTCAGGCCTTTTTTTTTATGTAGAAAAATTGGAAAAAAGCTTTTCTTTTGAATCTCATTATTGCCGGTGCAGAGCAAGGTTTTGAAGTTTTCTTATCTATTGCTGAGAAAGAGCAGCAGGAACATGGAGGGATTGCAAAGACGTCAAAGGATGCAAACTTTTGAAGGAAAACGTATCAGCATTGAGGAGACGGGTGAATTTGCAGCTAGCGTTAAGAAAGCGTTTTTTTAATGTATTCCTCTTAAACCCCTGCCTCCTCGCAGCCAGGCAAAAAGCTGAAAAGCCGGGAGGGGGGGGAAAGAAAATATTCTGTCTTATGTTGTACACAGACTTAATAGGGAAAGAATTTTGGATTTTCCTTCTGCCTGGGTTTGCACCGGCTGGCCAGAACGTTAGCTAGTGATATTTGGGCTGAGGGGAAAATTACCGCGTCACAGCACATTGCGACCATGTGCCGGCACAGCCTGACATCGTCTGAATGGGGCATCGGTGTAATCTCCTGTTCTAAACCAGCGGCGAACATATTGCGGAGCACGTGTTCGCTCCGTCTGAGCTGTCCTGCCCTGTACCAGTAGAGATGTGTCAGCTGGTCAGCGTTCGCTGCGTTGGCACGCTCGCGCTGCTGTCAGATGGGTTGGAAATTCAAAGAAACACCAAAAAACCCCACAACAAAACAGCAGAGGTTGGTCTGAGTTGGTCCGCGGTGCTTTGGGTGTGGAAAGGTCTACGCCATTGGGATTCGGAGCGGGTTCCGAAGGCTTTTCAACTGCCAGATAGGAAGGATCTAAGCGATGATGGGATGGGATGGGATGCGGTTGGATGGGATAAGAAAGCACTCTGAGGCTGTTTCCTTTGAGTGTGGCTCATCCGAGGGGAATCCTTCTGGGCTGGCTAGCTGGTGGGTGGGTGATGGGGTAGTTGGTGCGCTGCTACTTGACTGTTGGTGTTATCCTTGAGGACACCGCTGTAAAAAGCACCGCGGTCTGAATGTGCTTAGAGAGTGGGATCACGCTGGTTGGAAGAACCTTTCTCAAAGAAGAATGGTCCTTGGCTTCCTGTCAAAGAGTGATTTTACTTGTCCTGCGAGCTCTCTGCGCTGGGTGGTGCCATTCTCCATGAGTACCATGGCTCGTGCCGGAAAGGATATCCTACGGTGCCTGAGGATGCTGCCACTGGGGATGAGTTTACAAGCAGTCTGCAGAGCAGGCTTTGAGTTCCAAATCATCCAGACAAATTGAAGGAGCGGTTCGAAATCAATAAGATGAATTTCATGACAAACCTTACCTTGAGGAAGGAAACATCTGGTTAAAAAAATAACAACTGCCTAGGCAAGCGGTGCTTGCAGGAAAGGGTTTGGGTTCGTAGTGTATCACGCTAAGGGAGTCAGTGATGTTCCTTTGAAAAGAAATCTTATTTCTGGAAGTGTTAATAGGCGTGTCATGTCCAAGGTGTGGGGTAGGGAGCGAGATAGGACTGCTGTGTTACCTGGTGAGGTCTAGGCTGGCAGGACGTATCTAGCTTTGCGTGCTGCATTTCGAAAGCTGAAAATGAGAAAAAGCTGGGAAATCATGACCGGCAGGTTAAGTAATGACAAGTCTTAGAGGGAAAAGACCCAACTTCATTTACAGCAAGGGAGAATTAAGCTGATACCAGGAAAGCCTTAACTATAAGCTACAATGCTCACATATCAGCCTGCCAGAAAAAAGCCTTGGACCCACCGCACGTGTCCTCTTGTCACCCAGCTTCACCTGCTTCTGTTCTCAACTCAGCGAGAGTGAGCTTTCTTCTGCCCCGTGGCTGCCCTGTGTTCCTACAGCCTGCCTGGGTAGATGGTTTCATGCCTCTTCCTCATCTTCACCAGCTCCTCTTCCCTGCCACCCGTTTCATTCTACTTTGCCAGCAAATTCCAGCGGGGGCCGGTGCTGAAAGCTGCTTCTAGTGATGACTAAGGGAAAGGATTCGCTTCTCAACACCAGAAATCCGCCTTTCCTCTTGGAACAAGACGTGTGTGTAAACGTAGAAAGAACAGAGTAAGCAAAAAGATGTGCTCGGAGTGGAAGGGAATGAAAGGTGAGGAAGGGAAATCTAAAAAAAACCAAACCACAAACACCACCAACAAACCAAACAGCCACAAACAAACATTAAAAAAACAAACAACCAAGCCAGAAAACAGCTCCTTTCCTACAGCTGCTGGCAAGGTGATGCTGCACTGGCACCTCAGATCAGCTCTCTTGTGAAGGGCGTGCTGGGACCACCAGAAAGCCTTTAACGAAGGGCAGGGTAAGGTGCAGAACCAGGACAGTCCTTTGTTTTACCCTATTGGAGTTAGGGAGGGGGATGCTGCAGTAGCAGGAAATGTCCGGGACATCTACAGGGAGCCTCTGCGGGAGGGGAGGGACAGCCAGCGCAAAGCCCCAGAACTTCCAACGTGGTAGGAAAGGCAGAGTTTGAAGTGTGCTGCTTACAAGTACAGCCACGTAATAGTAACCCTGTCAGTGGGAGTGACAGCTTCGGGGGTCAGCTCCAGAAGCTGCTCTGCCGCAGTCTGAATTCTGGACTCCTTCTCTGTTCCTTAACAAAAGAAATAAGAGTGAGTTCCCCCCAGATCCTCTAATAGAATTAATCACCTCTCCATGGACCGGTTCCCAAATGCGCCAGGATTTAATTTCACACCGAGTGATATCCAGATGAAAAGCTATCCTTGGTGCTCCAGGAAATCTCCCCTTCTGTAAACTAGATCGCAATTGCAGGTGGCTGTTCTGTGAGAAGGTCCCTGGGCCTCACTTGTTGGTTGATCCTACAGAGACGGATTCCTGGGAATGCTTTTCCTCTCTCGGATAAGGTTTACTGCTCTGTGAAGCCGCTGTAGATGTGCTCTCTGCATGCGCTTTTCTTCCAGATGAGGTGCTGCTGAGATATCAGAGCAACAGCTGGGGGGGGGTCACCTGGCAGAAGAAAGGTGTGTGGACCAGGGAGTTGTGTGGTTGGGACTACGTGCTCTCTGGAAAACCAACTGGAATTTGAGGACCTTGTCCGCTTGTCTATGGTTTCCTTATAATAGGAGAAAAATCCACTGGAACGCCTCATTTTACTCTTGCTTCATTCTTTACTCTTAGCTGTTATGTTTTGCCCAGATTTTTTTTTTTTCCTGAAGTCTAATATCTTTTATTCCTGCTCACGTTCTCATGAAGCAGGACCCAGCTAGGTGAAGCTTGGACTTGCTAGCATCAGAGCGGTATTTGAATAAAACCAACTTTTATGGGTTTTGTTCCATTGTATAACATGAAAAAATTAATGATTGTTCGAATAAATATTAAATGAATAAGTTAATATTTTAAATAACAATTATACTTTTGCTTGTATCAGACTCTGGTTATCAGAGTGCTGAAATCAGAAGTTAGCAATCTGGCTCGCTCCGCTGGAAGGAGAGCAAGTGCTGGAAAGCTTTATGTTGGTCTTGTATCTTCATTTCTTCCGACTTCTCATTCCTAGTCTTTGCCATCTCCCAGTAAATTACTGAGAGATGGCTCCTAGCTATATCTTATGAGCAGCAGCAGGAGTGAAGCAATGTAAAATACAGATAATACATACTGAACAGCACTCTGTAATTAGACTGTACAGTCGGGCACGTAAGCGCGCCGTCTCGTCGCGCTTTGGAGGGAGGCACTGTGTAACGATAAGCTCAGGGCCTCCTGGCCTCCTAAAATCTGTTTTTGTTATTCTTGTCGCCTCAAACAAGATGTAGTTTGGAGCTGGGTGAGCTGGAGTTCCCTTCTAACCTGCATTCCTTTACGCTTCTGCAAAGACCTGCTCGGCCATCGGCTGGGCTTTGCGCTGCTGGTCGCCCAGCCGGGTTCTGCCCACGTTATTTCTTATTTCTGCCCACCTGCAATTTTATTTCTTGTTTTTCTTTTTCCCTTTTGATCCATGTGAACTCTTTCTACAGGAATCTTAGCGTCTGGAGCTGTCTTGGCCAAGAATTGGCCACACCATTGATACTAACGGGCTATTTAAAAAAAATTAAATATGCAAATAAAAATAATAATTATTGCTGCTAATAATGGGAGCAGCATGGGATTTCTTTATGGTTTTTTTTTTTTTTTAGATTTCTCTGTCCTCTGCAGATGCCACTTTAATGCAAATCAAACTTTGTGGATTGTGTTACCTATTGAAAAATAGTTTCAATTAGAAATTCAATTACGCTGTCTTGGGGGGATGGAACTGACAGTTTCTTTGAATTTTGCACGTTATAGAGGGCTCCAAAGTGCTGTAAATCTGCTAATTGATTTCTGTACCTGTAATGTTTGATTAGGTGTATTTTATTGTCTTCTTGGTTTTAATTAACCCCAGGCTTGTCAAAATGCTTCCACTGACAAAGGATATATGATGAACTGAGATAAACTCTATTAACAGAGGCTGACTTTTGTCAGTAATTGCTATCATGCATAAGAGTTATTAGAAATTATCGCACACAAAAAGAAACTGTACTTTTGGTAACAACTTTTATGGGCTGCTATAAATCTGTTGATTGCCCCCTACACGCAGGAGATAAGCAACTGTGAATGACAAGGGGTCCGAAGGAAAATCAATCATTTGCTGGATGTCTTATAAATATTAAGAGTGACAAAACGGGAAGACTTATGAAGTGTAAGAGCTGAAAATTGAACGGATGCTAATGCACCTAAACTTGTTCCCATTAGCGATGGTGAGGGCTGTTGAGGCAAGGGCACGACTGCCTCGGGAAGCTCTTGGTTTTAGTGAAGCAGGACGCGTTACCTTGGCTGTGGAGCTCTGCAGGACTGAAGGGATGCCGAGCCTTTTGCTTCTGGGCCCCCCGGTGGGACTCCAAGTCTGGGCTGTCACCACCTGGAGACTATCCATCGCCTTGGAGGGCAGGCGGCCCACAGTGTCATGTCCCCAGTGTTTGGGGACAGGCAAGCAGGACTGAGTGGCTGCTGATGGCCAGGTTTTACCCAAGAAGCAGTTGCAGAGGTGGTTTTTCCTGAGCTCGGAGGTGCTTAGCCATGCTGCACGCTGTTTGTGTGGGCTGCTGTGGGAAATGGTTTCTCTTGGAATACAACAGCAAACCTGACAAACCAGGGAGGAAGGGTCGATGTCCTCATTTTCACCGATGTGTCCACCTGTAAGGACTTGGTTTGTGTAAGATCTTTAGATAGGAACGTGTGTAAACACGTGTAAGTATTTCTGGCTGAACTGCAACTTCATCTGTTGCAGGTTTCTGCCCGTGTTTGGTCCCTGGTCCCTGTGTTGTCTCTCAGAGCTCTGCCTGGAGGGGCTGTTGGCTCAGGTAGTTGTGTTCGTAGTTATAAATGAAATAACGTAAACCGCACAGAAATTGAGCCGCACAAAGGTGTAAAAGTATGAGACAAAGTTTCCTGAACGTAGTCGTTAAAGTTGGTATGACCACTTCCTAGGAACGCTGTGTAAACTTGTGGTTCGTACAGGTAAGGCAATGTTTGTCAAGTCTCTCTCTTTTTCTTTTTTAAACTATATATGGGGAGAGCAGACGCAACCCCCAGGAGCTGCAGAGACCTCTTCTGCTTTCTGCCAGCTTCTGCCTAAGCTTTGGATGCTCTTGGCTGCAGCAGTTGTGAAGTTGCTTAATAGACTTTCTGTATCCCTCAAGATGGTTAATTTTAGCTTGATTTTTGTCTATAGCTGAGAGGGTATTTTTAAACAGACTTTCCTTTTCTTTGCTGTTTTTTCCAAGAACTGTCACAATGACTTAACAGTACAGTTCGTGTGAGCGTGCATGGAGAACGGAGCAGAGCAGGGCCTTCCCCTGCAGTCACATGCAGTCCTAAAAGCTGTTTGATCTAATAGCATTAGGATATTTAGCTTCTGATGAATATTTTGGGGAGCTTTAAAACATCTTTGGAGTTTACAAGGTGTGAGCATCTCACTTTATTGTCTTAATTTAGCCCAAATCTTCAAATGCTTGTGGGTTTTTCTTCCTGGGCACCGTAGCGTTTGAATGGTAGGAGTGACTGGAGTGGACCTACTGCTGTGTGGGTGCATGGGTGTGCTGGGGTGGAGAGGCACAGCTGGCACCACGACAGTGCTGCTGTGGGCACATGCTGCAGTTCCCAGCAAGGGAAAACCTCTTAGCCTGCAAGAAACCCCATCATGCCTGAATCCCAGTTTTCTCTGGATCGTTCCTGTGGTTATCAGAAGTGTCCTTGGTATCCCATAACTTGTGAAGTAGGAACATGAGCTGAGACGTACAGAGAGGGCTAAGGATGGGCAAAGGGAAACCTTATGAAATTTAACAAGGGCAAATGTAGGGTCCTACACCTAGGGAAGAACAACCCCAAGCACCAGTACAGGTTAGGGGTTGACCTGCTGGGAAGCAGCACTGTGAAGAAGGACCTGGGAGTCCTGGTGGATGATAAGCTCTCCCATGACCAGCAGTGCACCCTCATAGCCAAGAAAGCTAACAGTATCCTGGGGTGCATCAAGAAGAGTGTGGCCAGCAGGTTGAGGGAGGTTATCTGCCCCATCTGCTCTGCCCTGGTGAGGCCACAGCTGGAGTTCTGTGTCCAGTTCTGGGCTCCCCAGTTCAAGACAGACAGGGGAGCTGCTGGAGAGAGTCCAGCAGAGGGCCTCCAAGATGATGAGGGGACTGGAGCATCTCTTGGATGAGGAAAGGCTGAGGAGCTGGGGCTGTTGAGCCCAGAGAAAACTGAGAAGGGATCTCATCAACGCTTATAAATACCTGAAGGGTGGGTGTCTAGAGGAACGGCCCAGACTCTTCTCAGTGGTGCCCAGTGACGGGACAAGGGACAACGGGCACAAACTGGAACACAGGAAGTTCCATCTTCATATGAGAAAAAACTTCTTTACTGTGAGGGTGACGGAGCACTGGAACAGGCTGCCCAGAGAGGTTGTGGGGTCTCCTTCTCTGGAGAGATTCCAAACCCACCTGGACACCATCCTGTGCACCCTGCTCTAGGTGATCCTGCTCTAGCAGGGGCTTGGACTAGATGATCTCCAGAGGGTCCTTCCAGCCCCTATGCATCAGTGAATTTGTGATGCTCTGTACTAAGGAGCTGAGAGGGATCCTTTGGCCATGGTATACTGGGAATGGGTTCTGCAGGCAGGTTCAGACTGACCTGCTGTGCGTGGTATCAGAGTGCTGTGTCCTGGTGCTGCAGCGTGTTCATTCCCCCAGCCTGCAAGGGGCAGTTGGTGTGTTTCATAGCTGCACCCTTCTTGTCTGTCTTGCTTACACAGAGTTCAAGAGTTTCCATGCAAGTCTCGTGTGCGTGTGTGAGAGCGCACATATATCTACATTCCCTCTTGGGGTATGCTGAAAATAATCCATTTAGAAACCAGGTGTCCTTGTCTCTCTTGGCATCTGGTTAAATATCAGCGAAGTAGGAGAAGGTAAATCCTAGGATGCTTTAACAGCTGCTGGAGCTGTGAAGCCCTCGGCTCCATCTGATGGGATTTGAAGGTCACGGTGGTCGCCCACATGTGAAAGATGTGTCCTTATTCCCCATAGATAAAGCAGACCGAAATGATCTATCGTAAGGTGTCCCCGAGCGGAGCCAGCAGAAGAGGTGTGCGTTTCGGTCTGCTGAGACCAGAGGTCGCTGTTGAACTGGGAATGGAGACCCCCTCCTTCTCCAGAGCCACCTTCTCTATTGTGTCCAGCTCTTAACCTGCTCGTAACACCCCGGGCTGCTTTTCCCCTGCAAAAACACTGTTCTCTCAAAAGCACAACACGAGGCTTCTGCAAACGAGGGACTGCGTGGTGCAGCTCGAGGAGAACGTAGGGCAGCGTGGCTGAGCTCTGTCGCTCTGCGGTTAACTCTCCCTCCATGTACCTACCCACGTGTCCTGCAAACACGCCTCGGTCTTAACGTGCAGCTTCTCAGTTTCATTCATTCCTGGTCTCTGGCGTAGCCTTGTTCATAGCAGACATCTCTTCTTTTAGCCCTGGCGGCTGCCTGTGGAACGAGAAAGATTGGTAGTGTTGAGGAGCAACACTACTAGTGTTGGGTAGAAGCCAACGCACCATGTTAGTGATGGTCTAAGGACGAGAGGGGCATGGATTTGGACTTGCCTCCTGTCTGTGAGTGTGAAGGAATGAAACTGGACAGAAGCAGACATACCTCTGGGTGACGTGGCCCTCCTGAAAGTGAGCTGCTATAGGAGGGGAGCGCGTACAGGAGCAACGCCCAATGCTTGTGTTTAGGTGGGCCGTACGGTGGTTTGGGTGGGGAGTGGGAGGCTGTGCGCCATGGCCCTTCCTCACCGCACGATTGAACTGAACTGACTGCGCATGAGCAGGAGAATCAGTGTGGCTCGCACGTCCTTGCGTGAGGGCCCTGCAGGTGCATCCATCGCAGCTGCGGCGGCTGGAGGTCAGGCATGCCTTGTTGTGTGGTCAAGTGGTTGGTGGGTCCTGGTTAAAACTTGGTCTGAGTAGCAGCACTGTGGGGAAACCCATTCTGAAGCTCACTGAGCCCCTTTTGGCTGCACTGGAGGTTGAACTACTTACTGCTGCTGCACACAAGTCACCTCCTGCAGAGGGACGTCCTCCTCTCCTGGGCAGGCCTCTGGCAGGAGGCACAGAGCTGCACCACTGCAGCACCAGGGCTGAACCCCTGAGCCCGGCTGATGCCGACCTGGCTGTGAGCACGTCTGCGTCATTCCCGGACGAGGAGAGCTGACTGACAATGCTCAGCACCTTTGACAAATCTCCGTAAAATCCCCTAGGTCACAGTTTGCTGCAAGTTGCGCAGGTGAATTAGCATCTCACGGCAGCATTCCTTCCTGCTTGAAAATACCTTGGCTTTTCATTTCGTTGCTTCACTCTAGAGCAAAATCAAATGAGAGTTTCCAGCGGAGATGATGGACACTGGAGATGGAGAATGGCCAGGAGTGCCCGAGCTTGACAAGGTGGGACATCCATGGCAGCAGCCGCCTGAGAAACGAGCAAACCGTGCTTCGCATCACCCCGCTAATGCAGTATTCGCAGCAGACTGAGATCCAGTGGTGTGCTCTCAAGTGGTTTATTATAGTCAATACTTAATGGATATGAAACAGGCAAGATCTGAGCCTTTGGATGTTGTCAGTCAATACAGATGTGCTCACTCCCCGAAACAGCAGCCTGGTCTCAGCAGCACCACAAATCCTTAGGTAAAACTTCAGTCTCTTGCCTAGACCTGTAAACTTATTGTGGATACCTTTGTCTTGGCAGAAACAGGTACTGTCTTAGTCCTGCTATTCCAGGACACGTGGGGAACAAGCTATCCAGCAGAAGGCACTATTCGGCTAGGAAGCTTGGCGCGGTGTGGTTATTTTAGCGAACGCCGCGCAGCGAGCCAATGCAGTCACACGGAGCGTCACCTGTATTTGGGTGCGCTGGAGCTGCGCCCCTTTTCCCTTGGGAGCAGAACTCTGCGTTCAGAGCAGTGGGAGTGTGGGAAACACCATGCTGTCTAAATAACTTGCAACATCCTGTAATGTTACTGCTCAAAAGGTCTGAGTTAATGATCCAGTTGATTTACAAGTCAACTGCATGACAATAGAAATTAATATTCACTGATGAGCCGAACTGAGAGCCCTTGAGTATTTTTTTTTTCCCCCCTCTAATGGTTCTGTGTCAAATCCGTGGGTGAGTTCATATACCTGTGTGTGGATCAAAGGATATCTGGAGATAAGTAGCATTTGATTAACTTTTGGGCTGTCCGGGAAAATAGAATGTAAGAAATCTTGTGTGAAACTGCCCAAGTCCTGTGCTGGTCTGAAAACGTCTCCTAGTGCCAGTGAATGAGTAGATGGAAAAGGAGATTTCTGATCAAGTGTGGCTTTGTTTAGTTTGTTTAATATTAAATTTGGGAGTTAAAGCACCTGGCACTAGGGGGATGGCCCTTCAGACTGGACAGGTAGCTGAGACCAGATTCTGCTCCTCTTTTTGGATTTATACCCAGTTGAGCTGCAGCGTGGTAAAATCACAGTGCGGGGTAGAACTGTAGTTACTGGGGGAAGAATCACAGAATCTTAGAGGTTGGAAGGGACCTCGAAAGATCATCTAGTCCAACCCCCCTGCCAAGGCAGGGCCACCTAGAGCACATCACTCAGGAACGTGTCCAGTCGGGTTTTGAATGTCTCCAGAGAAGGAGACTCCACAACCTCTCTGGGCAGCCTGTTCCAGTGCTCTGTCACCCTCACAGTGAACAAGTTTTTCCTTATATTAACCCAGAACCTCCTAGGCTCCAGCTTGGACCCGTCGCCCCTTGTCCTATCGCTTAATGACACCGAGAAGAGCCTGGCTCCATCTTCCCGACACTCACCCTTAACATATTTATAAATTTATAAGAATTTATGTATTTATAAGAAGGTGGCACTTTAATGGATTTGTAGCTAAAAACAGGCTTGCTGAGTGAAAGCTGCTGGCTGTGGTGAGTCCCCTCCCTGCAGAAGGCGGCCATATGTAAGGGACTTCTGACCAGCACGCTGGTAGTCAGAAGTGGCTACTTAAACTCTGTGTTGAACCCAAAGAGCCGTAGTGTCAGTCTCCTGCCTGGTACGCAGATGGGTGATGGCTGGCTGAGAGCAGTTCCTGACACCTGCAGGAATGGCTTTGGACATCTCTGCTTTCAAGGTTTTTCTCCTTCCTCTGGCTGGCCTGAGCTGCACTGACTAAAGTCCTGTGCTGTGCCTGAGGCAAGAGGTTGCATGAACCGTTGTCCATCATCCCTGGGCGATGCCGGCGATAAGGACCCCCAGGGATGTGCCATCCTTCCTCCCGCCTTGCACTGAACATGCCTTTTCCCAGAGCAAGCAGGGAGATGAGCTTGTCCTCTCTCTTCGTTCTGCTGCCCAGCGTTAGCAGGGACTGGGTGTGGAGGACCTCTCAAAGAGGCAGATGATACTGAGCTCCTGGCCCTGCTTTCTGCTCTCCAAGGCCCAGTTAGGTCTGTAACATCCCCGGGCTGTCCCTCTCCTGTAGCTTCTCTCTTGCTAAGCCAGTACTTAGCAAAACTCCTCTAATAGCCTTTATGATCTTAACCCAATTTCCTTCAGAACTGCCATATGCTGTGAGCTTTGGGAGGGATTACGAACATGAGAGGGCTGCTCTTTTAAATCCCATGGAAAGGAGGAAACGTGGCATTCTGAGTGCCTGCAGGCGAGGAATAGAGGAATGCCATCAGTTCTGTTTTGGGGCAGAAAAAACCCTTATGCCCTTACCAAAGTTAAGACTGCCTGCTTCAGCAAACATTTTTCATCATCAGAGGAAAAATGAGGGACGTCTCGCCGTTTTGTTGTCATATTGGGTGATGCTCTGAGATGCTTCTGAAACTCTTGAAGGAACAGGATCAAGCAGAGGATGATGAACTCCAAAGGAGAACCAGATGCTGCAGAGATGGAGCTGAGCCTCCTGCTGAGTAACCGCTTCCCTCCGTATCAGCATGAGATCTATCCCAGCTGCTAGGGGGAGTTTTGCAGGGTGGTGATCCAGCCAGGTGCTGTCGCCTGAATCACTGCTGTGGCATATGACAGGAGTAATATTTAATTTGGGAGATGGTACTAGAGATGGCCCTTCAGACCGGACGAGGTAAGACGGATTTCAGATGTTGGGTCAGAGATGACCTCCTGGCAGCCACGCTGGGAAGTTGGTGATCCTGGAGTTAGGCTCGGAGGGTCTACACGTGATAAACTCAACCTTTTCAGGATTTGGAGGGTAGTGCTGAAATCCATGGGCTGCCATGGAGCGGGGCACCCTCCTTTCCACGTGGCTCCGTGCTACTGCGTGCTGGTCCTCAGCCCAGATCAGCGGGTGAGGCTCTGGTGCCCTGCCTGGATCAGGATGGGGAGCAGTGCCCAGTGGCCAGAACGCCTCCATCTGGGTGAGAAAAAAGGGTCTGGGTCTGTAGCTACAGGGAGACTTCATGCAAAGAAGCTGAAATACCAGAACGTGGGCGTTTCTTACGTAGGCGCAGAGGGTCTGTGCGCAGTGTGTGAACAGATTACAACTGGAAGCATGTTTTCACCTGATCTTTGATCCTGTGGTTTTTATAGCCCTGTGCAGGAGGTGTTGCATCACAGCGCTGGGGTAATGACTGAGACGGATGCTTTCACCTGCTTTGGAGGGCTACAGCATGAGTTTATTCTGCATTTAGGGGCGCCTGAGATCCTTTGTTGCAAGCTGTGGTTGAAGGACGAAGTGCAGTGATGGAAATGGTTCTGAGAAGCAGGATCCAGAGGTCAATTAGTGAATGAGCA
This sequence comes from Psophia crepitans, assembly GCA_013399095.1. Classification (NCBI taxonomy): domain Eukaryota; kingdom Metazoa; phylum Chordata; class Aves; order Gruiformes; family Psophiidae; genus Psophia; species Psophia crepitans. The sequence goes on from VWZZ01005750.1 coordinate 36,090, forward strand.
GGGATAAGAAAATGGAGGTTGAAAAAGAGTCAAAGATATTTACAGCCTGCGTGGCCTTCCCTCTCCTGGTGCTTTATTTTTAATGGCTTGCTGCTTTTACCTCTCTTTGTTTAATGAATATGTTGCTGAGTTATTGGAAGTGCAAACTGCATCCAAAAGCAGGACACTCAGGGTTTATTATATTCATATAACTCAAAAACAGCCAAATTGATTTTTTTTTTTTTCCCCCCTCCTTCTCCACCTCATCTTTAAATCTTGCAGCAGGTTTAGTGGTAGTGACAGGTGTGAGACTGACAGCACTGGAGATGGAAAAGCTGTGTCTGGGTGGGGAGAGCACCCTCTCCTCCTCACCTGGTGCTTGTTTCGCCTCCACCCACCCTGCCTTGGGGCAGATGCAATCCTAGGCTGCCTGCTCCATGTTGTGGTCTCCACTGCTGGTGGAATGGCTTTGAGAAGCTATGCCTGTCTTTGCCATCCAGTTACCAGTGTGGCTTTGTGCCAGTGTGGTCACCTGCCCTGGTATGACCCAGGAGTGGAGGTCGTAACATCCCCAGTCATCGCAGCACGGAGCATGAGCTTGCAGCTCTGCAAAGTCTGTTGGACCTGGAGCCCCACGGGTGGCTACAGCTCCCCTTGCTGCGGGAGGTGAGTAGCCTGTGGGAAGAAACATGGAACGGTTGTTATGGGGGGGGGTGTCTTTATTTAAGCACTCCTCTGGGAGTCTCTGCTCGGTCCAGGTGACCTTTTCTGCGAAGCAACTGAGGAAGGTGTATTTGGTGGCTTCTGCCCTGCAGAGCTGCAGCCTGCCTGCCCTCTCCTGGAGGTATTCCCCTTGCTAGCACCGAGGTGGACATGGCAGCAAAGCACAGGGTGTTTCTTGGAGCCACACCAGCTGCTGGACCTTGGGACTGCCCTGCAGCTACCCCGCTGTCTGGTGGGAGTGTAGCACCAGTGGCTTTGGAGGTCCCCCTGCCCTGTCCTCCCGGGGTGGGGAAGGGGCAGAGGAGGAAGCGGAGGGGTAGGGAGATCTCTGCTCCTGGAGAGAAATAAAGGACCCCACCCTTGGTACGAAACAGCGAGAGGTTTTCATCTCAGCCCTGGTTAATGAGGGCATTTTGATGTACAATTGTTGACTGCAGAAAGAGCCTCCCTGATAAAGGGGGAAGGGATGTCCTGGGGGAGAGGGTCGCTGAATATGCATGGCCCCAGGTCTCTTTGTTTAGCTGATATCTGACTATATTTATTCTTCTAGATTACACATTCTGACTGCGGAACAAAGGGCTGGCAGGAGCTGCTCTCTTGTGCTTAATAATTTGAGTGAATTTACATTTCAATGCAGCCCTGCGCCACTTCCCACCCCCCCATGGAAAGAGCAGAATTTCCCTGTTGCGGGGAGGGGGAAAAGAAACTCCCACCCCAGTGGCCGGGCTGGGAGATTTATTGATATTCCTCTCTGAATTTATTCCTCGCGAATCCTGTACGTGTGTGCCCACCTGCCTGATGCAGAGATGTTTTCTTCCCTGCCACCCTGCTCCATGACTTGCTCGGAGAAGGCTGTTTGCCCCACCTCCCCGCTGAGCAGTGTGATTCATCCTCAAGTAATTAACCATCAGCAGTACAGAAAGTACCTGGCTAGGCAGAAGTGTGAAAATACATCTACACCTAACGGGGAGCTGGGCGGAAGGTTTCCAGTTTGAGTGACACCCAGGGAGCTGCAAAGTGACAAAAAGACAGTCAGCCACTGCCAAATTTCCCCAAACATGCCCCCGTTTCTATGCAATGTCTTTTGCGCTCTACTTTGGGGCCTGAAAGTGCAAAAAGTCATTTGCTGAGTCAGAGTTAGTCGTGGGGGGGGTCTAAAGGTGGCAGTTTCTCACTCATCTGTGTGACCAGGCTTGGATCTCTGCCTGCAACGAATGGTTTGAGCACGGGGCTTGTCTCTTATTTGAGTTGAATTTTCCCTGTTCTGCACCCTGAAGCTTATCTCCAAGTAATGGTTTTGTGTCCCTGTATAGGGTGCTGGGTCCTGTGTGCACAAGTGTCCTGTGCTAGCTGCCACCCAGCTCCTACTGAGCCACAGTCCCGCAGTTCAATGTTAGCGTGGCTGCGTGCTTTGCCTCTTGCCCACCTGATGATAACCTCACAGGGGCGTTGTATGCTGATAACCTCAGTGTGCTACGCTGCTTTTGGGTCTCTTACCACTACAGCTCTGCACTGGCCCATTATAGCAAACGTGATTATGGGAACAGATCCTCCCTGCTGTTTCAGAGGACCTCTCTGCTTATCTTGAGCCCTGTAGGAGATGCGTTGTGAGCCCACAAGCATGGGACTTTGTTGGGTGAGGTCTGTGGGGTGAGGTGTGGATCAAGTAATGACTGTCTTCCATTCGCTCCTCTTCTCTCTAGTTCCACATTGCCTCACGTGGTACAAAATGAGGTGGACCCTCGCTGCTCTTGAGACTGAAGAAGCAGGACACGGTGGAAGGAGCAGCGTCAGATGTGCACAGGTCCAGCAGCAGCCTCTTCCATCTGCACTGGCTCTTTGGGCAGCCAGAGGACAGGTACTTTTGTGTGGAATACTTTTCTTGCCATCTTTTTCCTTCTTTCTGAGCCTGTATGAAGACCAGTGCGTGGGAGACGCGAGTTCTAGAGCTGGGCTGCAGAGCGCTTCCATGTGCAAGGGAAGCCTGCTTCCAGCCAGCCCCAAAGGTGTGGCCAGTGGCCTTTAACACGTTCAGGCCTTCATAAAGGAAACAAAAACAGAAGAGCTCAGAAACGGGTTTTACAGACAGGTTTCACCACTTCTGTGTCAAGCTCTCTGGGGACGTGGTTCCCCGCGCGCTCAGAGCCACAGGGCTGAATTCTTGGCTCTGCAGACAGCAGTACTGTGATCCCAACTTAACCGACGCTTATAAAGCAAGGGCTTGTGCGTGTGTGATGCTGCTGCTCTTACTGCTACCCTTTGTAGATGTTCAGCATTACAGGGAGCGGGATGTAACGCCCCCGGAACGCGGGCCTGGCGCTCTGTCCCGCTCGAGCACAGTGGAGGGAATTTCCTGCCCTATGGAGCTTTGATCTAAAGGGTGCCATGGTGGGTGGTTGTCAGAAGTTTTGTCTGAAACACCTGCTGGAACAGTTAACTCTGCTTATTTTAATGCATAAATATGTATGTTCATTATTTTTAATTCGTTTTGCGTTGTGTACATGCATAAACGTGGAGGCATACATATGTGTGTTCCACATCACACATACATACACAATCTGTAACGTACATGAACACAATGCAGCATTAAACCAGGGGCTTTCGCTTCTCTTAATTACCTAATTATATTGATTTTTACATTCTGTACATCTTGGTTTTATCTGAACTTTACAGAAGGTGTAAGCAATACACATCTTGTCACATCCCATTTTCACACTAGCGCTGTTGCTGTATGAACCATTGCTAGAAATAAAACACGACTAGAATAGTCAGCCATCTGTCTGGAAAGCACATGCGGTCCCAGATGGCACCTTCTCTCCCGCTCGCTGGTAGCAAAGTCCTCTGCCTAAGGATCACCGCAGAAACGTGTCGCGATTCAGCGGGGATACGTACAATGTGCAGCGCTCCCTCAGGCTGGGGCCGAGGGCCCTCCAGCAACGGGAGAGGAGGGGAACTTTGAGCACCGAGTCCATCCCTACGGGGGGCAGGTGCTCAGCTCCTGCCAAGCTGAGGGATCAGCATCCAGAGCTGGCTGACTCCGCAGCAAGCCCCTCTGCCGTGCGGGTCTGCGTGAAGGAGGTTCTCCATCCCCTCTGTCTCTGTGCCTGACTATTCCCTTGCAAGGGTGCGGTGGGAGCAGCGGGTCAGCAGGACCTCGGCAGGTGAAGATGGAGATGAGAGCCGATGTACTGTTCTATCTGGCGTTGTTGGACCCTTCTCCCGTCTCTACTGAAGGCCTGGCCGCTTGGTTTGCAGACAGCTTGGCCGCCTCAAAGGCCCCCAAGCCACCTTCACAACCTGTCTCCCTCAACTGAGGAGTTGCTCTGTACTGCTCAGAAGAATTGCGGGGTGGCATTGCCGCCTGCCCTTAGCTGGTGCCGCTGGTGACAACACGGCATGGGAACGTTTTTTCTGCCTGCAGAGATGAATGGATGATGAAGCAACTCCAGCTAGCAAAGCATGGTCATTTTTGCTGGGCTCAGTCTCCAAGGGTTGCTTTCACTGATCAAAATGAGCGAAAAAAGCCCAAAAATGTGACAATCGCCTAAGTCTGGGAGTGACTCGGTGCGAATGCCGCTGCACCATCCTTTGAACTCCTCGTCCCTTCATGCAGTTTTGAATCTGGCCTGCGGGAGGGATAAAGGATAACAGAACAGGTTTGTACAGAACCGGGAACACGGAAGAAATCATCACAAACAGAATGACAGCACTCCCTGCGTTTGGAAAGGCACCCAAAGCCGTCAGCCTCCCGGCTGTGGTTTTCACCCCTGCCTTCGGAGGAGCTAACAGTGATCCTGTGAAACAGTGCTGAATTTCCTTGTTTTCCCTTGCAAAACCACCTCCTTCGTGGGTTCGTGTTTTCTGAAATGTCCTTCAAGCCTGTTTCCAGTCCCAAAAAAGCCTTTGCACCGCCTACTGACTTTTTAACCTCGCGATACCTGTCCCCATCCGCTGTTTTTCTGCTGGGAGGCTCATGGATGTGCTGTGGTACTGCAGAGGCTGGCACGAACCCTTCTGCACAGGGGAAAGCTGCTCTGTGGGCTCTGCGGAACCTTCAGGACACAGCAAAGTTTTGCTCCAAACCCTGTCCTATGCTGGGGTGTCCTTTGTCTTGAGATCAACCTGCTGTTTGCTCTCAGGGTTGACAGAGAGCCCTGTGACCATGGTGGTACAGCAGCAATGGTGTGGACCTCTAGCGCAGCCCTTCCCTCCGCGGGGCCTTTGCGGGAGCACCAGGGATGCCCGCAGAAGGCTGCGGCCGCCGGAGGTGCTGGTCCCCAGCCATCCCCTTCACACACACGCGGTCCGGAGGAAAACCGGAGTGCATCAGGAAAAGGTCCTGCTGAGGCTGGGCAGAGGGGCAGACTGTTTTGGAGGCAGGAAAAATCTAACTGCTCCTTCCTTCCTCTCGGAAACGGTTTTTGCCTTGGCCCAGCTTTTGCAAAATGGAATTAGAAAACCTCGCTGAGCACTGGGGGCTGGCGGGAACCATCACCCAGCCGATTCATCATAACGGGAGCCTGGTATCTAATAAGCGGGTAATAAATGCGCTAAGTGTCCACCTTTAACTTGCCTGCGTGCCTCCCGCAGAGGCAGCCCCCGGGCTGCAGCTGCTGACGAGGAGACGTCACCCTGCCTGATACGCAGATGATGTCAGAGCTGCAGGAGCGATAGCTGTCTGGCTTTTCTCTCCCAGCCACGGGCACGGCGGGGGAGAGCGCGGGCTCTGCGGGGCAGGGTGCGGGGTGGGGTAAGCGGGTCAGGGCACGAAAGCCTGGTCCTGTGTAAATCAGCCCTCGAGGCAGTGGGGCTCATCCGATTTCTGCAAGTCACGCAGCGGGTTGTGATAGGGAACAGGCAGGGCTTCGCTCTGCCACGAAAAACTTCACATCTTTGGTTCAGGCACTAAAATGATGGTCTTCTCAGTTTTAAGGGCATGAGGTGATGGGCAAAGGACAACTAGAGGGGGGGGTGCTTAGGAGGTACGAGGTGTTGAGTAGAGAAGCATGGGGTGATGCTTCCCCTGCTCGGAGAAGGCTGTCAGCCTTCTGTCCTTGCGGGGCTTTCCCAGGGCACCCACCAGCACATGGGGGATGCTGTGGGGGATGCTGCTCTCCCCGGTCTCCGCTGGCTCCTGCCCGTCCAGGCTCCAGGCAGCCATGGGCGAGGAGGTCGTTATCGCAGGGCCCCGCTCAGCGACGCAGGGAAGCCCGTCTATTTGTCACCGAGCGTGGGGGCCTTGGAGGTGAATCAGATGCACTGTATTAATAGATCTAATCATCGCGAGCCTTGGTCGTGCCGTATGTAGCAATCTGTTTCCTGGCTGACAGCGTGCTCGCTGCTGGCAGGAGGGAGAGGTGGAGGAAGAAGCATCGCCCGTCCGCAGCTCCGCGGGGCAGGACCTTGAAGGTGGCTGCAGGGAGTTTCTCCTTGCCTGGACGGTGAATTCCTGGTCTCGTGCTCACTGGTGGTGGATCTGCCGACAGCAGTGCATCACAGCCAGGCAGGCTTTGGGTTTTGGAGAACTTCCCGTGCTTTCAGGACAGGGGTTTCTCTTTTCCTTGGGTTTCTTTGAAAAAGAGGTCTGCTGCTCCCTTTTTAGCTCACTGGCAGCCCCTCATTTTGCATTTGTTTTCCTGGCTAGTGCTGCTGGTTGATGCCACCGCTGGCTGGTGTTTCAGACCAGCCTGAGATCAATAGGGGAGCGCTTGCGAGCATCATATTAATTGAGCCTTACGCTGGGAGCCCTTGCGCTATTGATTGTAACAGTAACTTCAGCTGGAATTTGGGAAGCACTTACTTGAAGTCTAAAAAATGAGAAGAAAGCAGAACGCTGGGTGATTGGATTGACTTCATTTCCAGCGGATTACACTGTAATAATTGCGTATGTCCAGTCTGCTTTCATTACTTGTCCCTCTAATAAAAGTACCAGGAATGCTTTCAGATTTCAATATGCAGGATTACAGGGCTTGCTTGGAGCAAGCACCAGCGTACGCTGGGCAGGAGCAATATGAGGGACTTTATCTTAATAACCGGCGGAAGATACCCACTCACCCTGCTGTCTGCCCCATTCACATCCTTCTCTTTGCTTTCCTTCCTCAAAAAAAAAAAAAAAGGAAACAAAAACGCCAATTGCTGACTGAAAACATGAATTTTTCATTGACCTCCTGTAATTCCCCACAAAGCTGAGGAGCCTGGAAGGTAATGAAATGAGATTTCTTCAAAGAATAAATGAATGAGAGAAGATGACTGCCTGAACTGCAAAGCCTGGTGAGATGAGGGCATCATCAAAGGCCTGTCTGTGGGGTGAGGGAAGGACAGAGATGTTCTGGGGCCAAGAGGGGTAAGAAGGGGTGGCTGGAGGCTCACCACACGTCTTTGCTTTTCAGCCCAGCCCAGGGGTAGCCCTTTCTCTAAGCAACTGTTGAGACTAAGGGATGGCGTGGGATGCCCTGAGGGGTTGGGAGAACCTTAGCATGAGTGTGCAGGGCTGCTGTGGATTTTTTTTTTTTTTTAATCCTTTCTGACATGCAGCCTCCCACTCTTGCTCTTGGTGTGGGGCGAAGTATCCCGAGCGCACCCAGGCTGAGGGTGCTTTGGCCGTCAAATGTCTTGGCTGGTTTTGCGGAAGGGCCCTGCTTGCTCATGGCTCCAAGCTGGCTGGGGTCTTGCCACCACGCTGGGGCTTTCTAGGACTTTCGTTGTTTGTAATATGCTGCTTTGAAATAACACAGCAAAACCTGCCCTCAAACTCATTTATTATTTTTTATAAAGGCTCCCCCCCTTCTTTTTTTTTTTTTTTTTTAAAAAGAAGATGCTGTCAAATTGCACTTCTTAAGATTCATGGTGGATCTCCTCCGCCTGACTCTCTTACCCAATTTAAATACACAACGGCAAGAGGGGTTGAATGCCGCTACGTTAACACAGTGCCAGAGACCTCCGTGAGGTTGTTTGTTAAAAGCAAATTGTACCTGTTAAGGGGCTGGGAAGGGGAGCACAGCTGCTGTTAACTGCTTTACCAAATTGACTCTGACTCATTCGTTTCAAATGAAAATTGAAATGCTTTTGACTTCTTCTTTTTCTTCTTTTTTTTTTTTTTGCATCCTTCCAGTGGCAAATTTGCTTTACTTAACGCTAAGTGGGGATCATTTCTTGTGATTACTGAAAAATGCATCATAACTTTTGATTACGCTGCTATTAAGGATGCAGAATGGCAATTGCTGCTGCTTGCAGAGAGGGAGAGAGGGGAAACGCTGCTGGAAGAGCTGGTGTAACCCTTTGCAGTGCCGAGCGCTGCAGAGGGGGTGTAGCTGCCGTCAGTCTGGGGCTGCGGGCTGGTGGGGCAGGACCTAGGGGTCAAATTCAGGCTGGGTGCAAGCAAGGCTGAACGCTGCGGACCCTGGAGGGGTGAAGGGAGGGCTGGAGCCTCGCTGAGCTTCCATGGCTTCCCAAAAGTTGGCCTTTTGCTGGGGCTAATGAGCCTCTCTTTAAATGGAAACACCTTGGGAAGATGGGCTGTCACTTGGAGGAAGGGAACCTTTTTGGGGGTGGAGAGGGAATGTCCCTAGCAGCAGGATAAAGGACGCACATCCCGGTGTTATGGAAAACTCCTCAGTGGGATGGAAGTTTCTGGTAGGGGGGTCCTGATTTACACTGGGGGAATGGGGAGAACGGTGTGGATGGCCTGGGAGATGCAGCAGGAGAGGACTGTGGTGTGCTCAAGGACGTTTGCCTCCAGTTGTGGGGAAACTGAGGCAGGGGAAGGGTGGGAGGATGAATTGCTTTACATTGCGTTGTGTTTTTCACGCAGGGATTTCTCGTGTTTAGGGAGCACCTGCTTTGCCATAGGGAACGTTTGCCCTCCCACCTACGCGGAGATCCCCAGGGTCTGAGTGGAGTGCAGGGAGACGATGAGTATCTGAGGTGCTCTGAGTCAGAGCTGGTCAGCTCCGCTTCTGGGGCGGCTGGGCTGCAGAGCAGCAGCAGCCTTCACCTCAAGATAAGTGCCAGACTGGAGGTAATAGCCACTTGGGTGGGGAAAACACTCTGGGCCACTGCAGAGCTTGGATACTTGCTCCTTTGTGGCCCCTCCCCACAGAGTTTTGCTTTCTTATTTCGTCTGCCCATCTTGGAGCTCTCCCAGGGCACCCAACCGCCTCTGTGGCTGCTTCAGCCCTGGTTTCCCACGGGGAACTACGTTTCCCAGAGTTCCTACTCTTAAGGGGCTGAAGTGCTGTAACTGAGCCTCAGAGAGACACCGCGGGAAGGAGAAATGTTGGGGGTGAGCCTGTGCTTGCAGTTAAGCAGAGAACGGCAGATACCTGTGAATCACAGATATCACAGAATCACAGATTTGCAACGGGTTTGGAAGACGAGGCGCTGGGAAGGGTGAGGGAAGGAACCCTTTCTTTCCGCTGCGGTCCTCCTTGCCCTGGGGAGCGCTGTGGCCAGCTGCAAACAGCTGGCTGTGCCCAAGGCCTTGGGACAGCGGAGCCAGTGGGGGTGAGAGCAGGGGCGGTTGGTAAGCGGGTGTGCGAGGCTCTCGGCACACTCAGGAAGAGGTTGGTGCCCTAGCGAGGCCAGCCCGTAAGCCTCCGAGAAACGGGAGCGGCGTTTGGCTGAGCCGGCGAGGCTGGGAAAGCCGAGAGGTGTATGGAGGGCAGAAATGTGCGGAATGATTGGATGCAGGGATCAATCTGCAGAGCTGCAAAGGAAGGAATGTAACAGTCCTGGTATTGATGAGACAGCCGGTGCTCTCCGCGGAGAATTGCGATTCCTGCTTGGTTTCCCCCCTCCCCGCGCACCAACCTGAGCTCGATAGAACGGACTTGGCCGCTCTATCCAGAGAAATCTGGTTACGGGAAGGGGCTTGCTTAGGAAGCACTGGCAGCTGGGTTAATTGGATTTCTTAGCTCTCAGGGGTGGGGAGCGGGGGGGATCATACCTTTACCAGCTCACCACTGAGCCCGTCTGCGGTTGGAGGGGACCTGAACCAGTCCTTCCAGCCCACCCACCTGCCAACACGGAGAGGCTGGGCTTGGCTTTGTCGTGGGAGAACGGGGATCCTCGTGGCCAGAGGCTGTGGCTCGGCAATGCGCCGGAGGTCAGCCAGCCTCAGCGTGCCCAGAAGCATATACCTGCCTGCATACTTACAGATATGTATGTATACATCTCTGTGTGTATATATATAAAATACATATATATATATATTTTTTTGCTGGCAGCCGAGATAAAAGGGATATAATGAAAATGTAAACGAAAAACTTTACAGCAGGCATGGCCTGACAGAGGGAAGATTGATATCCCGTGATGCTTTGTCTTGATGAGACAATGAAAAATAACCACCACGGCAGCTGTGTCAATATCAGACTTGGTAATGCACCACTAGCTGTGGGTTTTTATTTAATCCGCTTTGCTTTAAGATGATAACGGTTGTTACTTTTCAATGCCTGTCTGTCAGCACCCTGGCATTGCAATATTCCTCCGCAGCTTTGCGAGCGGGTTTCATTTATTTTAAAATACCATTTCACACACTGCTGACTTTTAACAGTGTTCCATGTGAGTTTGGGAGATTGAATAGTGACAGAAACAACACTTTTTATGAGAATACAGAATATTAAAAATGGGGCACAATATACAGATGGCAGTTTTCACTACAGCTTGTTTTTTTCCCCCCAACCTGCTTCTGCTACTCAGCTTCCCACTGAATGCATTTGTAGTAACACCATAAATGTCACTTTCGCTGACTGCCTTTTGGCATTTTATTTAAATGGGAATTCGGCTCTTGCTGCTGCCGCCACTGCATTGAGCTTGTGTTTTTGCAGGAGCGCCGCTGTGCAGGGTCTTCTTGCATCCAGTGCATTTTTGATCAGCTCAGATCCAGGAGCTGCCAGAAGAGCAGCCCCAGTTGCGACGGGGTGTGCGTCTGCGCAGCCGCACCGGTGTATCTCTGGGAGGACCGGGAAGGTCGCTGAAAGCCATCCAAGAGTGCTTTCCACTTGGTGAAATACTTTTCTTTCTTTCTTGGCTTCTCTAAGACTCTCATCTTGCCAACAAAATGCGAAATCATTTGCTGCTGCGATGGCACCGAGAGGCAGATGATAACTGGAGTTAGTAACTCTTGGTTTTAACTCCTGGGGCTCTTTTGGCTGCTTTCTGCCTAAAATCTGGCTGTGTGCTTTAGCTCTGTTGCTGTGGTGTTGAAGGAGCCCTGTTCCCTCCAGGTTTCCTGGGGCAAATAACAGTAAAGTCTTCCTACAGGGTGATGCAGCCACAGGACAAATCGCCCTGTGGACCTGGCCGGTGCTCCTATAGCTGTGTAGACCTCAAAGGTTTGGTGTGTGAAGAACTGTGATGGGTGGCAGTTCTTGGCAGTCCTGATCTGCCTCCTGTCACAGGGCTGGAGCCAAACACTGGTCTGCAGGTGCTTTTCTGGGGGACCATATAGACTGCAAAGGCATGGGGAAGGGGGGTGAACTGAGGACTTGATTTGATTTTTGTTCTCCAAAATATGTTGCGTCTTGTGGCAGCTGGAGATGACCAGAGACCTCCTGAAGCATCCCTCCTGGTTGGGAACAAACAATAATTTCGCTGGCCTTTACCCCATTGATTTTGCTTAGCGTGGGAAAGAAGACTATGTAAAAAAAATAAAAAAAAAGTTGGATCTTTATTTGTCATTTTGAGGCGATGGCTGGTCGCAGGGAAGTATTTCTTTGTTTCCTACCCGTGTACCCTGTAGAGGTCCTTGAAGTCACCAAATGCTTCACGGAGTTGTTTTAGTGTTTTGGAAAATGATAGATGTAGGATTAGTACTTCCATCTCTGTAAAATGCTTTTATTTTAATCTTTGAGCTGGAAGTTTGTTGTACAGGTATCCAAGGACATTATATAAAATATAATGACCTGAAACAATATCGTCCCCTCCTCCCTGTACATTTTTGCTGTTACAGATTCCGTTGCTGTAGGACTCGGTGCACCTGCATACCTTGAGCCCGCCTGGAAGGCTGGAAATTTGTCCTTTTCTATTCCACCGGGACAAAGCTGCTATTTCTGGCTTTGTAGGTTGCAATGGCATCAGACTCACAAGTGGTGATATTTTAATGTACGTAAAGCTGTTTTCCAGTGCAGGCTGAATCTTTTCCCCTCTCGGCCCCAAGGGAGCGCGTAGCAGGGGGTGGGAGGAGCGGGATGAGCCATTACTGAACAAGTTGACTTTTTAAAGAAAATGTGAGCTGTTTGAAAATGCTCCTCCATGTGCAATGTTCCAGGCAATCCTGGGAGATGGATGAGCAGCCAGAGTGCAGGTGAGGCAGGCAGAGGCACAGGAGAAAATGTTGCTTTCGTGTCTCTGTCCCAACAGGAATAATTTCCACATAAATAGCACCTATCTGCTCTTTAACGCTTAAATCATCGAAGTGTCCACCAGCAAAGGGCTCTTTTGTGCTGGGTGCTCCACAAATATAAAAGTTGTGCGCATGGGGAAGCGTGGAGATGGTTTATGGCTCCTGTTTTAGGGCAAGGAGATGGTGCGGGTGACCTCTTCAGAGCCCTTACGCCCCATTATCTATTCATCATATTCATCATATTATAACTCTTTCTTGTTGCACAAAGTTTATCCTACATTTCATCAGGTAGGAGCCTGGTGCTCATAAATCAGATCTATGGTCTGGTTTCCTGGAGTTAACTTAGGGAAGCTAAACTTTCCTCCTGCTGTCCAGGTACAATCCTTAAACTACACTTGTACGTGTTGGTATTGTGTAAGTCAATAGTAACGCTCTGTCTGCGTGATCCACCAGGGAAAAAAAGGGTATACCTTTAGCCTGATCCTTTCTGGGTTCTGGGGCACGAGGCAAGACGGGTGACTGGGAAAACAGTCTTCGCTATAGGACTGACGCCAGCTCTGCATGTTTTGGCCCTACTCTAGCATTTCCTAAAAAAGTTGTTTTCTTGTTTCCCAGAGCCATGCGTTTGCACAGTGCAAATGGTTGCCAGTGTTAATTCAGCAGTTCCCCAGCCGTACCTGGCGTGTCCGTGCCGGGGGATATCGCTGAACTCCAGCATGCCGTGGGTGGCGTGTGACTTGCTCCTCACAGCTCAGTAAAGCAGCTCCTTGAACAAGCAGAATGGATTAATTAATCTGAGGTAAAGAAAGGAGGCTCCTTAACCTTCCCCTGCCTCTAAACATTTGTTTTCTGTGGGGGTGGGCAGTGACACCCCATGTGAAGCAAATGGGGAAGTGCCCTGGGTAAAGGGGATGTTGCTAAGGCTGGGTGAGTTCTAATAACGTGGGAATCACAGGTCCCATCTGCGCCTGGACTGTGCGCAGGAGGAATGTGTCTTCCTAGTGATGGTCGGCGTGCCTTGTTTGTCCTGGAAACCCATCCCTTAGCTCACAGTGTGGCATTTTTTGAGTATTGGGGAAGCAGGAGGATTTTCTAGGACCGAGTGGAAGGGAAGCCAAGGCATCTCCCAGTTTGAGGTCTCTCCGTTGGTAGGCACAGCTTACCTGGGGGAGGTGGTTATTACAGCTTCCGTACCTCTTGCAGCTGAATACGGTTTTGCTTGTTTCATCCCTGGTGATGCTCGTTCTCCTTGGAGGAGCCAGGGCAAGTAGCAGAAGATTTTGTCCCTTTGCGTTATTTCTTCAACAGGAGGCTTTTTTTTTTTAGCACAGAATTGTTGGCGTTGAGGTGGGAGGTTGGGATTTCTAAAGCGGGGCTCAGCATGCCTTTTTGCCAGGACTGCCGGGCTCGTGGATACAGGATGACCCTGACAAGCTTCGTTGGACATGTCTGGCACCTATCAGGCAAACATCATGCCTCATGCAGCGTGTTCTGGCTGCCTGGCTACTTCTGCTTATCCATTGCAGGCCCTTTGTTGTATTGAGTCCCATGGATTGTTGTTTTCCACAAATACAGTCCAAGAACATTTAGAGGTCCCACATCATGTAGTGACAGTGTCTGCCTGGGTGGCAGCACCAGGGATAGCCAGCAGCTCTGCATGGAAGAGCCACCCACCTTCCTGTCATGCAGGTGTGCAGCTGCATTCCAGCTCTTGGGGGGGCAATCTTGACTTTCTCTGGTGTTTCTCTTCACTCTCCAGCAGAATCCGTTCAGGTGCACCCACCTAATCAGTCCACCGTTGCTTCCAAGGATTTAGGTTTGTGTCTCCACTAGGTGGGAGGAAGGACTCACTTTCAAACTCGATGTTGGTAACGTTAGCATAACGCTCTTGTTTCCAGCGTCTGAGCTGGTGGCTAGCTATCTGCCTGCCTGTGTTCGTTGTGTCCAGGGCAGATGGGCATTGTGGCTTCTCCACTGCACCACCTAACCAAGCTGCCTTGTCTTGTTCTCGTCCCACAGCTGGAAATAGCTCATGCCTGCTGCTGATCTGCTGTGTGCTATGGGGCACGGCACATGCCCTGTTGAGACACATTCCTACGATCTCTTGGAGAAGAAGGCTCCATCCAAGAAGCAGCAGCATTGGAGTATGCAGAACATCAGGAGGAGGTAAGTAGCGCCCAGTTGTGTTTGTGTTGATAGTGTGGTCTGCTGTGTTGGCCTTGATCTCTACTGTGTGGCACTGACACTGAGTCTTCTCAGTGACAACAAGTCTTCTCAGTGACAGTAATCTCTGCTTTTTTTTTTTTTTNCAGGGACACCCTCCACTAGACCAGGTTGCCCAAAGCCCCATGCAACCTGGCCTTGAACTTTTCCAGGAATGGGGCCTCTACAGCTTCTCTAGGCAACCTGTTCCAGTACTTCACCAAGATGATGATGAAACTCCTGATGGCTGAGGTGGATGCGGAGTTAGGCTCTCAGGGCAGTAGACTTGGATGTAACTGGCCTCCACTAACTTGTGTGGTGAGGTAATGTCTGGTGAGGTGGAGTGGTACATGGAAGAATGTCCCGTGTGATTCGTTGGAACCGCAGGGGCCAGGAGATCAATTCGTGTACATGGGAGTGGATCTAGAATGGGATATGATTCTTCCCAGGTCCCCAGCTGGGACCTGTTCTGGGGTTTCTGGGAGAGGAGGTGACAATTTCATTCCAGGCCTGGTGCTGCAGTTGCTGATTTTTCCATCTCTTTCACTTATGCCCCCTAAATTTGCTTGGGCTCTGTAGACTGTAGGTGCTAAGCCTTGAGCAAAGGTGAGTGAGTTGTGAGGAGAGGCCCTGAGTGAATTGTGGGTGGTCAGTGGGTTGGACGGGTGGGATTAACCCTACTCCTGCGGTTTCCGTGCGCTGTGTTTGCCAGCTGAAAGACCAGTAGGTAAGCGTCCAGCAGATCCCCAGCCCTGAAGGGTTGGCAGATCACCTGCACTGCGGTCCCCCCGCTGCATCTCCCCCCTCCCACATCCCACAGCAAACTCCACACTGTCACAGCTATAACGTGTGGACAAAGACAACCCGCAGGTGTCCGGAGCTGTATTCTGGGGTTACTAACGTTCTGTGCAGAGCGTTGAATACCACTGGGAGTTTCCAGCACTTCCATCTTCTGTCGCAATGCCGCCGTCCTTACGGACAGCGATACCGGTACCTGGTAACTCTTTCGTGGCAGTTGCTGTTTCGGAGGCTATTATCTTGCAGACGAACAGTTCTTTGTCTAAGTTAGCGCCCAATCTTTCACGTGACAATATCTTTATGGCTATGCCCGTCTGGAGTCTGAGTCAAAATCAGATTCGTTTTCTGTTACAACTGCGGATTTGGAGAATCACACTGTGTCGGCAGGGGAGGGGGGAGAGATTTTTGGTAAATAGACGAAGGAGATGTGGATACAAAACGGCAGCGTTAAATCTTTGTCAGGGGATCTTAGGAAGGCAAATGTCTTACTACATAAAAAAAACCCCAACAAACAAACCAGAGATAATGGACATTTATGTGGAAGCAAATGATACATGATTTTTGAGCCTGCTGGAATCTGGGTAATGGACTGCTTGTTCAGATGTCATCTTGTAAGTTCATTAGCTTTGTTCCACCCTCCACTCAGTATTTTAATATATATTCTAAAACACCACTTGCATTCTATTTCTATCTCTGTGCTTCAAAATATTGGCTAGAACAGCTTTAGTTACTCTTGTATTATCTCTGGCTTGAGATCTGAGTATTAATATGATTTGGAGGATGAAATACAGGTTCACATATTTTCCATGCTGCTCACTGTAGAGCTAGGAAATTACTAACTTGACACCTTCCGTTTGTCTCTGCGGTTTCAGTTGTGTGATGCTCCCTGCCAAACGGGGGTGAGTTATAGACGGGAACTGTTGGGGTTTTAATCTTTGCTGCTGCGTGCTGTAGGCAGAGTTTTCCAGGGGCTCCCATCCTGAATTTCTGATGAGAGTTTTGCTGCGCAGGTAGGGTTGTGCTGGAGAAATACACCCTCGGCTGTCCTTAGACCTCTAAGTCTCTTTCCAAATATTCTTTATTTTTTTTCCCTTCTTTCTTTCTCGCCCGCATTCCCCATGACTCTTCAGTCACACCCCCTCTCGCTCCCCAAAACAGCCTGCTGGAAACCGCAGCAATGCTCCTGGAAGGAAACGGCTGGGGGTGCGTAGGTGGGATGGCACGGGAAGGGCGTTAAGCAGTGGAAGATTGCAAACAGGTCCTGAGTGTGAATAGTGCCTCCTCCCCTTGGTGGTTTCTTTTTCTAGCTTGATTATGTTCAGATTAAAAAAAAAAAGAAAAGTAGTGTATCTCCCAAAATACTGCGTTTTGTGCTCCCACTTCATCTCTTCATCACTCATGAATCCTGTCTTTTCTCATTGCATTTTTGTTGTCTATTGTAATTTCTATTAATGCGAAGAGTTTCAAAATGGTGTAGCAAGGTCTTCTTTGTTTTCTTATGTGCCCCTATTTGTATTGGAAGGCAGCTTGTGAAATGGGATGTGAAAATACCCTCGTATTTTCTAGTTACTCCATACCTGTCTTTTGCTGTGGTGACCCTCTGGCCAAATAATATCCTCAGTCACTTAGATACCCTCGTTATAACCCTTAGGTTAAGTGCTGAGGACAACATGTATATACTGTATCTTAAATTTCTAACCACAATGGCAGAGTGTAGTTGTTTTTTTTTTTAATGACAAGTAATTCAGTTTCTTGGATGAGGTAGTTAATTGGTTCTTTATTGTCTATAGCCTTGGCAAAGCTTTTTTTTTAACTTTTTGTTTGTGAAGACCTCTTATCCTCTGCTTTTAGTGTTATCTTTTTTGTTTGGTAGAGAAAATATGAAAAAACTCTACAAAATGCCCGGGGGTGTTTTTTGGTGGGAATTTTGTCTGAATATAATTTTTGCAGTGCAATGAAAAATCCCAACAAAGCAAGAGTCTGTAAACAAATCTGAAAGTCCAGCTGAGCTCGGAGTCATGACTTCAGGTCCTAAGGTGAGGAGAGGGGCCACTGGGAGTTATGTGGGGGAGCCAAATTTAAGGAAGAAAAAAATAAAAATCTGTTTGAGACCTTCCATTTGTTTGCCTGCTGGTTTCAAGGACTTCACCGCCACAGAGGTTAGGAATTTGTAATTTTCCTTTAGCACAACTATTACGATTCTCATGTGATCACTTGCCACCAGCAGCTGAAACTTGGAAAAAAGCTCCTAAAATATTCTATGGCACGGAAATCGTGAGGATTGGGGAATATTGCATTGGACACCTGAACTTTGGATGTGCTGGGGAGCTGCTGTTTCGTGGATTTGACCTGGGGTGCTGGGTGAGTAAGGAAGCTCAGATGTTTGTATACATGGAGTAACTGCAAGGCAAGCTGTTTTCTACTAAAATCCGAACAACAGTGGGGTATGGTGTGCTGGTTGTCTCAGAAGAATCTTTTAAGCAGGAGAACCTGCAGTCGGGTGAGCTGAACGTGATCTAACGTTCCTGCAGCGCTGGGGAGCTGAAGGCAGGCATGGACATGCCAGTTAGTGAGCGTGGTCCCGGTTTAATGTCTGAACGCCAACCTTGTAACTGGAGGTTGTCAAAAATCCCTCTGATTTGGAGGGTTTCAAGTGCTGAAGTGCCCATTTGAGAGGGTGACACCCGGGTTTGTTACGGACTGCCAAGGGCAGGAGATGCTGGGGCTGCACTTCCACCTTTTGGAGGCAAGGTTATTCTCCTTCGAGGCCATCCAGGTCTACTCTGAGCTGTGGACTCCAGCCTTGAGAAACTTTTGTTCCCTGTGTGTCACTAATTTTTGGAGGAGGGAGGCCTGGCATCTCTCTCCTGGGAGATGTCATAAAAAGGTGCTGCACAAACCAGGGAGAAATGTATTTGTTTC
This sequence comes from Psophia crepitans, assembly GCA_013399095.1. NCBI lineage: Eukaryota > Metazoa > Chordata > Aves > Gruiformes > Psophiidae > Psophia > Psophia crepitans. The sequence goes on from VWZZ01005750.1 coordinate 54,055, forward strand.
TTCTGCCAGGTGGACGTTTGGGGCGTAGGCACTACTGTGCTCATTTAGGGTGGGTATTTATCGATGCCTGTGGCAGCAGAGCTGATCGTCCTCGTGTGCTGGGGTGGCCCTAATAGGCGGGGGAGCCTGATGTCCTCCCACACCGCTGGAGAAGTGTCCCCGTAGCTGTGGGCAGGTCTGAGCCTCTCAAGGGAGCAGCTATGACATGCAGAGGACCTGCCTTCCAGCCCAACTGCTTCCTATGTGGTCTCTGTAGGAACTTCTTGCATATGTAAGCCCGGGGTGGAGAAGCTGGTTTGCAGTCATTCTTAACCCCGCAGGGAGCTATGAACACTTATGTTAGCTGTGCTTACAGCACGTTATTCCTTAGCTCTGCACTTACACAGCACCACTAAGCACCTGCTAATGCTCTGGAGGATTTTTAACCATGCATAGCTTGATTAAATACAAACCGAGCCAGATACGCAAGGAAAATGTGGCTGTAGTCACACAAAATCAGCATGCCTGTAGCTTGACGGGGGTGACCATAAAGTGGGTGTTTTGTATCCAAGCAAGCTCCTGGTGATGATGTCGCATTTGCTACCTGTGATTGTCATTGTTGGAACTGGTAGGGCAAACGCTCCCTCCAGACGTTAAAAATTTCCTTGCTGTTTTACAGAGATTAAACAAAAGCAAGGGATTTGTTTCCTGATCACAGGCAAGTCCCTCTGATTTACAGCCACGTGGGCAAGAGCAGAGCCACTTACACTTGGAGAGCAATTTATAGAAGGAGCACAGTGGCAATGAAACAGCTTTGGACTCTGCGAGTTGCTGATGAAATGCCTCCCTTGCACTCTCTCCCTACTGGGACCTGCTCTCATAGCTACCGTCTAAGTTGTTTGAAAATCCTACTGGCTTTGCTGCGGCTTAGGACCAGGTATATGCAACGGGCTGGTGGCCCCAGGCTCATGGGGAACGGGGTCGTTTCACTGGAACTGCCCCGATGCTGGGTTCAGCCTGCCCCCGGGCTCTGCTGAGGTGGGCTGTACTGGTGAGACTGGGCTGGGGACGTTGCTGCCTGGGAAGAGGCCATCTGAACTGCGCGTGGGGGCCAAGGAGAAAGAAGATCATCGTTCTAAGTAAATTGTCAGCCGCCTTTCTGTGTGTCCTCCCCTCGCTCCCGCTTTCTCCTCACCGACATATCAGCGATGTTTATTAAGAGATGACAAGTCTATCAGGCCTCATAAGCAGCCTTTCACAAGGAGGAGATCTTATATCCAGAGAGCATCATCAATCTTGTCTCTGCTCTGCTCTTCTGAGCAGCTGATAGCGAACAAGGCTCCATCCTCTCCCCCCGCTCCTTCCCACCCCTTCCCCTCTCCTCTCTTCCACCAACCCTCTGCAGCACAGCGGGAGCCAGCGAAAGAGACATTTCATTTGCATAAAGTCTTTCTGGTAGAGAGAAAGAAGGAAGAAGCAAGCGGAGAGAAACCCAGTTTCTCTTGAAATGCAGCACTGCTCTGGGAAGGCACCCCCCGCTGCCTGAGCCGGGGGGGGGCCAGGGATGCGCGGTGAAACGCGCCCCAACCCGCTGCCCAGGCAGCACGCGGCTTGAAGGCTGGTTAATTCTGGGGGGGAGCAGCATGGACATCGGGTCAGCGGATAGGAAGAAACTAGGAAATCCCTCTCCCCAGCTGAGGCTGGTGCCGTCCCAGTGGGGGCACGGTGTAGGAGCGAGGCTGTCGGCCAGCGGTGCCCTCGTGAGCGTCGTCACCGCTGGAGGAAGGGCCGTGCAGAGCCGTTGGGGCTCATCTGTACAGCTCAGCAATCTCTGCTGAGAGCTACGGCTGTTACGGCGGGCATGGGCTGGTGGAAGGGGTGTCCTGGGCAGGGCAGGGTAGGGTAGATGTGCTGCCCTTCAGTACGCAAGATGAAAGGCCAAATCCAGGAAATAATGTGCAAGGGGTCAGAAATTCCATCTCAGAGCAGCAATCTTTTTTTTTTTTCCCCACAACATTCATCCTGTCTTCTGTCAATGTTCTCCACATTTGACGTTTGTGGTGAGCTGATGTGTTATAAAACCAAGGTTATTTTTTCCTCCCTGACCAAATTAAGTTTCTAATTCTTCCCTCCCTGCCCCGTTTTCCACTTTTTTTTGTTGTTGTTTAAATTTCCTTCCTCACCTCTGCTTTTATCTAAAGACCTTGACTGTTTAGGACTAGATTTTTGTGTGCAGATCCTGAAAAGTAACGCTATGTTGAGAAAAGTCACCCAGTGCCTCTTTGCAAATCCTTCTTCCATGGCTCTGCTCATGCTAGTAATGCTTAGGTCGCTGGAGAAAAGACAGGGTTCTACTTTGGGGAGTTTGTTAGGTAGCATGGCAGTGAGTTTATTCAGCAAAGATTTTATTACTTGGTGTTTTTAAGAGTTTTGCAGTGGTTATGGCAGAGAGGGGGTTTTCCTCAGCGTGGGGGAGTGGGTCTTAGCCTGTGGCAGCTCTAAGCTGAGTCCCGCCTGTCCTCATCTCCCTGCCTCCCACTGCAGGAGACAGCTATAAAACCACCTTTATCAAATATATGTAATTCCACAACCAAGGATTTAGGCTATCAGGCTTGCAAGTGTGGGACAAATGTTGACGCGTTGTGGTTAAAAGTGTTGCTAAAACTCGCATATCTGAAGTGCTTTCTTTATCAGACTAAAACCTGTAGACAGTGCCCCAGATATAATCAGGATGCACCTCACCAAGTTTAGCATAGACAGACAGTTTCTGTCTGAAGATGTATCAGAAAAGCTGGCAATTTCAAAGAGTTCCCATTAAAACTTTATGACGAGAAATTGAACGCAAACCTCACGGAATATTCAAAGCATTAAAACTAACCCTGTGTGAAATTTCCCACCGATCCCTCCAGGAGGATGTCTGCTTCCAGAGGAGGAGGCAGGAGTTTATGCTCCGTTTTAAGACTCCTCCAGCACAGCCCCGACCCGGCTGGCAGCAGAAGCCGCCTGTGTTAACAGATCCTCGTGGGACCTGCGGTGGAGAGAAATACGAGGCTTTCTTGGAGGCATTTGAAGTCTGATCCCGCTCCCTTGAGCTCGGTGGGAAATCTGTTAGCGCACGTAAGCGCAGGCTTGAGTGTGATGCGAGCCTGAGGATGCGGGGAGCACTGTGTGCTTGGACCCCAAACTGCCAAACTAGTTTGGCTTGTATTGACACGAAGAATTGGGAAGACGAGAGGAGGAGGCAGAAAATGGCTCTCAAGGAAATGATTTGCCATGTTAATTCTTTAGGCATGAAGGCAGAGCGGGAGTTGCACCACGATCCATTTGACTCGGTCTGGTGTCCGTGATGGCTCTAGCGCTGGGTGTTTTAATGGAAGGTGGAGGAAATTGGAGAGCAGGTGGCTGTGGCGGTGACTTATTCCCATTCTTCTCTGTCCGTTCCCTTCCTGTCCTTTTCCTCAGCTGCACAGCCTGACACATCTTTCCTTCTGCTCCCTGGATCCAAGGGCAGGCAGCGCCAGCACTGCGAGTCGAGGTTTGCTTGCTGGGGAGACAACAAGCCGCGCCGCAGGGTTTGTTTTCGTGAGGTCTGTATTTTCCCCAAGGAAGCTGCTGGTTAATAGTGGGCATTTTTAGAGGAAAAGATACTCCTTCCTGGCTTCCCGGGAAGACCTGGACTTGCTGCAGCCTTGTATCAGCATTTCCCCAAGAGGTGTGCTGCATCCCATGGCTGGTTGCTCCATCATGACTCAGCTGGGGCCACCAGCCCCAGGGCAGGCAGCACTGAGGGATATTCTGTATTGCAAGTTCTCCATCACCGCCACACCTCTGTTTTGCTATTCAAGTGGCTTCGCATGCTTCGTGTCTCTTCCCCTGGAGTAAATGGGCACAGGGCTTGACCATTTATCTCTCTCCCTGCTCCTTACCTATTCAGGAGGTTTATTTCCCTGGGCTGGGCCCTCGCTACGAAGGGGCTGAGGTGGCTGGGACAGATCACTTTTTGCTGTCTGGGTCTGTAGTTCATGTCCAGCTGGCAGTTTCTCTCTCAAATGGCTGATGGGTGGATAGAGATGGAGCACAGATTACTGATGCTGCACGTCCTTCGGCAACAGACAGCCAGGGTGCTGCTGTGCGCTTGTGTTTCCCTTCCTACGATTGGAGGCCCAGGGTCTCCAACTGGAAACCTCTTGAAGACACCCCGTGCAAAACGGAAAGGGCAAGGCTGAGCTGTGAGCCTGGTGGTGGGGAGAGAAGGGTGGGAGGGAAAGAGGTGCAATATGCTTTTTTTTTTTTGGATCTGTGCACAGGAGACACAGGAGTGCTGGTTTGATGTTGGGGCCGGTGCTGCAGGGCTTGGTAGTGCCAGATGATCCAGCATCTGTCCTTGTGGGAACAGGGGCTGAGCTGGGAGCTGCACGGACAAGAAGGGCAGCTCACCTAGCTGGAGTGATACCAGGTCTGTGTGGGCCAGATCCTGCCCCAAGGCTGGTATATAACACAGGAGCCCTTGGGCAGAGGTTTGTCCGCCAGTTAAAAGCTGTGCTGTGTTAGCCCCAAGGGAGGGGGGGCTGAACCATACCAGCCACCTTGTCTTACTCTGTGGAGCTCTCCATCTCCATGCTGCTGCAAGCTGCTTGGTGAGAGGCTGTCCTGTGCCACAGGAGGGGGCTCTGCGGGCCGGGGTACCCGTGTACCGCTGGGACCACGCGGGCAAGGTCTGGGGGGCACCCTGATTTTTGTGAAGCGGCAGCTGTCTTAGGCAAAATGTCTTTTTCCCTGGGAAGTACCTCTGCTGCAGAAGTTGGTGTGGCTTCTAAAGCTGTTGTCCAGCTACCGCGTGGAATCGCACGGTTTTTGTCTTGTAGCCATTAATGAGGAAGGGGTGAGAGTTTGCTCCCTCACTTTGTTAGCCCTAAAACACACACTGACTCGGGAGAAAGCCCCTTCCCGTGTTGGAAATGTCGCAGTGATGAGCAAGCCAACTTCATGGCTGGCGTTTTGCTCAGTCTCTGAAGTTTGAGCACAGCACTGGGGCTCCGGCTTCAAACCCCAGCACGGTTGTGGTGGTGCAATGGCTGATGGACCCCGCAGCCATTAATGAGCTCGCAGGAGCGTTTCTCTCTCCTCCAAAATGCTGTGACTCACGTCTGACCATGGAAAGGAGCAGCTGCAGCCTCCAGGAGAGCCCGTAATGAGGCCAGGATCTCCAGCACGGGGCCTGCTTTCTGTCAGCTCTTGGAGGAGACCGTGGGTAATTACCTCTCCTGTCTGCTCTTCTCCGCTGCCGGCTTCGCTTCAGGTTCAAACGCTCGCTGACAGGGAGAAGGGTTTTTCAGATACATAATTTAAAATTCTGATGGCATGTTGTCAGGTCAACATGCTGCAACATGGGAAGAGATTTTTTTGCATCACAAGGACTCCGGTGTCACTCTTGGCTACACTGCTCGTCTGGCGCGTTTGAAGGGTACGTGGTGGGTGGATTTCTGGCTGCCTTTGGGTTTCTCTCAGCGGGGTTATAGCTGAGTTGTCTCTTCTTGCCAGACCTTTTGAAGTCTGTGGTTGCCTCCTCAGTCTGGTCTCATGTTAGGGATCACGCAGGATGCTTGGTTTGTTCTGTATTGGGCTGGAGGAGCTGGAAATGGCAGGGGCACCTTGCAAGAAAGAAGGTTGAGAGGAAAGAAATCCAGGCTAGAGATCGTTATAAATTGCTGTAACTCTGGCGTTACCTGCTGTTAGCACACTTACGGGGGGGAGGAGGGGGGAAACCCTTTTATAAAGGTTCCGTATGATGTTTTATCAGGTTTGGGCTGTTTTTTGTGTGCGCAACCTTGGCTTAGAATTAAATCTGTTCTTTACTTGGCCTCTGTCTTCAGCCTGTGCTTCCAGAGTTGGGTAACGTACCTTCTGTTGTGCAAAGCAGCATCAAGTGTGAAGGGCACTACCTGGGCGTCAGGGAGAAGGATCCCGGCGTTAATCTCCTCACCTGCCTTTGGTAGGACTGGGGAAGGACACTTCACCCTGTAAACTGCGTCTTGCGGTCCTCAAGGCAGCTTGATTGTCTGGGTGCTTGCTGGGAAACAACCCTAATCAAACAGCAGAGTCTGGCCTCAGGGTGGACTGAGAGACATTTTTCCTACTCTGAGCTGATGGACCAAGGACATTCCTTTGGGATAACTGCCTCCTGTCCTGGAAGGGAGCGATTCCTGGCTGTCCCAGTGTGGCGTGAGCTGAGCAGACCTTGGTTAAGGAATGGAACAGATCTACAGAGAAGAAAATTCCCTGGTATAAATGGATGCAGAAGTGGCTGAAACAGATAAATGTTTTAAGCTGGGGCAGCAGGGTGGGTCTGTGCTGCCCGTGAGCCAAGTGCAAGCGGGAGACAAAGGGAGGAAGCGATGGGGAGAGCGCTGGCCTTTGCATGCCCGAGCATCACAGCTTTAGTCCCAGTGCTTTACCCCCCCCCCGCCCTGGTGCCTGCCCCCTTCCCCGCCTCTGCCTGGAGAGCTGGGCACGCACAGCAGCATCCTCTCTGACGCTGGGTGGAAGTCAGGGAGCGCACAGGTCCGGCAGACGTGCCGGCGCTGGAGCTGGGGAGGCGAAGGCAAGCAGCGCTGCGGGCAGGACTGGCTCTGGCAGTGAGATCCCTGCACTACGGAATGGGAGCAGGGTGGGGTCTCTGTCTGAAGTGATGCTGGAACCCGATACTGAGGGGCATCGCAGCTATAAATCGAACGCCTGGGATTTGGGGGTTGGTGTTTGGGTTTGTTGGGTTTTTCCTTCTTGCTCTTCTCCAGGACTGTTATCCTTTCAGCCAGGAGGTGGCTCTGGAGCACGCTGTGGAGCTGTGCCCAGCTCCACGTGCAGTAGCCAAAGCGACAGGGAGAATCTGCGACCGTCACCAGTTCGCGATGAAAGGCAGATGGCCTTTCTTCTAGCTTCCAGACGGGATGCGTGCGTGTCCTCTGACACACATATGCAGAGGCAGCTTCAGTGCACTTCCAAATGCTTCTGACACTGCTCTGATGCAATGTTTAGGAAGTGGGGAACATGCTTCTGGTGCTGGTAACATAAGCTTGGCTCAGGCTGTCCTTTGGGAGCGGGGATGACTCCAAACACGGCGTCATACCAGATGTAGTCTGTTCTCAAGAGCTCCAGACCTGCAGAGAAAGTTGTTGTGCGAGGCAGCCGTTCTGAGCTCCGTAAAAGAGGAGCTGCCTTTGTGTTTGCTCCAGTCCCCAGCGAGGATGTAGGACATGAGGGGCAAGGTGGGGAAAGCCGTGACAGAAGCAGCACAGAGGAACATAACTGCTGTCTAGGAAGATATTAGCGTCCTAGGTTTTTGGAATCCGTGCCAAAACTTATGCCTGGGATGCGCAGGGCTGCCAAGTCTAAATGCCTTGCTGTTATCCTTGGGCAGGACTATGCAGAGGAACATCTGACCAATGGAAAACCCTTGGTCTTAGTCCTGCGTGTGGAGAACAAGATGACAATAGCCCAGGGCTCTCCTTGTGGTTGGAAGCCTTGGGATGCTCTGGAAGCAGGGACTCCCTGCTCTTCTTTTAGCACTATGTGGGGTTCCTAGCGTTCTCTTCTAAGCTGAAGACTGTTGGCCTGGGGAGAACTTGGCAAAACAAATCCATAAAACCTACCAGAGAGACACCTTGGTACACGCCAGCCTTGGGTGTGCTTCTGCAAGAAATTTAGAGGAGGTCACCCATGAAATCTAATTTACTCTCCACTTTTCTCCTCCCTAGTTGCTCAGAGGAGCTGAAGGGACCTTTGATTGCAAAACTTGGAATTCACATTTTGAGGACCAAGAGGGATCATGAAAATCGAGTGCGCCAGGGCTCCTAAAAGGACATTTGAGGTGGCTTTAGAGAAGAAATGGGCCTAGAGCTCACCTGGGCTGAAGCAGAGGTGTGTTCACTTCTGTTCGTTTTGTGGAAGCACCACCTGGGCTCTATTTAGAAGGTCAGATAGAAGAACCAGAGATCCTGGTGCTGGTGCAATCAATTTCCCTCACCCCATGGGGAGAGAGAGCTATGAGGTGAGGGGCTCTGTCCCATGACAAAAGGGAGCAGGATGTTGTGGGAGACATGGAAAGGCCAGAAGGAAGCACGGCAGCTTGAGACTGAGGTGTGCTGGTAAGAGCTGAGCTTTCAAGGGTTTTTGAAGTCTCCCCTTCCCAAACCTTTTGATTCCAGTGACCTGCAAATGTCAAGGCAAATCTTGGTACTTGCTTACTCAGGAAGCAAAATCTCCTGTCCTTCGTGCTCGGTGGGAGGAGATGGGAGACTTTAAGGGCATGTCCCGGACACTCACTTGGCATGGTGGCTGTCCTGTCCCCACAGGGTCTGGCCAACCCATGTGTCCCTAAGCGTGGCAGTTCATGGCTCTCGGCGTGCTGCGGCCTCGGCTTACGTGTGAGATGCCGTCGGTGCTTTGTGTGTACGCTCCCAAGACCTTGTCTCCTCTGACAATGGTGCTGGGTCAGGACAGTGCCTTGGGGGAGCTGCCTTCGCTGCCTGCACAGTTGCTTGTTCAGATGAGGACAAGTTGTGCTCAGCATAGCTGTCAGCTGGTTGTGGGGAACCCTGTGGTTTGGCATCAGTGTCCTTATTACCAGCTGCAATGTTAGGCCGCTGCAATTAGCAGCTGATTTGTGTGTGTGGCCCGGTCATGGGAATGGCCAGAAGTCATTGGGTCCGTGCTGGGTGGCTGTGTCATCAACAAAGCACAGTGTGGTCCCTCGGGCAAGATGTACGAGTTCACCTAGACTTCGTAGGCTGGAGAGACAACCTGTAGCAAGCAGAGGAGGGCAGAGCGTGCTCACTTAAACCACGCTCTCATGGAACTGCATCAGTACAGAGCTGTTACGTCAGCGGTGGGAGCCTCGCACGCTGGTTCAGAGCTCGTCACGCTGTGCACAGAGGTGGTCCTGCCCAGGGGGAGGTCTGGCAAAAAGCTTCGTCTCTGTCTCTGGTGGCCCGGCTGTGCTGTTGGCAGTGCAGGCCAGACGTTTGGTCCCCTTTCCAATGTCTGGGATTAATGGGGAGTCTTTTGCGCTGACTTTGTGGGCTTGGAGATAAGTTCAAAATTATTTTCCTGTTCACCTGCGGAAGTCTGTGGCAGGACCAAGGGCTGCAGCTGAACCTCAGCCTTCTCTGCTGATTGCCCATCTGCAGCCAGTCTAGCTTGGCCGGGAGCCTGGGGCTGCACATGGGCCCTGCTGTGAGATACTGATTGTTTGCTCTTCACATCCTATTTACGGAGGTGATAGTGGAAGGAAGAGTAAGGGCTTTAGCTCAGCTCTGGAGTCTCCGCTGTCTACTGGCTTGCGCTTTGCCAGCGCTGTGTAGAGCGGAGAGGGAGGGTTGTTTCAGCATCACTGGTCCTAGTCTTCAGTCTGGGAGAAGACTTCTGAGGACAGAGCCCAATCGCATGCCCTTGCTTGCTATAAATGAGTTGGATCTAGAGTTATAGCTGGTTTGTTTCTCACTGAGGCTTATAGGGTGAGACCTACCTCTGCGGTCTGAGACAAGTTGCAGATACTGAACTGAAAAATCCAAACTTGTTGCCCTATTTCCAAATGTGCGGTGAAGCCTGTCTAATTTCTGCTTGTCTAGGACTTCTCTTTCTCTCTAGCTCTGAAAGAAGAGATTCCCCAGGCTCCGTGTGAGGTGCAACTGTAATACAGTCTGGGTTGCTGGATGCAGAGTCCGTTGTGGGCTGTTGGAGGAATACGTGCTCTGCTAGGGTTAAATGCTTACATGAAATCAATAGAAGTTTTATTGCCACCACGTGACTTCAGCTGGAACTCTGCCATCCCTAATAGAAGCTGTGTTAGGTCTCCCCCCTCCAACTACAGGACAGATATATTAGTCTAGACAACTGAAAAATAGTGGTATATTGGGAGGCTGTGTTTTCATTATGTAAATGGAGCTCTACAGGAGGATTAATTGATTATTCAGTTACTGTGGATCTGTCTTGGATGTCCTGGCAAGATGAGAGAACCTGATGGAAGCTCTCCAGTGAAGCTATATGGTAGTACAAAGGAATCCTTGAGCACCCCCTGCTCCTCTCCAGACAATGCACGGCATGGGCACGTTGCACGTTGCCTACAAGGGCGCTTGCTTCCCAGAATGGTGTAGGTTTCTTCATACTTTATGAGTGGCGGTTATATCCTGGTACAGGCAACAAAAGCTTGTAAGGCTTAGCCAGAAACAACCTATTTCAGCCTACAGCCTTGCTGTTTGGAGGGACTCACCTGTTGACTAAGGTCTTGCTGGAGACCATCCAGAGGGCTCATGAGGAAATCAATGCATTGCTGCAAGCGCTGGGAGTTGTGTGAGATAAATCCACTTCTGGAGCTTTGCTCCTAGCTGAAAAGCAAGTGTAATGCATTGTCTTAGTCTCAGCCCAGCAGGTGAGTGATCCAGAAACAGAGGGGCGATAATTTGGAGAGATAAGTTGGGGGAAGGAGGGCACTGTGGTGGGGAAAGGCCTGAAGATGTATTTCGTGGACAGCCTGAGAGCTCTTAAGAGGAGGTCTAGTGGGCAATGTGGCACTCCAGGTGAACGTAGTACCATTTGGGGATCAAGGTTGGTGTCCACAGCTGACTATTTTGGAGCAGGGATCAGCTGCTAATAGGAACAGCTACTGAATGGTGCCACTGTTCTGCTCTTTTCTACGCTGCATCTTGACACAAAGAAAAGGATAGCTTTCCTGTGTGTGTGCTGAGGTCTCCACTGCTGTCTGCGTGGGGCAGGGTGTCCAGGTGGGGGTTGCTCCGGAGCAGCTCTGCTCCCTCCGTGTGGCCCTGGAGGGCAGAGTCTTTTTGTAGGTAAGCAAGCGGGCCTGCCACGTCTTTATAACTAGATATGTCCCTTCTGGCTGGGATAATACATTATAGCATGGAAAGTATTTTCTGAATTGGAAATACCTATAGTGCCCTCCACAGTGGTGGGAAATAGATCTGCACAGTCTGTTGGACGCAGGTTGCTGGAGGAAGAAAGGACAGCTGTGGTGAGATGGATGCGCTCGCCTTCTGCTGCCCCGCTGCATGGGATATAATTGCTTTATCGTCCTCTGTTCTTCCAAAGCAGTTTCACTACTGCTGCCCAGATCAAATTTTGTGAAGAACATTTTTAAAACCGATCTTAGCCTTTGGCCTCAAATTCATCACCTGCGGAAAGTTTTACAAACAGTCCTGACGTTTGGAGACTGGGTGTGGAGAAGCTGTGGTACTGGACAAATGGAAATGTAAATCCTGTCGCTTGTGGGTAAGCGCAGATATCCCCAGATTTGGGTGGGAAGCAACTCTTTGGGAGTTGAAAAGGTTCTAGTGTTGAAAGGACAGTGTTTTGAGGAAGGCCTGCTTATGCTGGTGAAAGAAGAAAACTTGCCTCTATTTCCATGCCTGTAAAATGGGGGGAAAAAAATCATTAAAATTCAGCTGTGGCATCGAATGTAACACACTCTTCCAGAAAGTTTGCAAAGTGTCTTGCAGTCCTGCTGAGAACAGGACAAGAAATTTTCTGGAGACCAAATTAAGGACCACTGGTGATGAGTTCCCCATTTTTCTGAGAAGAGAATAAACTGTGGTCAACTACCCTTTCTCACGGGCCGCAGAATGACACTAGGCCACTGTCATAGTGGTGAGATGGCTTTTCACGTGCATGTCCTCATGTTGTGAAGCCAGCAGAGACTAATTGTTAGACTGGCAGGTGTTTTAGGTCAAGGCTTCTGCTGAAGTTGGAATTTCTATCACTTATTTCATTTATACTTGCTGATGCTGTGTTCAGTATTGGCTCTGTAAAGGCAGTTCAGTACCTGCTCTGTGTTGCTGGCACGTCTCCCCCATCACTAGGTGCCTTTGCTCTTTGGAGTCACCAAGCACCCGCGATTTAAGTGCAGTGCGAAACTTTGCAGACATGAGGCTTCTTTGCAAGAGAGAGATGCGTTTCCACATCCTGTCTCGTGGATTCCTGCACAAAGATGTTTATAGGGAAAGAAAAAAAAAAAAAAAGAAGCACTAATGCTATACTAGGAGGGGGGAAGCATAATGTATTCTTCAAATGTTTGTATGTCAGCAAAATGCCTGCAAACCATTCAATAGATTAATCCTGTAGCTGGCCTAAAAGGAATGGATTTCTAGCCATAACTGAGATTGGGAAAAATTGATTTCCATGTTCTTGTTGACTGAATAAGATAAAAACAACTGCCTTGGCACTCATTACTGGGCCAAGAATTCAGATCCCTGCTGCTGAACTACAGAGTTGGGTTGAATACTAGAACCAGCCCAAGCCAAGGCCTGATGAAAAGGGACTTTTTGGGAACCAAATCTTAAACCTTTCCTGTTGTGGAAATGGGACTTGCAGCGTAGCATGGCTGCTGAAATACCTGGTGGCTTTGTACAGACGTATTGCTGGATGCTTTGGTCTTTCAGCTAGAACCGTGAAGGCACTACTGATAATCAAGAAAATGAGAATGGGGAGAGAACCTTGGCTAATCTTTCTACATCAGAGAGCTGCTGCTAGAGATGATGCATGCCTGACCACCTGGAGCCTGGCTATTAATTTGAGCTCTTGAACAATGTCCTAAACTCGTTGGGATAATTACTGCTCTTTGACATGTGATGGTCCATCACATCCGGATTTGAAAGAGGGAAATAGTGGCTGGTCTGTGCTACTGGTGAAAGTGCCAGAGGGTGTACCATCCAGTGGACTTCTCTGAAGTTGTTTTCTCTAGCTCTGGACATACAAATTTAATTTCAAAAGAAGAATTTTAAAATGTGTTCAGGTTTCAGGGAGGATATTTGCGACTTCTACTGTTAAGCAGCTCGTAGTAGGGGAAATAATGAGCTTATGCCATGATTGGGTTTGAAATGCACATTGCTTTCCCTTCCTCTGACAAAAGACAGTAGAAAAGATGGGAGAAAATATTGGCTAGGACAGGAGCTGACATCTGCAGGTGGGACAGCCGTGACAGTCTCCCTCCAGACCCCTCAGCATTCCCCATGTCTGGGGAGTCGCTGGCTGTGCTGACCTGGTCTTTCCCAAGTTCTTCCAGGCTGGTTGGGCTGCATCCTCCTGCTGAGGTGCTGTGTAGGAGAACTGGGCTCTGGTCAGGGGAGAGATGTGGGCAGTCATGGTGCCTGGATGGCTCTGGCCAGCGGGATGCAGCTGGTAGCATCACGTGAAGGAACTCCTGTACTCAGGAGAGGCACAAACCCTCCAATGCAAGAGATGTCACCTGAGAAATACTTTTCATCTTCTCTTCTGTTCACCACAAATGAGCAGTGAACAGGATCTTTTCAGTTAAGCCTAATATCCAGTGCATCAATTTTGATTAATCAGTCTCCAAATATGTCCAGGGAGTAGGGCAACATGTTCAGCTTGGCCTAATAATTTTTCTCACTTCTGTTTTGTTTTTAGTACAGTTGGAAGAGTTGACAAAAATCAACACAACCATCTCATCCAAAGCATGGGACGGAGGGAGATCATCAGTGCTTTGTTATTACAGCATTTCAGGAGCCTTCCCTTCCCCCAGGACTGGCTCCCCTTGGAGCACCCTGGTGCAGGAAGCAGAGGTGGTAAGCAATACAAAAACTTAGTCTGAGGTCCTGCAGATCCAAACAAATGCCTCTCAGATCTCGTGTCTCGTGTTGTGGATTAGGCCCATGTGAAACGGTAAATCCCTGTCCTAAAATTCCTCAGGCAAACTGGGAGTTGTGGCAGTTTTTGACTGACTGCAAGCAGATCACTTGATAACTCTCAGTCTTATTGACATAACTCTAAAAATACGCTGCAAAGTGTAAATAATAAATGTGTAGTATCTGCACTGGAGCAAGTAAACACCGCCTGATGTTGTCTGATATTTCACTGGCAAGGTGTCCTCAGCGATGCTCCAACAGAATAATTTTCCAAACGAGTGACTTGCGTGACAGGTGGATGTGTGAGCTAAGGCAGCCGGGCACGGAGCTGGTTCTGGGAGAGGAGGCGCGCGGGGCCGGCTCGGCTCTTTGCTGGGGACGGCAGCAAGCAGACCACCGCGGGTCCCCTCCCGCCAGTTCTCCGCAGCTCACCGGGGAGGTGCAGGGAAGTGCCAGGCAAGCTCGCCTTGGGTTTGCTGACGCGGGCGCGTTGCTGAAAGCTATTTTCCTGTGCGGTGTGGATGTATCAGCTTCTGAGGCTGAATGACACGCTGATTAATAATTCATGCTGGCAGTATTGACTGTTGGGAGCTAATCTGAGAACGCCTCAGTGAAAGCCGTTAGTACGTTTGCCCTGGGTGAAGAAGCCGTCTTCCTGCTCAGGTGCTGGGGTCGTGCAGTACAGACAATCTTCTGCCGGCGAGGTGGCTGCTGGTGTGGAGCCAGATCCTTTCCAGGCTGGAAATTACAGCAACCAAGACTGTGCTTCCACTCTCCTGCTTTCTGGAGTGTCTCAGGGTGGCTGGAGAACCCAGACTGTTAAAGATTGGCTTTTACCGTAGTTCATAACTTGCGGATGGACTCTTGTGCCTGTTGTCCCAGAGACACTGGAACTTGAAAACCTCCTGTGGCAGGATGGTCTCTGGAATCAGCTCCTGGGTCTACTGATTCTCTGCAGTTGCTGCTGTGATGTGTCATTGTTTGTAGGTACAGTCTGTGGTCTTACCAGGGGGGCTGCAAGGTAGGAAAGCACATGCAAGCTGAACGTGGCTGGCCAAACTACCACAGGACCCAGAGGGACCTTGAGATATTGGCTAGCAACGTGACCCTGGTGGAGTAACATTTACCAAGAAGTGAATATGACTCCTAGGAACTGGGAAACCACAGTTTGCATAAATGCAGATTTTAAAGGAGTGTGTGGCTTTGAATGCTGCTGTGATCCTGCATGGAGGGTGCCACCCTCATGCTGTGTGTTGTGCCTGGTTGACAGAGGTCTTCCTTCATTTGACCATGTGGACGTAACAGCAAGTCTCTGAAGTTTCCCTGGGGCTGAACACCCTTGGGCTGTACAATAACAGTCTGCGATGTCTCTGTTCATGAGTGGCAGACAGAGGAGACCGGTGATGCGTGTCCAGGAGTCCTAGGGAAACTGCTCTTAGCTACAGCAGTCACAGAGCCCCACCAAGATCTGCCTCTCCTCTCCCCTTGTCCCAGCGCACAGTGCAACGCTGCATTCACTTTTCCAAATAAGATGTAGAACTGAGCTGATGGGCTTCTGCAAGCAAAGCTCTGGTAACCAGAGCAGGGATGTTAACCTTGGATCCCTGCCCAAACTGAAATGGATATAATCGCTAAATGGCTCACACCAAAATGAAATCCGCTTACGAGGGAATGTTTGTTCCTCTCTCCCCTGCGGTGTTGATGTGTTGAGCACTGAGGCGACAGCAAGTGGCGGGTGGGTGAATTTTGTGTTGGATGTAGTAGAGACCAAAGCAGCCTCTTCTCCTTTCTGAATGGATACGGTTCTGTCTTAAAGAAGATTTGATAAAAATGAGCTGGAATCAAGGAAAAAACACAAAAAACTGACAAAAACCCCCCCCAGAACAGACCAGATCCTAATTAAATCTCTGTTTTGATGGACTCTGGATTAGTCCTCATTTGTGGGAATACCTTACACTTGGGCCTTGTTGAGATGGCACAGTCCCTGAGCCAGGTTTGCTGTCGTCCAACTCTGTGTGATGGAGAGTGCTCTGGGCTGGAGTAAGACTCCAGAGCACTTGGCTCAGAGATGATGTTCCTCTGTCAACTGGTCTGGGGGAAAGCAGCTGGGATCCTGGGGGCTGTGGTTGAAAGGAGCACTGGAGACAACTCACCATGAGTAAAGGCTGTGCACCAGGAGCCCCTCTCCAGCTTTCCTGGAGCCCCTGCAGGAACTGGAAGGCCACAATTAGGTCTCCCTGGAACCTTCTCTTCTCCAGGCTGAACAAGCCCAACTTCCTCAGCCTGTCCTCATAGCAGAGGGGCTCCAGCCCTCGGATCAACTTTGTGGCCTCCTCTGGACTCACTCCAGAGCAGAACCACTGGAGCAGATGTTAGCCACTGGAGGAACATGGGTGTGGGGGAATGTCACATGCCTCCCTTCAGAGAGTCCTGAGAGGGCGAGCAGGGTGATGGGGCTGAGCAGTGCTGTGGAGGGGGACTATGGAATAAGCAGAGAGATGAAGTCTCACTGCCGTGGTCACACTCAGACCACAGTGGTCCCACAAGTCTTCTTATCGAGAAGGGCAACAGGCATTTCTGTGCCACAGTGCAGCAGGAATAGGGTGCTGGACGCAGCGTGGCGCTAGGTAACACAGCTACGTATAGATGGAACATAGTGGGTGCCTGACATAGCAGTGCAGGCACTCGCTGCTGGCTCAGAGGACCAAGTGCGCTTGATGCTGGGAGACGCACTGTCACAAAGCGGGATCTCCATGCGTCTTGGTCAGCCAGCAGGACTGGACCAAGGTCTGGGGAGACACTTACAGCTCCAGCTTCACCAAACACTTGCTCTGGCTAATGCAAATGTTGCTTTGGAGATGCTGAGCGGTTTTTCTCCCCCCCTCTTAAAAAGAGCATATGTTCGCACTACTAACAAGCAGGTTTGCGAAGAGTCTATTTTTAAGATGATTACAGGGTATCGGTAGCTGTTCCAGTGTCAACTGTCGGTTTTGTTTCCTTGTCGGCAGTAAACTGTTGGCAGGTTTGTGCACCAGAGGTTTACTCCTTCCCAGCTGTAATTGCACAGCACAGAAATTATCACTTGCTCTGTGCCTGCCGCTGCTGGTTTCTCCCTCTGAGCCTGCTGTTCACAAGCAGCTCCTCCAAGCGCTTGGTACCCGGTGAAGAGCCGTGTCGTGGCATCTCCTGCTGGCAGAAGGCAAGGCCTGGGTGGCTCTAAGCAGCAGAGATGGGACTAAACGTGGCGTGATAATACATGTGTACTTGATATCTGTGTATCCCACTTTGTCGCACAGAGAAGGAGCCTGGAGTCCAGTTCCTCTCCCAGTAAGCCAAATGCAGGGACTGGGTTTTGGCAGGCATTTTCCCCTGTGTTTTATATAAAATTATACCCACAGCCTCAGCTGGGATCTTTAGGGTGTTGAGCATAGGTGATCTGGTGGTGGGATCTCCAGAGAGCTGATGCTCCTCAGCTTGTGCATGTGTCCGGGACACAGCTCAGTGTCACATCCGTGTTTGACTGGCGGGCTGAACAGCACGGCTGGTCTCCTCTCCACATGGCCACAGAGAATTTGAAGTCCTCTGATGCTCTTGTGAAGGAAGATGTGAAGTCCTTCTGCTACAGCAAAAGCTGTGATGGCTAGAGGGCACTGGCGTGTTAACTCACGCCATCCCTTTGTCCTGCTACGACGCTGCGAAACCAGAGGTGACTTATGGAGGAGGAAGCAAATAGGATCCTTTATTGAGAATTAAGGAAATCGCATTGTAAATGGTTGCATCCTTTTTTTTTTTTTTTTCTTTTTGAGTCTAAATAACCCCATGACTTGTGACTGCAGCTCTGCACACAGAGGTGACGAGGGAGCCTGGTGGGAAGTGTCAGCTAATGGGAGGAGGGCTCGGAAGTCCCTTTCCTTACTCCGCGGGGCATGTCCGGCAGGAAACGGTCACTTGAAGTATACTTGTCCCTTTTCCCTTGACACGGTGGGTGACTGGCATCGTGAAGATGCCTGGGCGTGAAGTCTGCTCCCTGTCCTTTGGTGCAAGTCCTTGGCACACCTCTGGGTTCAGACTCAGCCTTCTCCCCCACTGTGAAAGTTTCCAAGTGCCAGCGAACCGATGGGAGAGAAACAATTGTTGTGTTTCCCAGGCTGACACCTCCCGCTGAGCAGCCTTCCCCGCAGGAACGGCAGTCCTCTCGCGTTACTCTGGGGACACGACGCCTCGGCGCTGATGGGACCAGACAGGATCCGTCACTGTGCTGATGTGTCTCCTCCACAAAAAATCCTAAATGACACCAGTGTCTGGGAGATGGGGAACAAAGAACAAACAAACAAAAATATCTGTTTGTTTTACTCCCCCCTGGCCGTCTGTCATCCAAATCTGGAGTGGGGACTGTGGGCCTCGCTTGTGGAGGGTGGGCTTCGTTTTGGGGGTTCTGCTGGGCGTGTGAAATGGGTTAGCTTTTTTCGCAGGAGACTAAGCAGCCTTACAAGCCAGAACACTGCTTCTGTTGGCCTGTGTTCATGGACTATCCACCCCTGGTTTTAGCTTGTTAGTACGGGACCTTCTGACTGGCACCGTAACCAGTCCCTTGCAGTAGGGCAAAGAGGGATGGGGTAGGGCTCAGCATTGCTTGTGCTGCAGCGTGGGGCCACAGAAGAAGAGGCATCAGAAGGACCTTGCCAAGGTCGTGCGAGTCTGTCTCCCTGCCCCAAGGTGAGATCAACTCTACCTGCGTTGTTTCTGGACTAATCTGTTTGTAAAGACCCTTGGGGGTAGAGGTTGCTCAACCTCTTCCTGAGCTTCTAACAAAAATAATGTAACAAGCATAGAAAGTGTGTTGGGTTTTTTCTCCCTGCCCCCACCAGCTGACCTAATCTTTCTCGCCTCAATTTTTAGCCTGTCATTTATATTCTGTGTTGGACGTAGCTGAAAAAACCCTTTCCCTTCCCGTTTCTGGCAGACTGTTTGAAAGCTGCTCTTGGATCAACGAGGACCAACTGGGATGCCTGTGCTTCTGTGCAGCACCTGTGACAGATGCGTCACCTCTGGGCTCACTCTCTCCAAATGGCCCATTTCTGTCTCAAAACAAGGTGGCCAAAAGCAGAGCACCAGACTTATGATGAAAATCAACCCTTTATGTTGAGAACCTGAGATACTCTTGCTTGAACAAGATGGATGGGGAACCTCGCCCAGCTGAGGATGCTGACATTAAACCTTCAAGGCATTGTGGCCTTAGCTCGTGAGAACAGTGTGTCTCATTCAACTGGGCACGGAGATTTCTCCCAGACATGTTTTCTGGTTTTAAACTGGCTGGCAGAGTTTTCCCCTCTCTTTACATAGCTGCTATTTTCTAGCTTCAGCAGTGAAGGTACTTTAAAGTTGGGTGGGTTAAAGCTTGTGAAGCGGTCTAGTCAGCTTCATAGGAATTAAGACTGACTGTTCGTGTCCTGAATGTGCTACGAAAATGCTTCGCTTTGCCTGGAGGCCACTTCACACTTAAATTGTTGGCTTGACTCTCCCTTTGTATAAGTTGCTCAAGTTCATAGTTGTGTATTCTATCACAACTTTTTCTTGTCTCTGCTAGCAATATTTTGGGACCTGCCCTGGTTTCAGTTTTGAGTGGCACCACTTTGAAGTGTACTGCACCTACCTGATTCGGAGAGAGTGGAGGAGAGATGGCCAAGGCCACTTGAAGAGTGTTGCTTTGGGAAATGGCAGTGCATCTAATTCAGGTAAGGAGACCACCAAGAACAGGACAGCCAGCCTAGAAACATACAAATTACATAAGGATAGCTGGACTAAAACCTTGCAAAATCAAGTCTTTCTGGCCTAGAAGGCTATCCTCAGGCAAATGATTTTTCTCTGGACTTCACAGAATTGTGAAGAACAGGCTGAGCAAACCGAAACACAACTTCCATTCACTTGGGAAGACAGAACATCCAGTTTTTTAAAAATCCCCCAGTTTGAGTAGCTAAAGTCCTGGAAAAGAGCCTGCAAAATAAAGAACCTGTAGCTTTGATTAATTACACAACAAGGCCACCACCTTCCCTTCCACAGGCAGATGAAGCAGGCTGGAAACTGAGGGTACCTGTGTGGCGACAGCAGAGCTTACGATGAAAGTACTGGGTCTTGTCCCTGGGCAGCCCCAGTTAGGAAAGAAATACATCTGCAGGCACCAAGTCTCCTGCCTGCTGCTGGGACTGCTCGCTGGTGATGACATCTCAAATATGTTTTAATAACCAGCGGCTGTTAATAAGCACTAGCTACTTCACCAGCTTAGATGCATCTCTTTAAATTTAAACAGGATTAGATAAGGTAGGGAGATTATTAAATACCCAAATGAACATTAAGCAGATATATTGGAGGCTTAACAACTCTGCAGCAGATTGTTAAATTGCTCTAAATATTTCCCTACTAGTCTGGGGGTATTTAATTAAAACAACCCCTCTAGTCCTCTGTAATGTGCCTAGCAGGCCTACGAGCCCTGAGCAGGGCGGGACCCTAATTGGCAGCGTTACCGTAAAGCTGAGCTGTGCTTGAGGACAATTAAAAAAACAACAGCCCCCCCCTCTCCCCACCCCACCCCACAAACCACCCCAAGCCCCTCTAATTAGTGTGAGAAATGACGACAAAACAACTCCGAGTGTCTCCAGTGACAGGTGCACAAATAACAAGGCTGATGAAAGATTTTGCAATTAAGATTGCGCTATGAAGATTAATGGGATATTTTCATAAACCGATGTAAGATTGCCTGTAACCTAGTCGCCTCCCCGTAGCTCCATCTCCTTCTCACCAGCCCTTCAGCATTTCGTGTTTCTCACCTTCCCCTTGCCCCGTACTTCCCAGGCTGGCGCGGATCTTTGTCCCAAGCACTGTTTTTAGGTTTCTGATCTTTCCTAGCGTTTTCTCCTCTTCCTTAGGCAGGTGCTGTTTAAACCTTGGGTTTATTCTCTTTTTCAAACTTCCTGGGTGGGGCAGGGCAGTGGGTGACACGCAGGCGTTTCCAAGGGCGCTCAGCTCCGGTGCTGCTCACTGTGTTGCCGCATTGCGCAACGGGGACCAGGGTATGCCAAGATGTCTTTCTCGCCTGCTTTTCCAAGATGGGAACGTTTCTACCGCTGTGCTTAGCAATTTTTTTGCGCTTATTTTTTGGATTATTTTGGGGGAGCTGGTTGGTTTCCCCAGCAGTGATGGATCATGATCTCAGAGGGATTAAGCTCCTGCTAGTCACGTGGAAATGCACAGCTGGGTAGCAAAGGGACGCTGTTATCACCCTACCGGGGAAGGGCATACGGTGTATGATCGACCTTTATTAGCGCCCCGAGGATCCAGCGGCAAAGCACGCGCCTGGCTCTAGAGCCGCCTGTGCCTGTGGCTTTCCGAGGCCCGTGGGTCACATTGCCTGTGCCTCTTCCCAGCCGTGTCTCCCTTGAGCGTGCCAGCAATCCTATTAACCCAGATTAAATGTGATACGGCCACTGCGTGATAGGAAGCATTAAACCGGCGGCGAAGTAAAGGGAGAGCTGGACCAGACACCCCTCCCCACGAGCTCTTCAGAGAGAGAGAGAGATTTGCACCTATTGCCCAAACCCACTCCTTTCCCAGAGACGTTTGCCTGTTGTTGCTGTCATTGCTGCTTCATTACTCCTAATTGCCCGTTACTCTCGATATCTCCAAGGCAGGCTAGTACACAGGGAATTTACATTTTTAATCTAGTGAAAGCAATGATTGGACACACAGCCTCCGGTCCTGCTTTTCTTCCTCTCTCAATTGCTGCCATACACCAGGTTTGATGTCCGGCTTCCCAGCCTGTCTGTGCTTTCTGGCTGCCCCTCCGCCCTTGATTTTCCTTCCTGACCTTGTCCTCGGCCCCGCCGGTGGCTTTTTGCAGTGACTTTCCCGTGAGACCTGTGAGGGTTTTGTTCAGAGACTGGGTCACAGGCACTGGAGGAGGGACATTAGTCCTGCCTAGCTGGGATGGGCTCTTTCTCACCATCCGTGGTCCTCACGGCTACCCTGGACCTGCAGAGCTGGGGATGTGCAGGAATTTCAGAATAGTTGTACCTGGGGCCCCAAAACCAGTACAACCCCTCCCACACTGTGCTGGTTGTTAACTCTTTCAGGGGAAGTATGCAAACAAGACCTCAGTTTGCTGCTGTGTGCCCCTGATTCAGAGGCTCTCCTCTATGTGCCCCATGCCTCTATCCCTAGCGAAGGCACTGGAAATTCTCATTTCCCACAGTTTGTGGGAAATTCTCATTTAAATGAGAATTAGTGCAGGGCCAGCTGCTTGTTCCAGCCACTTGTCTGTGCAGAGGGGAGCTGGGCACTCCAAGCTCTGACATGCTTTCTGTAAGTTCCGTGTGAAAAACCTTGTCCAGCTAAAAGGCAGGAGGATTCCAGTCTCTTAAGGAAGAGGCACTAATTGGTAGCGACACAGAAATGTAGTTTTTCCTGAGCATGGTATCTGTCTGACAATATTCCACTCACCAAAGCAAACAGGCTGAAATTAGGTCTTTCTGTCTCTTGTCCATGAGCCTTTTTGACTTGATATCTCGTTGTCTCTACTCTCCTTTTAATTGCTCAGCTGTTGTCCTATTAGTGTCAACGCCTGGCGCAGCACAGGGGTTATAGCTGAAATGCTCTGGCTGGAGTGATGCGGGGTGTCAGCCGGGATAAATACGGTGGTTCTTCCTCTTCTCACCAGTCTCCTTTCCCCTTCCCTCCTCACCATTTAAGATGCTGAAAAAAGTGAGCAAAAAGTTATTGCAATGCTGGAGACTTCAAATGCAGGTAGTCCTCCCTCCCAGGTCCTTGGCTCGCTGGTCCTTGCACCCCTATTCGGTGTGTTCCCGATGTGACAAGCTCTTGGGAGCTTTATGTAACTGTCGCTGGGTGAACTCCACAGCTGACGTGATGCTGGAAATCAGAAATCAGATATGCTGAGCACTGAGGCTGGCTGCAGCTAAATGGTGATACTCAGTCTGGGATGATCAGGGTCCTGTAGAGCTGGAAAATGTTCTGAAAACTTAGGGATTAGACATGGTGCTGTGATCTCGTCTCTCACCGAGTGTGCAGATCTCCAGGACTTCTGAAGGTACAGCCTGGCCCCTTGGTCTTGTGCCTCATCTCTGTGTGGTGGTCTCGGTGCCTGGCAGCAAGCTGGCTGGCCAGCTGCCTGCCTGTGAGCTGTTTCCCCCCTCTAGCTGTCCTGGTGGTTGCACTGATGCTTGAGTCCAGCATATTAACCTTTTTGGGGCAAGTCTCCACCTTGTTACCTTCTTGCCTGGGCTACCAGTAACTCCCAAGAGGCTAATAGAATAGAATAGAATAGAATCATTAAGGTTGGAAGTGACCTCAAGGATCATCTAGTCCAACTGTCCCCCCACCACCTATTAACCACTAACCCATGTCCCTAAGTACCACATCTAACCTTTCCTTAAACACCCCCAGGGACGGTGACTCCACCACCTCCCTGGGCAATGCTTCACAGCGATCCAGAGCAGCCAGGTAGCTTGCCTTTTCTTCTCTATTGGTTTCCTGGTGATGGTGGGTGTGGAGAGTAAGGGTGGGAAGACACCAGACTTCAGGTCTGCTTCAGGGGTTCAGCTGTCCCTTGCTGCTGCAGGCTGCTGGGACAAGGGAGCAGAGCATCCTGCATATGGTATTGTCCCTGGAAAACTGCTCTTGCCAAAGGCCACGCAAAAATGCTTTCCTGCTCCCTGGAAGAAGCACAGATGGTGCCAAACTGAGCCTGCCAAGGAGCAAGTCTCATGTCCTAGGCACCTGTGATTCTGCTGTGACCTCTATCACCCTCTTTGCCATGGAGAGCTCAAAGCAATGCGTGGTTGAGCCTCCCTGCTCTGTAGAGAGGTGGGGGCTACCCAAATGGACGTGCCCTGACCCAAATGGCCCCCGCAATCAGTGCCAGGCAGTTCTAAGCAGAGACCGGGGCCCGATGTGGTAGGAAATTCCAGGAGACGCAGCAGCAGAGCCCCGCGGACCCTTTGCACAGGGACCCAGCCTGGATGAGTCAGAGGTCCTGAGCAACAAGCAGGATGTAGCCCTACCATTAAAGATGCTTTGAAACAAGCAAACACGTGGGCGGGAAGGGAATTTGTGTTGCAGGGCAGATTAAATTCCTGGTATTTTATAACCCGAGTGCCTGACTTTTACCGATGTGTTTTTACTATCCCCTCCCATCTTAATAGCTATTTTATAAATATTATTATGAAGAAGCCTTGGTGGTAATGCTAAAGGGAAGCTGGGCTTTGTTTTATCTGAATAGCGCTTGCTTCCAGCTTGGGATAAGGGCTGTAACGCTGCAGAATAAAGCTGAGCTGGAACAAAAGGAAATCTATTCATTAACTTAAATCGTAGTAATTTTAGCATGACCCAAGAGGAGCCTGGTGAATCTAACCCTCTATTTTCCCACATCCTTCCTAGCAAGTGCCTTTCTTTCTAGCTGAGGCTTGAGAGCTGACTCACTTCTAGACTAGAGTGAAATCTGGGGCGGATATTTTTTTTTTTCTTAACATTAGAGTCGATGCTGTTGCAACAATCACAGTGGAAAGAGAAATGATTGTCATTGTCGATTTGATGTGTAAAAGCTGAATTTAAGTTGTCCACTTACCAGTTTCCTAGTTATTTATTTTTCCCTTATGCTTAGTCACAGATCTCTGTAGATGCTGCCGCCCATCTCGGGTAGGAATCATAGCTGAGACCTCGATTGCTCCATCCCTTGTGACATTAATAACCTTTTTCTAGGGATGTGTCCTCGGTTTTTGTAGGACTCTGCATTTTGTGGTGGGAGTGAGACATCAAACCAAGACCTAGGGAAAGAGAGGTGCAAATGACTGTTGGGCACAGACTGAAAGGGACCTGCTATTGCTAAGGCAGGAGAGGAGTCCTGGGCTCCCTGGTGTGACCAGGTTTACTAAGAGACCCTGGACCCTCCACCACCATGGGCCAAAGCCAGACCTCAACTTCCCTTGGCAGGTTTTTATTGTTGAAGGTGTGGTTCTTGGGTTTTGTTTTGTTTTGGTCGTTTTTTTTCCAGAAGAAGCTACAGTTATAGAGATGAGTGGACAGAGGAACCTCGCAGAGGCAAAAGATGGGTATCTCAGGGGTGGAGGACTACAGTGTGGAGGGGACACAGGAGGTCACAGGTCTTTCTACTTTCTGCCTGCTTTCTGCCTTTCAGTTTCCCAGTCTGTAAAATGGGGGCAAGAAGGTTGATAACTTACATAAGAGCTACTGGCATGCAGTATTTTGTAAAGGCTCTGAAAAACCCCTTCTGGATGGCAAAGCACAATGGGAGCACAGACAGCCTCATCACTCAGACAGCAAACTCCTACGTGTGAAAACGTGAGCCGGGTGTTTGACGTATCTGCTACCCAAATGCTAGCAGGTGACGAGCAGATGGGGCTGCCGGGCGCTTGTCTGAGGTCTGCCTGAGCAGAAGGTGCAGGGGGAGTGGGGATCTGAGCGCCGGGGTGCTTTTTTTTTTCTTCATGTGTCTGTGTTGTCGATAGCTGACACGTGGTTCTCACCAAAGATGTAAAAATAGAAGCCGTTGGCTTGTGTGGGACTGTGGCATGGCATTGCTTTAGCTGGGAGTTTGGATGTCACGCTCTCCTGGTTATTTATAGGCAGCAAGCAAACCTTGGGAGAAGGATGGGAGGAACAAAACGTGGGAAACATTTCACAAAGTGGTTTTGGGCCGTGGCACTGACTGGTGGCCTTGCAGGGACTGGGAGCCCTGGGTCTTCTCCTAACGGTGCCTCTGTGATCCTGCAAGGACCGTCATGGGGAGGGGAGTCAGTCTTCAGAGGGGCTCTTCTTTCTGATCCATGTGTGTGACCTGCCTTGGAGGTGATGTGGGTTTAAATAAATGAGGAGAGAGTCGGGGGTAGGGGTGTATTGGAGAGCTCTGCAAAGGACAGAGCCAGCGACCAGCTAAATTGATATGCTGTGTTTTGGGAGCGGTGATCTGCTTTTCTGGTGGGTAAACCAGCAGAGCAGTATGTGTACCAGAGGGTTATGTCTTGCTGCAGTTTGCAGTCCTTTATCCGACAGCCTCTTGCTGTGCCCTGTGTGGTCCTGGTCATCTTGCGCTGTACAACCTCCCATACTTCTACTGAAACCCATGGTATGCCCCAATGTAGCCCTCGTGGCGGAAGGGAACTGGGTATTAAAAGCCTCAAGACACACCAGCCCCAGAATCTGGTTTCCACCACAGATTCCTCTCCTGAGGCTTTGGAGCTCTGCTTGTGTCCACGCTTTTGTTCCTCAGGAGAAGCTGGCTGCGGCTGCGGGGGCAGGATGGATGGGTGGTTGGATGTGTGGGAGCGTGGGGCCAGACAGGCAAGAGCTGGCGGTGTGGAGGGAGCCAGGGTGTGTGAGCTCTGCTAGTGGATCCATCTGTGAGCTTGCTGGGTGGTGAACTGAGAGGTGCACATTGATGGGGGGATCGGTGACCAGTGTGAGCTCAGCCACTGGCTTGTTGCTTCACCCTGCAGCTCCTCTGGCACAGAAGACACCAAGGCAGGAGGGTGAGCCTGAGACTCCAGACACCCTCCTGCCTGGGAACCTGGAGAAACCCCCTGTGCTTCCTCGGGAAGGCGTCCAGCCGTTCCCTGCCCATCTAGGACTGGGAACAAAAACCAGGATCCTCTCTGGACTTCCCGGAGAGATCATCCCTGTCCCTCCCCTTCTCCACAGCAGCAAGCGGTGGCAGTTCGTGGGCCTTTGAGAAACAGGTGCCCATGGGTCTCCAGTGCTGGTGTAGTGTGTTGGGGAGAGGGGCCAGCATACCTGGTGGTGGCTCGGAGTAGGAGGCAAATGATTACAGCTGAAGAGGTCGTATACCATTGTAATCCCGAAAAGAAACATTATGATTCATCATTCCTGATGTAATGTCATCTGGTTAATAAAGCCGTAACTCACTCTGTGCTCATTTTTAATGGGGCTATTTAAGTAATGGCGTTGGGTTTTCTCTTTCCCAACCTCCCCCCGCTCCCATACTAAGCAGGGTTTGGACGGAGCACTTGAAAAGAGCTATTGGAGCTGAAGACTTTTTTTATATTTGCAATATCTTTCAGGCCGTAGCTGAATGGGGTATTATTTATGTCAAACCACTACTTACCCTGAAATATGGGGAAAAGGAAAGCCAACAGCTGGATATGGTAATGAGTAAATAAACCATGTGTCTCTTTAATGATAGGGACATGAATTTGTGCTGCATGGGGAAACGGCCAGCGATAAGATGTCTTTGACTGGGGCTGACCACAGAGCAAGGGCACCCCAAAATTTATGTTGCTGGAGGGCTCCTTTGGCAGCTTGCTGGCAAGAACGATGGTCTGATGGTTCGGGGTTGGCTTTGCTGCCTGTTCTCTGTGGGGTGTTGGACGCATGCAGACACAGCAGAGTTTGCTACCTCTGGCTTGGTGGCACAGCGTGATTTTTACCATGAAAACCTGGGTCTGAAAGTTGTGGTTTCTGTGGATGTCTTAGAAACTCAGGGTTCTTAAAAGAAAAATCCAGGGAATGGAACATTTTGGGAAGTAGTGGGAAAGGGAGTGTCTGTGTCCCCAGTCTGGAGGGAGAAGGTGTAACTGTTCCTGTGGTCTGCTTGGTTTTTTTCAGGGTTATTTTCTGTGTGTAGAGAAGCATGTCTGGGAAGGTATATTTTGAATGCAGGTGTTTGACCTTCTACAAGTGACATCAGGTGTCTGTGTCTTTGCGTACTGCAGGGTGCCAGGAGTGTTTCTGTCTCTGGGGATGTGCTACAAGGGCAAATCCAGTGAGTGGGTCACCGATACAAAGCGTTAAAGTAGAGGGGAGATGCCAAAGGGATTTAATTACCTGAAGACAGCAGAGAGCTGAAGACCATGTTGAAGTAGATATGCCAAGGTTGAACATCTCGAACTTCTTTGCATTCAGTCTCCCGTGCAAGGGAAAAAGAGGTATTTTAACTTCGTGACAAGTCGGGGTTTGTGTGAAGTTGGCGTAGGGTAAAGCTTGGGACTACGGTTACGCTGCGGTTACGTTTCGTACACCCGGACATACGCAGAGGCTGCGGGAGTTCTGGTGGCCGAGCATCCCTCTGTGCTGTGTGGTGTACGGACACAGGACAGAAGGTCCCTGTCTCAAAGGGCTGATGCACCACTGGGTGAACATTGATATGTAGCCAAGTGGGCCCATTTCTCTTGAAGTCAGTTGTATGCCTGGCTTTCTGTGCCTGTAAGAAAAATAAGAACTGCCAAACTGGATGGATCATTTCTGATACAGTAAACTCCTCTTGACAGTGGCCAAGAGCAGACGCTTTGGGAGTGTATGAGAGCTGGGCCTTTATGGACAGATCCTTCCCGCTATATCTACCTGGTTTTTGGCAGCCCTTGGTGTAGGGGCTGCCCTGAATAAAGGAGTCTCTTAATGTCAAAAGGGAGTTGGCTTTCTGCATGAGAATTATTTAACCTTTTGAAATTCATTCGTATGTGTTCACTGTGCATACAGTTTATTGAAAAACGAAGTCATCCCTGCCCTCTACCATAGTCTTTCTGAAAGAGAACCGGAGCTGTAACTTCCTACTGCTTCTTCTAAGATGCTTTGATTTGAAAGACCCATTAAAAATATTGCACTTTGCCACCCGTAGATTGCTTAGTTGAGAGCCACACATGAAGTCAAAAAGGGTTTTATTTGAGAATGTGCCGTTTTGTCCAGGTATTTTTTCCTGATTCAGAAAGGGAGGTAATTGGGTTTAAGAAGCCACAAATTAAAATAAAAATAACCTCAAAACCCTGTACTGTTTTTTGTGGCTAGCTGCACTTTGTTTTTGGCTTTTTCCCCCCTGAGACTTTTTCAGATAAACAGCAGGGAGTTTCCAACTCTCTCTCCTATTATCATACCAGGAGCAAGAAAGGAAACAAATAAAGAAACTCAAAAAAAAAAAAGCCAACCACAAGCACCTTAAAATACCCTGTGCTCAATACAGTTTCTACTTTTGTCCCATCCGGTGGTAATTTATCACAGTGGAATTAGGCGGATGCGGGAGGCAGCCAGGAAAGGCGGAGGGCTGGGAAGGTGGGTGCTGTCTGCAGGAGAACAGTGGTACGTGTTATGAGGGTCGTCAGGCTTCCTGCAAGCCCTTCCACCGTGTCTTACAGGCTGGGTCTCCCTTGCCTTTCCTGCTGGAGCTGCATCCTGTTTGGACCATGGGATTTGATGCTACATGGACCTGAAAGGAAGACCCATAGATGTTGTGTGAGGACGCTCGCCCAGCCTGCAGAGGTGAGAGGTGGTCTGGTGATGAAATGGTTAATGAGGTATCACAAGGTACAGCTGGGGACATGGCATTTGGGACAGGTCTGGGCTTTAATATCCCTTTCCTCCCCTTCCTTCCTCATGCTGGTTCCTCGCCCACTGAATGGGGGTGATGGTTTTCATCCGCCTTTTAAAAGGTTTTAGATCTGACTTGCTCAATGGCTGAGACTTTGGTAGGGGGATTGTTGCCAGTTCCCCTGTAGACGTTCAAAACGTTCTTTGGTTTTGGTATGACTCAGTGTATCTTGGTCTGAACACCTGCGCTCGTGTCAAATGCCACCTAATTCCACTTGTGGTCTTGGTTTGGGCTCAGTGGAGCCAAGGGCTGGTCTTCATTACTCCATCCCTGTATACAAGGCAGCTGCTAAGGCTTGAATAGCTTTTGAGCAGTGAGAGGAAATTGTTTTCCTGCCTTTTATGTCGGCACTATCACCTGAGGAGCGCTTTCTGCAAGCTACCAGGGCTGTGCCCCATGGCTTAGAGCAGGAACCAAAAAACCAGCATGTTTCTCCTAAAGCAAATACCAAAAGCCATATCTAATGAACACTGTCAAGAATGTGAAATTTGTGGGTAAATCATAACATTGTCCATGGGGTCAGCAGAGAAGGATAAACCTGCCACTTACAGATGTTCAAGCCAATAAAAAGGGCCCGTAAAGAAAAGCCCCTTGTTGCCAGGCAAAGCCACAAGTGCAGAATTGCTCCATGCCTGGGCCTCCTGCGTTCCTGGGAGGCAGGGAAGGGGTTAAGTCTGGAGCTGAGCGCTGAGCTTGCTCTGTATTATGTCCAGGTGGCATGACGTGTGAACAGACGAAAGATAAAAATCGCATCGGATAAAATCACAGAGGAAATGGCTCTGTCTGAGCCCAGATCACGACGCCTTGCGCTGACCCCACAACCTGAGCTCCATCAGTCAAGTTGTCCTTCCCTTGACTTCTCACCCCATGCTCTGCTGCTACTCCATAAAAGAGGAGGGTGGTGGGAGGAGGGGAGAGGCGTCTCAGCCCGATGACTAAGAGGGTCTGAGGACACGGGTCAAGTTCTTTCTGCTGGAGTCTGGAAGGGAAAGCTGAGTACTCTACCAGACCCTGCTATAAAACCATCTTCCCCATAAAAGGACCGAACAAGTAACTGGGAGGCGAGTGCGGTCCTCCTCTTGCCTTAGCTGGGGATGGGGGTGGTGGAGCACAGCCAGGCTGTCCGCGACCCTTGCTGCTCGGCAGGGAGAGCAGTAGCAACGTAGGACTTGGGGCTTTGTTTTTGAAGCCATAAGATCTGCAGCTCGTCTGTCAGTCGGTCCCTTTCCGTTCACCCCGGCCAGCTCAGCAGCCGTGTTAGCTCTGCTGCTTGGGGGCGAGGGTGGCCAAGCTATCTTGTGCAAGCATGTTGCTGCACCCTCCGTGCCTGGTCACCTTCGAGAGAGTCTTTGAGGACTTTGATCAACTCCTCAGTCTCCTTGTTCATCCAAGACAGGTGGCATCAGTGACAGAAATAAAGTGTGCCACTGTCCCAGAGCCAGGCAGCCACAGCTGTGGGGAGAGGCATTCTCCAAACTGGATCGTGCCTCGCTCTCAAAGGAGCCATGTTCACTGCAAGGGCTGGAGGATGCTGGAATTTGCTCCCTTTGTCTGATCCAAAAGAGCCTAGTTTTGGGGAAGGCCTTCTGGGCATGCTGCATAAGACATCTGTTTTACAGGGTGTTTAGGACGGGGCTCAGCTCAGGCTTCCCAGAGCTGGGAAGGGCTGGGAAGAGGCTCCCAGCGGTAGCTGGCTAAGTTCCCCTGCTGTAATTATCTTTTGCAGCCCTGGGATCTGAGTGTGTTACCAATGACACCGTGCTAGGGCAATAAGAAGTGGAAGGGAGTTTCTAGGCAATTAGACTCCAAACCGCTCCATGCATTATAAAAAACCCCAAACAAACAAAAGCCCCATCACTCCCCCCACCCCCCAGAATAAAAGTAGTGCTTTGCCCTCTCCTCTGGTGTAAAGATGCGTGGGACAACAGCTCTGGTGGCTTGTGGCTTTGTGTCTGTATGGAAACCTGTATTTTCACTTCAGCTTTAACTAGTTCTTTCTGTATTTTGGTTTACTTTAACTCAACCTGGTTTAATTGGAATTTGTGCACCAGAACAACCAAGCTGGTTTAGAGCTGGCACCCCCTGAGCTGCAGGTGGGCTTTGGTTTTAGAGATGCGTGTAGAGGTACAGGAGATGACTACTGTCTCCAGCTTACTGGGAACAGAGCCTTTGCAGTAATGTGCTTGGGCACCAGCAGATGCAGGTGCTGAGGGACCTTCAGTCAAATGGATAGTGTGATTTACTTTGGGTTAAGCATCTGCTGAAGTAGTTACCCAGCCTGTGTGCACAGGAGGCCTGTGGACACTGAAGGAGCTAATGCTCTGAAGTCAGTATATGCCATGCTAACCCTACCCAGGCCTGGGTGCACCTATGGCGAAGCCCGGAGCTCATGGTGGAAGGTGGAGGCTTATAAAGCCCTCTCCTTCCTGGAGCACTGCTACCCTGAGGCTTCTAAGGGCTGTTGGCCACTGCCTGTTTTACCATTGCCTGGTCTGAAGGATGTACGGTGACAGTAACAGGGTGAGCACCTCCAGAGTTAGACATGACCTGGTCAAAGGAGGATGCATGTGTCCATTAAAAGCCGATTTAGAGCTTAATGAGCATCGTGCCTCTGCCTCTCCTTGCTATAAGGAAGGCCAGGTTATAGTGACTAGACCCTATCTGGGAGCAAAGGTGTGCCTTGGTTTGAAAGCAATCTGTTATGGCCTTTGACAGCAGATGTAGCAAGAGCAAGCAGGTGCAGAAAGTGCAAGCAGTGGTTGAGAAGACTGAGGACCTCTTCCCTGTCCTGACTGAGAAGGGAAGGAGTAACCCAGGAGCACACACTCCAGCAAGAATGTGCAGAAGGTCCATGGAAATGGATGTGACTTTTTTGGGGGGCAGGATGCTTGTCTGTGAGTAAAGGCACCTCACCATGTGCAGGATCAGGTGGCTGTGTTTTGGGTTCCCAGCAGGCTCTGTAGATCATCTGCCCAGCAAGCAGACAGGAAAGCCCATCTGCACATGGCTCTGCTCCTTCAGGGGCTGGAGTGCATCACCACTTCTCCCTGGGGAAGGCAGCTCCGTGGCACGACCTCCCACCTGGGGAAACGAGATCAGCAAATGACTCCTAAGTAGTGTGTCCATCACTGTCAAATTGACCATGGATGTCAAGCGTGAATCGGCTGTCCCCGCAGCGCGGCCAGAGCCAGCCCCTTAGCTGGCTGAGTCAAGCTGTGCTGACTCCCCGTGATAGCATTTTAATGTGAGGGATGACAGAGGCCTCCAAGTTAATGTCTGCGGAGAGGTGACAGTTTTGAATGTCAGCCAAAGTGGAAGGCCTGCCTGGAATTTTGCGGAGAGTGAAGAGGATGGGCGTGAAATTAGCACAGGCAACCACGTCTGCCAGCAGCCTCATGATGCTGATGCCTGGTGCTCCCAAGAGTTGGCCACCTGAGCAGACCTTCCCGCTTGGACCTCAGAGGGTGACCCACGCATCTCCAGCGTGGCTCTTCCCAGGACTGTCCCCAAGGACTGGAGGAGGGACTTGAGCCTGAAGCCCACCATGTCCCTCTTGGGAGGACCGCCGGGATGTGGAAATGGTGATAGAAATGCCACACTGGCCATAGGAGTTGGAGATAAGATCAGAGCCGAGCTGGTGTCAGCCCGCCGTTATTAAGAATAATCAGCATATGTATTTTAGATGAGGCTTGGCTCTCAGGAGCTTGGCTGGCTGCCTGAACGGCCCCGTGGAGTCCCACAAGGAAGGTACTCCTGGTGATTAAAATCTGATGGCAAAGAGTATCCGAGTAATTCCTAAACAGCTTATTCACGAGAAGGAGCGAAAGGCTCCTGATCCTCATGGTGCAGATGAGGAAATAGCTGGTACAAATCAGCCTGGCCCAAAGGAGCAGGTCTTTCTGTCCTCCTCCCTGACCGTGGGCCGGGCAGCTCGCTTTGCCGTGCCTCAGTTTCCCTCCCCTGCGTGGGAGAAAAGGCTGGGTTTCTTACAGACAAATGTTGGGGAAAATAAATGGCTTCAAGGTTACAAAGGGCCTGAAGACTGCAGGTGGGAGGCATTCCTGAAAGGAGACGAAAGCAATGACAAGATACCGAACACAGCCAAGAGCTAGGCTGGATTTATTAAAGAAAAAATGAGGGAGACGTCTGTGGTCAGCTTGATAAATCGTCTCCCCCTCAAAGCTGTATTTCTGTGTTATTGTTCGCCTGCGATGGGATCTTGACAAACTCTCCCTGGGCTCAGGGGCTAATTGCTGAGTTCAGAAAGTTGCAGAAGATCTTCTGCGCTGTTGTCGTAGACTGGCCATCAGGAAACCAGTAATGGGTCTCTTTGGGAATGCAATACAGGGTACAATATTCCTTTTTAATCCAGTAGAGCCCAAAGCCCTTCAAAGAGTAATTCTATTCACTGGTAACCTTCAAAATGGGGAGAAGAGCATATTTCTCTTTGGGTGCCTTATGAGATACTGTCTGTAGTGTGCAAAAGGATTTTCAGAAATCTGGTGTTGAGTGGCCAGGAAGATTAGGGAGCGAGATGCTCTACCTCACCTACCTGCAGAGTGCGTTTATGTCCCTGCTGCAGAGGCACAGGGAGGAGGAAAAAGGTTGGTTGGTTTAACTTTAGTCTCTGGTCCAGCAAGACCACAGCTTGGGGGCTCTTGTGTCCTGCTGTGGCCCTGTATGCACACACTTGGACTTGAATATTTGGGAAGTCACAGCTTTGATACAAGAGAGATTTGTAGGAGAGATTCCCTCACTCCCACAGCAGGATTTCGACTGTTTAAATAAAAATATGTCTTGCTATTTGCATGTAGATAAAGCAGTGTAAGGAGTGACAGCAGCTATTGTATGAATGCAGTTGGCTTGTGAGGAAGAGTACATTGTGGTTGTAGTTGTATGCAAATCCCTTCAGAAAATGTCTTCTGGGTGTTGGGAGGTCTCGGAGACTCCAGGAGCCACTAAGCCAATCCCCATGTTTCTGGGATGGCACTGCGAACCAGGCTGAGATGGTGTGAGCAGTAGTAGTGAACTGTGGCTGCTCTTCTTGCCAGGGATTCAGCTCTAGCTGCCCACGAGCTGTGGAAGTGGAGATCATGAAGGCTTTGGCCACCTCTAGCGTGAATAGAGTCCCACTTTGCCATTGCATTGAGAGCTGCAGGGTGGCGGTAGGTTAAAAACACCCCACTGGCACAGAAATGCCAA
Source organism: Psophia crepitans (assembly GCA_013399095.1). Taxonomy (NCBI): domain Eukaryota; kingdom Metazoa; phylum Chordata; class Aves; order Gruiformes; family Psophiidae; genus Psophia; species Psophia crepitans. The sequence goes on from VWZZ01005750.1 coordinate 88,294, forward strand.
TTTTCCATTATAAAACTTCAAAGGAAAATAAAAAACCAGTTGTGGACCAGGTAGTTCTCAGCACCTCAGAAGTTCAAGCTGGTGTTGGGTGTTTTTCTGAGCATGGAAAGCCAGGCTGATTTTAACTGGATACTGAAATAAAATGGTATTTGTGCAGAGAAAAGCCCAAATAAGGGAAAGAAAATCTGGAATGAATTTAAAATTTCTTATTTTAAGTTTAATGCTGTCTTTAGATGAGTGGGCCATTGACTGGAGAAAGCCTGGGCCTTATTTAGCTATTTTTCTTGGCAGCACTTTGACCTCTAGGTCTCTCCTGGTCTTGACCTTTGCTCTTTTCCAGTGAGACAGCCTTGGAGGAATGCTGCAATTTGCCGGCTCTTAATCCCAATACATCAAATGCCAGTCTTGCATGTGCTGAAGCACTGACCCCTGTTGTCCTAGTTGGTGCCTGTCTGCGCTGCTCTGTGGCTTCAAGTCTCTTTGATAATGTTGCAGGACACCAGTAAGCTTGTCTGTCCCTGGGAGGATGTGGTGTTGGACCCTCTCCTCTGGACACAGTACCCAGGCAGCTCTTGCTGGCCGGGAGACACTGGCTCCAGTGCAGCCCATGGAGGTCCACCAGGAAGGTGCATCTCACCAGCTTGTGGTTTTTGGTGGTGGGAAACTTTCCCACTGTCCCCGTTGCCATGCAGAGTACCGATTTTCCTTCCCACCAGTTAATTTTGCACCCAATCTGGAATCTGCTTGCTCCCAAAGTATGGGTGGAGGGACTGTGGGAGAAGACCTACACGGTTTAAACTCCCACTTGCTGCCATCCCTGCCTCCTTTGCTGAAATCTGGGACCTGAGAGCGTTCCTTCTCCTCAAAGTCAGGCTGCAAGCTAGCGCAGAGGAGAGATGTGTGCGGTCGTTTATCCTCCTCATCGACAGATGGGATCCGACAGCTTCTTCCCTTACGCAGTCACAGACTCCACAGCTTGCGTCTTTTCCCCTTTTCTGCCAGGAATAACTTTAGGGGGGGCTTTAAAAAAATGTTTCATTAATGCTTCTGGAAATGTTGTTTTGTGTGTGAATTGCAGGAACTATTTCCAGTAACTTCTTAAATGAACCTTGTGAAATGGGAATAATTTTGCTGTGTGCAAATTTCACAGCCTTTTACTGTTCTGATTTTTTTTTATTTTTTTTTTTTTGACAGCTTCTACATTTTAAAGTTATGGCCCCAGGCCTAAGAAACCCAGTGTCTTTTTGGGCCAGGTGAATTATGAATCAGCCTTGAACTCCCTTCATAGTGCTGAGTATTAATGGGTCCATATTGCAGAGGGTTAGTGACTTAACCAGGGAGTTGAGCAGAGAGCAAAGAGGGGACTTGAGGTCTCCAAGTGTTTAAGGCAGGGCACTATATTCTTTCCCTGCTAGACAGATGGGAGACAGTGAGGCCCATGGACCTTGGAGAAATTAATGGGGCCCTCTGAAAAAACATCCTGCTTGGAAATGAAATGTTAGCTGCAGAGCCGTGCGCTCTGTGTGGCTGCCTTTATTTTTATTGGCCCCTCATCAGTTAAAGTTGTCAACTCTTGCCGTCATCCCAACTTTCGGTGTTGGGAGAAGGTTTTGTGGCAGGGCCCTTCTACGAAGCGTGGGGATATTTGGCAGCTGTGCTGTCTGCATCTTGTTTTAATGGGGGTCGTTAACCAATTATCAGTTTAACTGAAGATACTTGCTGTAAATGTAATTAAAACTGATTGGGAGGTGTGCTTTTTTTCTTGGCTGGGGGGCTTCAGTGTACTGTAAGGTGGAAGACGGCTTGCTCATCAACCAAGAGCATAGGCTCTGGGGACAGGCAATTGACTTGGATTTATAATCACAGAATCACAGAATCTCCCGAGTTGGAAGGGCCCCCTAAGGCCCATCGAGTCCAACCCCTGGCCCCACACAGGCCCAGCCCCATCAGAGCAGATGACTGAGAGCGTTGGCCAGACGCTGCTTGAACTCACAAGCTCGGTGCGGTGACCACTGCCCTGGGGAGCCTGTGCCAGGGCCCCACCACCCTCTGGGTGAAGAACCTTTTTCTGATCTCCAACTTAACCCTCCCCTGTCGCAGCTCCATGCCATTCCCTCGGGTTCTATCGCTGGGCACCAGAGGGAGGAGATCACAGCCTGCCTGAAATGGTGAGTAGCTGTCAATGGTGGCCAACAGCCCTTGGTTTGCAGGACCTTTTGCTAAGGCTGGTGTTTTCCATGGAGGTAGGGTAGGGCTATCAAAGCTGCAAGCTCTGTTCCTGTTCTGGTTGATGCTCTACTTGATGTCCCCACATGAGATCTGGGGGTGTCACTTCTGGCCCCCCAGCAGACAGAGGGGCTGCAGCTTGAGCCAGTTTGGGCCACATCTGCAGGATTTATTGACTTGGGCAAGGGAAGCAGAGTCTTCTTCGTCCTGTGACTTGCTGAACTTGGACTTCTGATAGACGAGTACATGGTGAGGAGTGACGATGGATCCTGCTGCAAGGCTGCATTTGACTGAATGGGGCCATGCATTTTCTTTAAAGGTTTTGTTAATAGGTTTAGTGCATCTGAAAGATAATGTTTTGAAAGGAGTCTCGCGCTAGCACCTCTCTTTAGGTGCTCGAGTCCAAGCATGGCAAAGAAAAGCGTGTTTCTGCCCAGCAGAAGGAGGCTGCTCCATGGACTTAAGCACATGTGGCCACCAGTTGTGTGGGTCTCTGCTCTTGCAGAAAGCAAAATATTGTGCTGTTAACTGTTTATTTTGCTAAGTGCTTTCACTACAATGTAGCAAATGTCTGACAATATTTTTTTAAGCCCTTCATAAATATTTTGAGCTGGTCAGGTTTGTTGATTCCCCCCCCCAACTCTGAGTGACCTGCAGATCCTGGGTTTCTGGAGAAAGATGTGTTGGGTGATGTTGCAGCCCCTCTTGTCCCCAGCATCCTGGGACTTCTTCCTACCTCCAAAACCTGCTGGCTTCAGGTTTTTGACGTGCATTATTTATTGCTCATTTCTTTGCAGCAGCCCCTCCAGTAAAGCCAAATCTCATCTTGTTGAGTTTGGCTCCTTGGCAAGAATGAACCTTAAAAATTTTTCCAGGTTCAGAAGAAAAACAAACATTTGAGAGTTGACAAGTGAATTGAAAACCGAAAGGAAACACAGCATTTCATTTTGGATAATTAATAGACTATTTTTTTTTTGATGCAACAATAGCACAGATATTTGTGTTGATATTTAGTAATAAGCGCTGTCACTGACATGCTTCTTTTGGAACAGAGTTTTAATTGAATTTGAAGCAAAAGGCATTTCAAGACAAGGAAAACCGAACTGCCAGGCTCACAAATATTGCAGCTAGGCATTTTGGTTTTTGCAGAATGAAAATGTTTTGGTGTGAAGAGCCTTCAACACGAAGGAGTCAGGTGGTTTGAGAACTGTTTTGCTGTTACTGAATCTGTGTTTCTCCCTGGTTGTTTACAGAGTAGTGGAACTTTTTCTACCTGCTTCCACGGTAAATGAGTAGGTAGCACAGCCCTTTGGTGGAAAGCCTTGGAATTTAACTAGACAAACTGGCAAGTTATTTCATCTCTGGATACTTTTGCTTGCCAGCAAAAGAGTAATTTTTCACTTGCCCAGCTTAGTCTTTGGCCAAGCCAAGAACTGAAGCTGGGTCTTCCGAGTCCTTGTCCCGCGTCCCGCGACAAGATCCCTGTGTTTTCTCTTTGTTTGCAGTTTGTGATTAATTGCCCGAGTCTCCTGATATTATTTCTCTTCTGCTCCCTGACTGTATGATTTGAAACTTCATAAACAGGCCGTAGCAAATGCATGTGATGTACAAAAATATGGGTATTCATCAAAGTAGCACAGCTGCTCCTGAGACAATGGTGCTAAGGAAGCCCATTCATACTAATTACAGCAGCACAAAGAATTGTGTCGCTAAATTTGCTGGCAGGTCCAAAAAGTGTTTTGGCTTGACCTGAAACAGTCTCTTTTGGGGAAGAAGTTTTTGGCAAGTTGAAGCATTTTAGTTTCACTCTAGAAGAAACGTTTTGTTTTGAAGCTGAGGATTTGCTTTAAGTAGAAATTAGGAATTAGAAGATGGAAATGTTTCCTTTTAATTTGAAGCAGAGGAGTTGTTTTTTTTATTATTTTAAGGTGAAAAAGAAGTATTTTTCTTACTGCTAATGGTTTGATAAAAAAGACCAAGTCGGTGATCTGATCTAATAGGACCTGAATGGTATTTTTGGGAACCTCTTCTCCCAAATCTAAACTCTTCTGCCAAGTGCTCAGGAAAAACACCTCACCCGGGGGGTCTGAAGTTCAAGGTCTGAGGGACCTGACGGTGCTCAGCAGGTAACCCTGGTGAAGCCTGGGAGATCCCCGTGGTGCTGCTTGCTGGGGTGGGGGGTGGGGGTGGGGGGAGAGCAGAGGGAAATTCCTCTCCTCGATGTTGCCGAGCCCAAAAAGAACAAGGTGTAATTACACTCTGCGTACTGATATTTCCATGCGCTCCTCTGATGGCACTCCAACCACACAAAAATATTTTCCTTTCTGAAAATAGCGTGCTGATTTAGTAAAACCCTTTAACGTTTAGAAAGTCTGGAAATGCATAATTAAGGTATCCAGCCAATTCCCCCTTTTGCCTTGTAATTATTGTTTGTTCGTTATCACCCCGAATGGCTTCCGCCGCCCACTCGAGTTTAACTTTGCCCCGCAAATCTGTCAAAATAGAGACACATATCAACATTGCAAATTGCTGTTACAACAGAGGGAACAAACTTCCTTTTTCTCTCAGATGAATCGATTTTCAACGTAATTTCACAATCGTGCAGTAGGTAGAATGATTTCCTGCTGCACAATCTCTGCCTGCCTTTTTTTTCCCAACATATTACAGGCTCAAGCCTCCAAGTTCATTGTTGTCCCGGGTACCTAAAACAGCCCCAGAGAACTGTCGCAACTCATAACATCCAACATCACATCAGTAAAGACTGTTCCCGAAGCTGCTTGAGAGCTGGGGCAGTACAAGGATATCAGCCTCACTCCAGACTGCCTGAATTTAGCTGGAAAAGCAAAATGTTTCCAACCTGCCACAACTTTCACTTCACCAGGAGCTGCTTTGTTTATGCAACGCGGGGCTCGCTGCGGTCCACGTGAGTTGATGGGAAAACTGCATTTCACGTCGTTTCAGTCCCTGCTTTTATTAAGCAGCCGTTTGGATGACATATGGAAATTAATGTTATATTTAGGCACGTTCCTGTATGTCCGTGAAGACAGTTACAAAACTATTTTTAACTCTTAATACTTGTACTAATCCTTCTAAAACTCACCAAGGGGCACTAACTCTTCTCCAGCAGCAGAGGAAAACTCAGGCTGGCCTTTAGGGGGATATTTCTGGGTAGGAAGATATTTGCCAGAATAACCAGCTCAGCTTGCTCTGGTTCAGCCCTTCCCTGAAGTTGCTCTGCCCTCCTTGCCAGCATCCTGCTGACTCCTTTGGCTTGCGGTACCCACAACCTTGCCGTAGCAAGTCCCGGGACTTGGCAAACGCTTTGAGTTGCTCGTGGCTCTGGCAAGCACCAGCAGATGTGCTGCAGATCTGTTTCGACACACATCTGTGTGGGTCTGTGCCTGTAGCGGCCGTGTCAAAACCCGGGATGCTGCTGCTTGTGCATGCCCTGCGTGTTGTTCCAGGTGTTTGTTTCCAGGGGCTGGGATGCTGCACGTACCTACCCACTGCGCAGAGGTTTCCTGAGCACATCAGCTAACCAGTAGCACCTCTTCTCTCTCAAGAAAGACTTTCTTCCAACACTTTGTGGTACAGAGAAGCCATAAAGACTGGGTTAACAGCTGACATTGTGGATGGGCCATCCAAGTTGCCAATGGAGATGCAAAAGCACCGCTGAAAGCCCCGAGATTGATTTCTTCAGGAGCTTTTGCAGAGAGGCCAGAGGCGGTGTGCCAAGATCTCCCGGGATGGCTCCTGTCTGGGGTATTACTGCAGATTCCTGTTCATGAAACCCGTGTTCTAACCCGCTGGAGTATTGTGCGTGCTGCGGGATGTGTGTGGAAGGATCTGTACCGTGCTTCAGGCACAGCCTGCCCAGAGGGCTGGCATGTCACAGTAAGGTAATGCCTCAGCTTGATCTGGCTGGTGGGTGGGTGAGGAAGGGGCTCTCTGCTCCCCATGCAGCTCCATTCAGCAAGAGTCTTTCTGCTGGGGTGTCACCCCTGCTCAGGTCATCCAGCCTCTATTTTGGCATTTTGGCTGTTTGTGGGGTTTTGTGCGTGTTGTGGGTTTTTGTTTGTGTTTTGTTTTGTTTTGTTTTTTTCCCTTTGGCATCTAGAGCCACCCCACATCATCTCTAGGCCTCCTTGGGAAGCTGTGCTACTAGTGATGGGATGCAGTATATCGGTCATGTACTCGAAGCAGCCTCTGCCCCCCTAACTGTGCTGCAGCCCAGCCCTGGGGCACACGGACCTACATGTCCACCGTCCTTGGAGTCCTGAAGGGGAGCCCACCCCGTGGGTCAGACAAATTTCTTCTGGACAAAGGAGCCAGATCGCTTCATCTCCTGGGTGAGGGTACCTCCTTGGTGTCACGCACTCGGAGATGTGCGTGCCTCGTTCTGCGGCTGTGTGGTGGGCAGCTCTGCTGACCGGCGCGTGATGAGGATTATTACCTTGCACTTCTGCACTGCAGTCAAGCGATGACTGCAATTTATCAGGCTATTCCCTGGTGGACTGGATTTGACCCGAACGCTAGAGCGTCTCGGTGCTTCCAACCAGCTCTGCTCACGTGGTGCCCACGCCAGCTTTCCTGGAAGACAGGCTGATCTGGCGGGAACTGCCTGACACATCGCCATCAATGTGTAATAGCCTTTATTTAAAAAAAAAAAGAAAGAAGAAAAAGCGAAAACAACCTTCTGCCCATGATCCCATGGTAACCCTAGCAATATGGGCATTAATGTCCAGAGAGCTTTCTCCTCTGGATGGGGAGGGGAGTTAATGGGCTTAGATTATTTGTGGTTATCTGGATTTCAGATTGACACCATAAATATTCAAACTCTGAACCTGGCTGGATGCAGCCGCTGTTGACTTTTGTATGACCTAGCTGGAAACTTTAAATCAGCTGTCGACTTGACTTTCAAGGGAGTGAAGTGCTCCAAATCCACTAGATAGCATCTCCTTGGTGTTTTATTACCTCCTGAGAACCTCACTTTGGTAGGGACCCAACTCCAGCCTCCTTTCAGAAAGCGGAGCTTTGTTAGCCTTGCAAAGTCATTAAACCTGCCATGTGGGAATAGGGGTGTCCTACCTTATGGCAGCACACAGGGCTTATTATATAAACCCTACATGATTAATATACAAGCGAAACGAGTCCAGATGCAAGCCTAGCACTGTGTTATTAATAGGCTAACATAGATCTCTATCAGTGGTGCTCTCTGTTCGCTAGCGCACACTGGATACTGCATTTTGGGCTTTTTTTGTGGTGGGTTTTTTTTTGTTTGTTTGTTTTTTAAAGTGTTTCTTTGCCTTTTGAGATAGGTATATAGGGCTTCTCTGCAGGTACTGAATGCGCTTTGCTCCTGAGGCAGAGTGTGCTGGGTCAACAACCCAGGGCTGGTTTGTAAAGTGCTGAGTAAGTCAGAAGTGAAACATCGTGAGGAGGGTTAGGGCCAGCAGTGCCATGGCTGCGGCCGCAGACTGCTGCGCCGGCGGAACGCGCTCTCTTGTCCCGTGATGGAGAGCACAGCAGCCCTGCAACGCCAGACTCATCGTAGCAAGTGGCCTGTGTTGAGGGCCACCGTCAGCTTAACGGATGTCACAGCAGCCAGTGTCAATAAAGGTTACGGCCTTTGCTGAAGAAAGAGGCGCAAGCACCATTTAAGTAATTGCATAGTTGGGGGGGAGCAGCAATGGCGTACTGGCTGCTCAATGTCTGTGTCCTCCTCTGAAGAGCTGGATGGTCCATCCAGGGACGATGCTCTAAAAGTCAGAGGTAAAAAAAGCTGGGGCCAGGTGTCTTGCTGGAGTAGACCTGTTGAGAATGGGACCTGCAGCGTGGCTGGAGTCAGGACCTCCAACCTTCCGTTGCTCCGTGGGAGGTACTGGAGAGCTCTTTACCTCTTCTTGACTCAGTCACTTCGGTCCAACTTTCCAAAGAGGTTGCTGGATTCAACTGAGGCTGGTCTCATTTCACAGCAGTGCTGGGTGCTCAAATACCAACAGTTGTGTGGCGTGAAGGGGTCTCGGGTCCACGCAAAGTGGTGCGAGGTAGGAGCTGGTTTTGAAAATGGAGGGGCTGGCAAGTCTGGGCTGACAGCTTTTAGACTAATTGGTTTGATGGGCTAGTCCTCTAATGGAGTGTTTTATTAGGTCCAACAGATTTCTGTTCCAAATTCCCTGGGGAGCTCTCCAAAATGACTGTTCAGTGAATAGCTTTTCCCTGCAGCTAAGTGGGAGAGGCGCTGGCAATAGAGAGGTTTTGGCAAACCACACTGACAAAGACTTGGAAAGGCTCTTAGTCCAACCTTACAGATTATCTCACACGTCTTCCACTCATTTGGCTGGTACTGGAAGCAAATCACAGGCAAATGGTTGGGTCTTCTAGTAACCAGGAGTGCCTGCTCTAGGTCCTCATTTCAACTCCACCTCTGTGGTGAAGCCTCTTCTTCCTGCAGTTGCTGTTCTTGATGCGTTGAGATCCCTCTCTGCAGAAGCCCTCAGAAATGTGTGCTCTCCTGGTGATCACGCACAGGGATTTGGAGGTCCTGGCGTGGCCGTAGCTATCTTTTCATGTCTCCAGCCCATGTGGAGTCTCATCCCTCAGCCCGCAGGCAGGCAGTGGGCTCTGGTAGTGACTCTTGGTTATGAAGATGTCTGGAGGCTCTAATACAGATTCTCATGCCTTGTGCTTTTAATATCATGTACGAGTTGCTATCTGCCGACTAAGATTAATTGAATATGTAAAACAATAGGTGCTAAGAATTAATACAAGGCTTTGTAATACAAGATGGGTTTTATTCTAGTTTGAATACTTCGCACAGCAGCTATAAGTACATTAGTTTTATTGATCTATATTCATAGAATTATTTAAATGTACCCTCTGGTGCTGAGTGTCAGGGATTTTCCGATGCTTGCCACTATGCATTTTTCATTAGAGGCTAGTGAAGGCAGATCCAAACTTTGCCCAGGCAAGATTAATTTCATCTTGACAGCCACAGCCGAACAGAAGCAGTGTGTTTTGAGAGCTGACCACTAACGGTGGGCTCGCACCATGTACCCCGGAGCGGTTTCCTGGGCTCCCTCCTTTGGTCTCTCCTGCATCGTCAGCGTTTCAGTGCTGCCAGGGCATGCTGGCTACCAACCATCCTGGCTCCACCAAGGCTTTTCTTCTGCATTTCGTTTTAAAGAATGGAAATGGATCTGTTCCTATATATAGCTGAAACTCTTATATTAAAACGCTGTCTGTACTGCGCATACTAAACTTGGCCTGATCTTTCAAGGTCAGATGTTTGGCAGGTGCCAGCTCTCTGTAGCTGGTACGATGTTTCTTCCATCCAAATGTGATCTTATTGTCTTTTACTTCATCAGAAATTTTTCCACACTTTTATCTAAAAATTTTTTATCTAAAAATGCTGAATTCATTTTCTTGCCCTTCGCTAGTGGGGAATAAAAAAAAAAAAAGCCAGCTAGTTAATTTCTGGTGAAAAGCATTCTCTAGTTTTCCCTTTAATGGTGTTTGGCTGTGGTCACTGGCCAAAGGAAAGGGAACTTTTTTTAGTTTACAGGGAACTTGGGATGAAAAGAACTAAACTTCCCAGAGAAAAATGAAATGCGGTGGGTTTTGGTGTTTAGAAGCTAGGCAAGAAAGGCAGCTTTCCCACAGGTTTGTCTTGAGGTTGGGTGAGGAATGGGAGCTCTTGTAAACCCCCTTTCCTGCTTGTTAAAGTCTTGGGGAGTCTCTGGTGTCTACTAAGAGGCTGAGCTCATGCTGCAGCCTTTGCTCGAGGGAGAACACTAAGAAGGTGTCTGTCCTTCAGCTGACAGCCCAGTGAAACTAAAACTCCCTGAGTTTTCTGTCTCTCCACTAAATTGGGTTAAAATTAGCTGACAGGTTCCAAATGCACAACAGTTCCAACACAGAAGCCTACGGAGTAATTGCATAAACCGCTTTCCTTGGGAACCGAGTTGAAAGGCACCAGTGTGTGTTACAGCGCTTATTATAACAATCCTTTTGCATCTAGTTCAATGTTCATGGTACAGTCTGAACGTGAATTTCAGGAGTGCTGGAGGGGTACATAGCTGATGGCCCTCTTTGGGAGGACGGATGTGGATGTGTGCGTGCTGCAGCAGGAAAACCGGTGGGATTTTGGAGCCCGGCCCTGCAGAGATGCCTTTGTCAATCCTGCTGATGTGACCGTGCCGGTTGTTGCCTAAAGCACCCTCCTCACAGCGGGGCTGGAGGATGGGTTGGGGCTGGGAGCTGGAGCTGGGCTGAGCATCCCTCTCCTGGTCCAGAGCCCACTGGTCGCCTTGCGTGGGGCCAGCTGGCCCAGGACCTTGTGTCCCGGCACTCAGACCCTGCCTTGCGCTTGGAGAAGGCGGCTTTGGTAGCGGGTTCGTGAACTTTGCTATGTTTTATAGCCACTAGAGGGGGGTCAGAGACTGCTGGCATGGGCTGCCTGCAGCCAGGCTGCCCGGGCTGGGGGCAGCCCAGATGGGGGGCCCCGGGCTGAGCCTCACCGTGTGCAGCCTGGCCTTTCCTTGCCCTGAGCATGGTTTCAACATCTTTCCCAGCTTCAGTGGGAATGCCTGTGGGAAGGTCAACGCTGCAAGCCACGACGTGCTGTCTGCATCTACCCATGGGAGTCAAGCTGGGGAGTCCTTCTAGCCCGTGGTGGATATACCAGCTCAGTTCCAGTAACATTTTGCAGCTTGGGAGCCCAGTGGTGTCACCCAAAGACAGCCATCTGGCTTGCACACAAGCCTGAAACCACCTGAAGCAGCTCTGAGCAAGACCCCATCAGGTCTTCTGGCTTTTGGGTGGAAATTCTCCCCTTCACGTGCTCATGCACATCCTAGCAGGGAGCGTACCCTTTGGTCCCTGAGAGGTGGCTGCAGCGTGATGGTGAGGGAAGGATTCTGCTTGTCCAGCCCAGGGCGTGTGGCATCGGCGGGTGGTGAAGGGGATGCCCCCGAGAACTGCTGAGGAACATCGGGCTGATGGGATCGCTGGTGCTGGAGCATATTCAGCTGGCCAGGAGCACATCTGTTTATTGTCTCCAAAACCAGGCATTTGAGGTGCTGAATTTCCTTTGCTAGCAAAGCGCAGAGCAGTATTTTGTGCCAAAAGGAGGAGGGATTTTCAGAATACTTTTATAGCTTGCTGTTTTCCCTTGTGGGGCCCTATATACGTTTTTTGTAAAGGGGAAGAAAATGCTGGGGTTTCCATTTCTAGGTGCTGCTCTCCGAATTCCGAGTAACATGACCCGCAGTACTTGCTGACTTCTCATGGGTGCCTTGGCAAGATTCCGCCAACTTCTGAGGAGGGAGGAAAAGACAAAGAGTCTGTGATTGCCCTTAGCAGAGCCTGGCACAGCGTCAAGAGGGATTTTTCTTCCTGGGAGCAACATACCTCTGCTGCCATTGCATGGTGGATGTTCGTGGCGATGCTGAAGCAGGATTCAAAAGCAGGTATCTTGATGGCATCAAACCAGTTCTCTAAGGTCCTATACTCGCTGTTGAGAGCACCCAGCTCCTAAGACATCACGGGAACAGCCTGTTCTCCGTGCCACTGGGAAGTGGCGGGGTCTGGTTGTATTAATGCATGGAAAGGATTTGGCCTCCCCACCCCTTGACGCAGTTCTGGGATCATTTTAAGTGCAAGGCAGTGGATTATAAATTATACAGCATTTATAATCCGGAAAACATCTGCTGGGTGCTCTTTCCAGTGGACAGGGCCAGCCAAAGGCTCCAGGACACGATGTGTAGGGGTTGCACCAATCGCCACCTGTCTGCTCCTATAATCGAGTTGATTTTTTATGATCTTGACATCAGCTTTCAAGAGGCATGATCTATGTGTTTATTTAGCTGTCTTTCCTGGCGTCCCTTAGTTTTGAACTCCTGTAAATCCTCCCACAGTTGGATTTCTGCACTTTTCAGAGATTACATTTCCTGACAGTACGTTTCTCCTTCCCCCTCACTTTGGTGACAGCTCAGGCGAGGCTCCGGGGACCGAAGTGTTCAAACCCAGCTCTGGAAAGCTGAGCTCTGACAGAGTGGGTCTAACTTTCCAGGGTCCAAGCAACTGATACTAGTGTAAACAGGAGAGGTGGCCCAAACGTGCTGCTTTGAGGCTGGAGTCCCCTTCTAGATTCAAAATCTGGTCCAGGGGTTGTGTCATCTGCCAGGACTTCATGGCTGGACTACAAGGTGGTCTCTGTGAGAGCACCTACTTAGGTCCTGTCTCCGCATCAGGAAGGTGAGTGGAGTCAGCCTGGCCAAAAAAGCAACTTTTGGTTAAAAAGCCCAAGTTCTGGCCGGTTGGGAGAGAGATCTTGCACCTCCGATAAGTTCCCAGTGGCCTCTGCCTGCTGATGCACTCAGCTCAATGGGAGTTAATCCATGCAAGGGCTTCCTGGGGATCTCGGCTTAAATGGTTCCCAGAAAGTCCTGGTTATAAATGCTTTCATTTTTCACAAAACCATCTCTTCTTTTGGCCTGTTCTTTTGGGGAAGTGCAGCTGGTGCTGAGCTCCACTGGCTTCCAGATGTGTACAGATGGACAAATACTTGCATACTACCAGGAAAGAATACGTAGTAGTCTTTGCCTTTTGTGCTTTTTTCTACCAGTAAAGTAGGGAGAGTTGAGAAGAGCTGCAGCCAAGAAACGTATCAACGCTATGGGACGCTTCCTACAACCCGTGGCCTCTGACTCCGGCGGCTGGGAGTACATCTTGATGGAATAGCTGTGTCAGTGGGAAGAAATAACGTGGGCTGATCTGGCTTTCCAGGTGGGCTTTGCAACCGCCCTCCCTTTCCCAGCTGGTTCTAGCACCCTTTGCTTACTCCTTGTCCACTTTACCCCCTCTGGCCTTTTTCTCATTCCCCTCACAGGGCTGGCCCTCACACCTCCTGCTGTCTGCCCTGATCCCTCCGTTCCCTGCTCCGGTATGGAGAAGGAGGAGCCTGACAGGATCCTGAGCTATCTTGGCTCTGCCCCATGTGATGCTTGTGTCCCTTGATCCCTGCCTCTGTCCCCAAACTTGCCAGCCACCAGTGACCTGGGAATTAATTTATTTACAGCATTAACTTAAAAACATCTCTAGAAGTAGTTTTCTGCTTGACCATGTGCTGAGGCCTTCCACATCTCTTGGGGAGGACCCCTGACTCCAGCAGGTACCACGCCTGGTACTTTTCCAAAGCCAGTGTGAACTTGTCCCTGGTATAAGTTCTCGTCTGAAGCCCTCTTGCTTATGCTTAGCCCAAGTGGTAGTCCCACCCGCTGCTAAACCTGGTTCTGAGCTCCTCTGCTGCCTGCAGCAGCACTCAGTGGTGTCCAGATAAAATGGATTTAAAACTGCCTGATTTCCCAGCCCTGTTCCCAGGGCCCAGCAGTACCCACTATTTCACTCGCCCCACAGTGGGGACGGTGCTGCCTCCCTCTCAGTGGTGCAGTTTTAAGAGTCCAGGAGGGACGAAGCTCTCAGTAAGGGTCCGGTTTTCCATGAGATTGACTAAAACCTAGTTTTCACCTGCTAAGGATCTGGCTGGGCAGCTGAATGTGCAGGCAGGTGACAACTCACCTGTATCCATTTGATAACCAGAAACATCAGCTGTCCATCGCTGCAATGCTTACGTGGAGGATGCTTTTGCTGCACCCTCACGCTGCAACCCGGGGCTGTGGCTGAGAAACCCCTGGACACCACGAGGGAAGTGGAGAGCACGGCTTGCCGACGTCTCTGTGCCAGCTTTTCTTCCTCATCCTTCCCCACGTGGTCCTCTCTGCCAGGTCCTCTCAGCCAACCTCATCCAGTTCAGCAGACGGGGCGAGAAGAATTGATGACTTAACATGGGATGATTTACTTCTCCGTGTAACAAGATGTAGAAGGATCTCTTTCACACTAGGCTGGAGGCTTGCCTTTATGGCCGTCTCAAAGCCTTGGCCTGGAAGAAACCTGTTTCCTGCTAGCAGAAGATTGGATACACCTCGTCGTCACTTGTGCATATTTTTGCCTGCCAGGCAATCACAGGAAAACAGATGAAGGAAGATTGATCTGTAGGTCTTAATTTTATGGGTTTGTGTGGAATCCACCTCCCATCAGTTTACCAGCGGTGGTTAGAAGAACCAATGTCCTTATCGTTCTGCTCATCGTGGTTGGGAATAATCTGCCAAGTGAGCTCTCCCTTTATAAGGGGGTTATCGTGTAGAAGAGTGAAGCGGATCTGCACCTCTGGTGGCTCTGTGGTGCATTAGTGCCTACCTGAAGCCTGGGTCTTGTTGAGTTGCTCCTTGGGAGAAGTCTGTCCCTCTGCAAAATTGCTCCTGGTGGGGCAGGGAATGGAAATGCCCTGGGAGCAAACAGGTTTCACCGTGGGGCAGCTGCAGGTTCAGAGTCACGGGGGTCTGTGCCTCTGGGTAGCGGCCAACCCCTTCATACCAGGCCGCTTCTCAGAGTCATGTGTCGTCAGAGTCGCCTTCGCCCTTGTGGGGCTGCTTGAACTACCCGAAGGCTGTTCTTGCGGCACCGCCCGCTTTGCACACATGCCCTCCTTTTAAAAATGAGTTAGATGGAGCTCGATCCCCATGATTGGGGGTTGTCACCCTCCCATTTGCAGAGCGACCGCCACGCTCGGTGCAGGGCTGGTGAGCCTTGCCGCTCCAACCCTCACGGTCAGCCTGTGCCTTCCCATCCTGCAGCTTGGGAGCTATCTTCACCACCCCGGGCTGGTGACGTGGCTTCCTAGTGGTGTCACAGCCAGATTTTGCCCTCAAGGTCTCACCTTTGGAAACAGTACCCATATTAGAAATACAATCCCTTTCTTCCCCCATTTTTCTTTTTTTTTTACAGTATCACAGAAGGCACAGAGAAATAGAGCCCTTTGCCCAAGGTCACTTAACAGCTCCAGAGTCTGGAGTAAGAGAGCCCTGATTCCCTGGCTTTGTGTCACGGGTGCGAACGGCTCCTTGCTCTGATGACAGCGAGGGCTTTACAGTAAGCTGGGGGGGGGGAAGCCATATTTCAACATGCTGCTTGCTCCGTCCCCGAGTGCATCCCTGGGGTGAGAGCGAAGTCAAGAGGCTGCTGTGAAAGGGTTATAGCCGACCTCTGATCACAACCGATTAATGACAGCCCCAGGGAGCGAGAGCCCTTGAGCTGGCAGGAAGGAGGTGAGTACGGAAAAGCAGCCAACTTGTAAATGCGGCAGCCGGAGCACGATGTAGAGCAACGAGAGGGGAAGTGGCTGCGCTTGGACCCGTGGCAGCAGGGCAGAAGCGGGGAGGATTTCTCCATCCAGCCCCAGAAGTTTGGATCCAACCCTTCAATCATCAAAATCCGCTCTGATCAGGCTTGTTGCTCTGATGAACTGGCTGACCATGGTTTGGGGCTTGTTGTTATTTGTTTGTTCAAATTCAGCAAAAAGCATTGCTGTGAGAGTGGATTAGTATTAAACTCCAAGCAGAGGACAGCAACAGCATGTGGCTGCTCCCAAGGAGGGCGGAGAGCCCTGCCGTCAAACCAGGGAAACTGAGGCAGAGCATCAGGATGGGGCGAGCAGGGCCAGGACCAGGAGGAGCCCCTGCTTCTCCCCGTGCCGCCATCCATCCAGCTTTGTGCTGGACTCAGCAGAAATCTTCCCTTAACGTAATTAAAGGATGAGCAGAGACGGCTGCGAGAGGAGGCGGCTGTTTACGAGCGCAGAGGAAGGCATGCCGGGAAGATGCTCCATTCCCCTGCTCGAACCGCTGCACGGGAGCACGACCCCCGGGCGAGGATGTGCGTGGCACTCAGATGTTCTCCAGCTCCGCTGCGAAGGGCTGAAAGCAAATTGGCTGTTAATGCAGACAGTGGCCGGCTTGACTCAACACTCCTGCTCTACAGGCGGGTTGCAGGATGGATGAGGAAACCTGTGCTCCTTCCCTAACAGGTCCGAGCCCGCTTGTTAGACCTGGTCAATAGTTTGCTGTCAAAACCAATTCTCTGTCAAACAGGCGTTGTTTTTTTTTTCTTTTCTGCCAGAGCAGAATTTTTCTCGGAACATGTCAATTTTCAGCCAAATTTTTTTTTGCTTTTGGTGTGCTTATTTATTTATTTTTTTTGCTTGATTAACAGCAGCGCTGAAACCAACATTGTTGTCAGCCACTGAAGTCTGAATCTGAGGGCTCAAGCCAGCAAGGTCTCCAACTGAATTTTTGATTTTATGTCAAAAAAAATAGTGGAATGGAAGAAGGTTTTTAAGAACTGATTGTCACAGGGGAAAAACAGGATGTCAGGAAAATTTCTGGAGACTCGGTATCTTTGATCTGTAGTTGTGAGTCTGGGAATGGTTCAAGTGGAGCAGAGTGCTCGGGGACAGCCAGCTCTGGTGACATCCAGAGGTGCCTGCTGGTGTGCCCCACTCCTTCTGTGGGTTTGCGTTTGGGTCCTGGGGCCTGGTATCTCTTCCTCTCTGGTTCAGCTCATGTGGCAACGTTTGCGTTCAGCGTTAAATACAACAGCTCCTCAACGTAATGGAAAACGGGCTGTCTGGAGAAACACTGCCTGCTTAGGAAGGTTTTGGGTAGGGTCTGTGCTCTGTCCCGTGGGGCTTAGAGCAGCCAGCGTGGCTGGTGCTAGCGATGGGGACACAGGTGCTGTCCCACCCTGGAGGAAGGACAGGGACAATCCCTTCATCCTGCCCTGGCCCATCAGGTGTCCACCTGGTTCTGCGTGAACATCCATGGTGTCTCTGGCAGCACCACAGTTTCAAGTGTTGACACCCTGGCTCATTGGCCTGGGAGCCACGCGTGGGTGTAGTTAAAACCCACATGAGGGATGTGAGACCACACCAGGACCTGGAGGATAGAGAGTGCCTTGTGCTGTGAGGATGCAGGGAGGTGGGGGAGAGCTGGTGGGGACCAGCTGGAGAGGCCCTGTGGCCTCAGGTCCCGTATGTGTTGGCTTGGAAGGGCTTTTGGGTGTTGCCAGAGTTAATGCAGGGAGCGTGTGCGCCTCTCTTGTGTGTGTTTATGCATGCAAAGAAGTGCCTGCTGGGGAAGGAGTGGAAGGCTTGTGATTTATCATTGCTCCGTAATGGGTGCCTTGCTTCTAGTGAAAGAGGTCAACCTCCCTGAGAGATACCAAACCCCCTCCTTATTAACGTCCTGTTACAGCTAATGGCTTGGGGTAGGGCAAGCAGGTCTTACAAGGAAGGCATTAAAGAGCAGCGCTACTTGGAAGGGAAGCCAAAGAATTTACAGCAATATTTACACAGAGGCTCTCCCCTGAGATAAGGAGGTACACACTCAGCTCAGCAGATAAGCAGAGCTGTGGGACGAGTCGGAGCAGGCACTGTTGTCTGTGCATCCTGAAGTTCAACAGGATCGAAAGCTGGAGCTGTGTGGTGCAGGGGTGGGAGATGCGATCAGGACCACACGTGCCAACTGGGACCCAGCGTCTGGGAGGGACAGACGTTGTGTTAGTTCGGTGTCTTGCAGCAAGGAATGGGGCCAGCAGCACTCACGGTCCTAGACCTGAGCCCAAACCTGTGTTTGAAGGTATGGATTAACACAAGTTAATGAATGCGATTGCCTGTCCTAGCGAAGATGTGGAGATCTGGCCCAGGTTAATGTCCCTGGCAGCCGCCACCTGTCCTGTCCACCATATGCTTCGTGAGATGCAGGTTGACACTTGTTTCTGCAGTGGGTCCTGTTAGTGCATCCCAGCTCCGTCTTCAAGAGCCCTGCCTTGACCCCACCTGGCCGTGTCCTGGGGGGAGCCCCAGGGACCCATCTCACAGGCAAAAGGAAGAAGGCAAACCTCCCCATTTTATTTGAGGTGAAATATAATTCCTGAACAACCACGTGTCCCAGAATGCAGGTGGTGCAAGATCATCTAGGCTGGGGAGCAAGCGAGAAACTTCAGCTCTTTCCTGTCCAGCTGACGTTGTGGTCAGGTCCCCGCTCCCTAATGCTTGAGGAGCAGGCTCGCTTTTTTCACCCACCTTCCCCGTTTGCTCTGACAGACCTGCAGTGCATCTGCGCTCGATTGTCCCTCTCCTGTGCAGGCTGAAGATTCCCCCAGACCATTCTCTGCCTCCTCCACCTGCTTCCTGCCAGACAGGCCAAAATCTCTCATCTATCTGCCTCATCCAGCAATATCTCCCGATCCAAAACCCGCTGAAGATAAAAGGAGCTTCATTTGTTTTTTCTCGTCGGCAGCACCAGTGGATCTAGCCGTGTCTGCGGTGGCGAAACCAAATAACCCCCTGTGCAGCAATCCATAACGAGACAGCCCGGTCTGCTCCGTGCCCCCTTCCTGCATCAACCAGCAACCTCCCCGCGCCTCCCGTCTTGCTCCCAGCTTCTTTTTATGCGCCTGAATCACCCACGGCCACCACCTCATCCTGTGCTAGACCACATCTCCACTTCACCGATCTCCCCAGCCCTAATAGCACTCGACCACCGATCTCCGAGCGCTCCATCCATCATTTGACTAGCACATTATTTATTTACCATGGGGGAGAGAAGGGAGTTGGGTTGTCTGGAGAATGTATTAAATTTTCATTTGTTCTCATTGATTCCTGAAAGGAAATTGCTGAGTTATGCCATCAGGGTGGACTAGTTACGATATGGAGAGTATCTACTAGACGGGGCCGCTGGATGGGGAATAGGGACAGAGTTAAGGTTATTTTGAATATTAAATTAAAATTACCATGACCATTTAGCTAAGCGACCTCATGAAACTTCTCTGAGCATGTTTTTTCTGTTTCCCTTAGTCTCTGCTATCGCTGCTTGCCCAGACTCTTGCTGGTTTCTCTTGCCATATGGGACGTGCGCGGTATTGCTTCCTCCTGGCTGCTGGGTGAGTAGCTCTCGCTCGCAGGTTTCTCCAGCGGCTCCGCTACGTACCGTGCGTGGGAGCGGCTGCTGGTGAGGGCTTGTTTCCCGTCTGCAGGAGCTGCTCGGCCTCTTCCAGCTCATCCCATTTGGTTTGGAGACAGTTGCCTTAAGTATTTCTTCTCCAGGCACGTCTGGGTTCTCTCCCTCTGAATTTCCACTGCGGTAGTTCGCACGTTATTTATGGCAATTTTTTGCTACTTTTTTTTTTAGCATGTGCTAATATTATAAGTTGCACAAAAATCCTGACATTTGCATAGGACTCCTTGTCATCCAAAAGTTGCTCATTTTTCTTCCCCAGCCAGAACTGGCATCCCAGCCAAAAGTGGTGATTATGGTTCAGGTTTTCCATGCTTTGAAGCCCACCAAGAATTGACTCGGAGTCTCAGCTGAGGATTGGCTTACATTACTTCATCTTAGACTGGGTTCCTAACCAAGTTAAACTAGAAGTGTTGTTTAATCCTACTCAGACACCAGGGTTGACCTAATCTGCTTTCAGAGCATGTCTTTGGAGGAGAGATGGTGCAACCTTCTCATGTGAACAGGACAGTGAAGCAGCTGTCCTTGAGGAAAGGTCTTGTGGCTGGGATTTTTGAGGACTGACACTTTTCTGGGTTAGATTGGCAACCTGTGTCTCATGATGTCTGAGGACTGTGAGCCGGGGAGGGTCCCCACATCTCTTCAGAGATCACCTCCATCTCTGGCCCCACTCGCTGCCTCCCGGCACAGTGAGCCCTGAATTCAGGGACACGCAGCGTAGAAGTGGGGTGTTGTTACTGGGGTTTTTATTTTTGCAGTCTGGAGGATAATCAGGGGTCCTCGAGTTTCTGTGGGAGTTGAAAGAAAGGACAGAGCAAACTGGCACTGTTCCCAGTCCAAAATGTTTTCACTAATTGCATGCAACCTTCCTTACAAGAGAGAGAGACTGCAAATACCACCGGCAGTTTAATTACCACTGCTGGTTCACATTGATCTTATTTATGCTGCTCCTGGTGCTGCGTGTGTGCAGAGCGTGTGTGTGTGTGTGTGTGTGCAAGGAAGGAGCGGGTTGTGTAGGGAATCGCCAGTCGCTGGAGGGGGGGGACTAAGGAGCGTGTGGGTGTGTTTATTTGGGGGTGTGAGGTTTTCCCAGAGAGCCCTGGCATACCGCACAGCGGTTCCCCAAACACCCGTCGGTGGTGTGGGTGGGAAAGGGACCGCGTGAAGGTGAATGGTGGTGTTGAGGTGAGGCTGGTTGGATTCCTGGGCCCATTTCCCAGAGCCTGCTTGGCTTAGCCACCGCTCTGGCTTAACTCTGAGCCCCGGCGGTGAATCGCTTCCCCTTTGCTAACCTTCCCCTCCTCAAACGCAATGCGTTTCCTCCCCATCCCGAAGGGAGGGAGAAAGCGGCACGGGAGGAATCCGACATGAGCAGGCGGATGGCTGCCGTCCCAGTGCAGGCTCAGCAAATGGGGCTCGTGATGGATGAATGTTCAGGGCAAAAAGTAATAAAATGGGCCCCAGTCATGTAATCTTCCATTAAAATGAAATGCATACCAGAAATGAGGCATTTCTGCAGCTTGTACCATCTCCCACGGAAGATCATGAATAAAAGAGGCAAGTGTACTGTTGACAGATGCCGGCATGCATAAAGGACAGTTCCTATAAAGGCAAAGCCTCGGCTAACAGATGGACTAAAGATGTGAGATGCAGGAAGATTTACCAGTCTAAATAATTCAAGGGAATGTCGTATGGGGAGGCAGTGCTGGAGAGGGGAGCCGGCAGAAGGTACAGATGGAAAGGCAGGCCAGGCCTTTCCCACAAACCCATTAAGAACATCGCTTGTCTGAGTGACAGTATGTCGCACAAGGCACCAGCAGAGATGGGTGGATTTGCCTCCAGCACTCCTTCTGCAAGGTCAGGAGAAGAGGTAATCTCAAAGGTTGCAACTTTTTGAGGGCATGCTTTGCCTCCTGCAAGGCTGCTTTCTCCAGCCTTCCTCCTTTCCCTCCTCTTTCTCACTGTCCCTTCTCCTGCTGCTGGGGAAAACAGGAGCACAGAGGCAACACTGAAGCCATGAGTAGAGGGTGGAGGTGGCAAAGGCATTCAGCACTCCCATTGCTTTTCTCTCCCTTGCTCAGGTCCCTGGTGGTCCTTTGGACTTTGAAGGTACCTGGGGGCTAGTGCTGGGTGCCCTGTGCCCATTGCGGGACACTTCTGACCGTGGATGGCTGCAGGAGGTGAGCTGGGCCAAGTGCAAGGGGAGCTTTGGTGAGACCCTAAAAGGTGGGTGCATCTGTGCGGGCAAAGGGATGCCTGGGTGCTGTGAGGGAGGGAAGGGGCTGCAGTAAGTGGTGTGGTCGGCAGGAGGGATGCTGGAGTTGTGTTTGGGAGGGAAACAGCAACCCAAAGAGCTGGGCAGGAGCTGCGGTGTGGAATGCAACCCCTTCAGACTTCAGTGCCTGAACACAGTCCCTCTCGGAACCAGTGACCATGCAAGTGTCCTCTTTGTGGTTGCAGAGGCAGGCTGCTGGCGTGCATGAGGCAGCTTGGCGCTGCAGGAATGCTGCACATCCAGCTCTTACAGTTGGGAAGTGGGAGCATTCGGCTCATCTGCAGAGTGTGGGTCCCCCCAGCGCGACCCTAAGTGCAGAAAGTTGAGGGGTCAACGTTTTGCACTGTGAAAGGGGCTGCCTTGGCTGTCCTCTCCTGGGGACTCAGGTCTTCCGTGCATGCATCAGTCCATGGGCTCAGACACTTGGTGGGACAGTTGGCGGCATTGCAGAGCTTGGTGAGGTCATGCGGCTGTTGCATGCCAATAGAGATGTTACCGGGCCCTGATGCCAGGGTGATGGGAGCTGGAAAAATTGTGTGACTCTCCCCAGGCATCAAGATGAAGGCTCTGAAGGGCTGGCTGAAGCATTGCAGTCTGTCAGGAGGGTCTTGGCAGCGCAGGGTGCGGATGATGAGCCGATGTAGGAAAGCGGTATGGGGCATCGTGGCTGCTGAGCACAGGGCTGCTCATCACCTGTGGGGGTGCCCAGGCCCCCTCTCCCCCTGCCCCCCGGGGAGCCTGGGGTTGGCTTGGTGAACATGAGACATTTTGGGAGAAGTGGGAAGATAAAGGGCAAGATGCAGCGGGTTAGATAGAAGTCAGCAGCAGCTGCTTGGCAGAGATTGTGCGCGCTCTCCGCTCGGAGAGGACGCCTTCCCCGGGCTCGTCAGCCGTCTGCAGCACCGCGATTAATCATTGGTGTCAGAATCCCTAATCCTATTCAATGGAAAACAAACAGCGCGGCATCCAGCCCTGCGCTGAGCCCAAGCAATTAGCATGTTTACATGGACTGGGGAAGCTCAACAAAGAGTGGCCAACGGGGGCCATGGGAAGTGAACCCTTGTCAGCCCCTGATGTTCAAAGTGCCCCGGGATCCCCGGGCTCTGACCCAGGCCCAAGCTTGAAATGTAGCTTGAAGCAGTTGAATCCAGCTTCTCGCTACCAAATAATTTATTTTTATTTTAATATGGCTCAGGGGTGTGCAAGTGTGGGCAGCCGCTGAAGTGGGGGATGACATGGATGGTCAGCTGGGGAAATGGGAGTCTGGAGGGGATAAGGGGTTTGCTCCTGGTTTGGTTTTCAATCAGTAGCGAAAGGAGCAGCCACAGCCTTTGTAATTTCAGGAGACTCAACCCTGCCACCAGCCCCTCATCCCCGTTCCTGCTGCCCCTCTCTGCCCGTGCCACTGCAGCTACGTGTCTCAGGTTGAAATTAGTTTGATGTCTCATGCTTTGGGTGAGCACTGAGCTCTGCTGGGCTCAGCCCACTGAAGGGCAGGGCTGGGGCTGTGCAGTACCAGCAGCCCTGGTGTGCAAGGGCTGTGCCTGGGTGGCTCAGGCCTCTTGTGGAGACTTCAAGGAGATTTAAGAGGTAGGCTACAAGGAAAGAGGAAGAAATAAACAGCTATGTGTTTGCCCCTTGTGTGTGTCCCTGATGGCTTGCAGCAGCTACCTCAGATGAGGTTGTCTCCCAAAACAAGAGCAACCCAATGCTTTTTCAAAGGTGATGGTGGTGATCTGCTAAGCAAAAGGCCCTCGGAGCGTAGCTGTGGCTTCTGCTCATAGCAGACGTACCTGAACTGGCTCTGCACCCACCAGCCCAGCGCCTGCGGCAGGGCTTGCCCCGGTGAGCTGAGCAAGTCACTGTGATAGTGCTTGTGTTGCCACAGGGGCAGTTGACCACCCAGTGAGTCCGAATGGACCCTGTGAGCCACTGCCAGCGTGGGATGCCCTGCCTGAGCTCCTGTGCCCCGTGCAGGGACATCTGCCCTGGCAGCTCTCCCTTGTCTGGGCTTCAAACCGCCCTTGTGCTCTGGCAGTCCTATTTTCTGCACGGCACTGCGCTCAGTTTCTCTGGACAACCTCTCCCTGTGCTATTCCCCATCCCAGGATCACCCCCAGGGCTGTGTGAGCTGCATTTGGGGTGAGGTCTGAGACCCTCCAGGGTGCACGACGGGGCATCCCCTGTGCGGTTTATCTATGCAGCAGAGAGGCTGAGACCAGCTCTTCCCTGCCCATCTCCCTGGGGAAGATGTTCAGACCTTGCTAAGGAGCAGGGGGGAGACCAGGAGGTCCTGTAGCACCACTGACCATGTGGGTCTGCCCAGGGGGTACGAGGGGCTGGTTAGTTCCACATTGCATTTGGCAGGTGCTGGGGTAAGCCAGAGAGATGTGCAAGAGAGGGTTATTGACCTGGGCTCTGCAAACATGATTTCAGACAGACAGCAAACAGCAAAGCAAGAGGAGCAAACCATAAGCTGCGTTTCTGTAGGACCTACCAGAAGCTGGGTGAGAGTTTAGGTATGGGAAAAACAGAGCTTATGCTGAAGCTTTGAGTGGCCTGTGGAGCTTCTGGGCTTGAGACCAAGCCCTCATGAGTACTCGATCCCTCTCGAAATGAAGGGGCTTTCTTGGGTATGCAGCTTTCCTGCTTCCCTCCCAGAAATACATCTGATTTTGGGGGGTGGAAAAAAGAGGATTGATTCAAATAAAAATGTATTTGTATGAGAAAAATTATTTACTTCCATGAGAAAACACATAGTTTGAGGCAAATTTATGGCTTTGGCCTGGTCATTAATATCTGGTTGTCAAAAAGTATTGGTTTGAACAAAAATATGTTGTAATAAAAATGCATTGTTTTGAAGAAATTTATTGTCCCCATGAAAACCTATTCAATTCAGAAAGATATGTTGATTTCAATGAAAATCTATTTGTTTTAAGAGACAGAGAGAGAGGAGTTGCGTTCAGCTGAGAACCAGGAGCTTCTCTCTGTACAAATCTCCCTGCAATCCTGCAGTAATTAGTGTGGGGAAACCTGGAAAATCGACAGCCAGACAGCAAAGGAAACCTGTAGGTCCTGCCTGCCCACGGCTCTTGCCCATGCTTAATGATCATTCTCCCGGTTGGAGGAAAGTGTCCTTGCTCCCCCAGGGTAACAAGGGAGATGTAGTTGTCTCTCTTACTTATGGATTGGATGGCTTCTTCCATAAACAGCTCTCCTCACCCTGCAAACCTTCTGCTTGTTCACCAAGTGCGCATCCAAAGATGTGGGTGCTCATGTGAAACCACCTCCAACTGCTATGTCGAGGTACAAATCACAGAACAGAGTAATAGAATCCCAGGCTGGTTTGGTTGGAAGGGACCCAAAGCCCATCTAGTCCCCCCCCCTGCCATGGGCAGGGACACCCCCACCAGCCCAGGGTGCCCAAAGCCCCATCCAGCCTGGCCTTGGGCACTGCCAGGGATCCAGGGGCAGCCACAGCTTCTCGGGGCACCCTGTGCCAGGGCCTCAGCACCCTCACAGGGAAGGTTTTCTGCCTCAGAGCTCATCTGAATCTCCCCTGTTTTAGTTTAAGCCCATTCCTCTTGTCCTGTCCCTCCCTGCCCTGGAACCAGCCCCTCTCCAGCTTTCCTGCACCCCCTGCAGGGACTGGAAGGCTGCAATTAGGTCTCCCCAGAGCCTTCTCTTCTGCAGGTTGAACAAGCCCAACTCCCTCAGCCTGTCCTCGTAGCAGAGGGGCTCCAACCCTCGGATCAACAAATCTTGCTGGTGATCTGAGGAGGACACAAGACACTAATTTCTCTCTTCATCTCTCAAGCCAGGCCAAATGTGAGCAGTGAGTACACGTGTTGATGAGTACGTGAAGGTGAAATAGATGTGTCCATAAGGATACTCATAATATTTCTGCTGTGGTGTGGTGGCATGAGGAAAGGGCCCCTTTTAGCGAAGGGGAGCTGCATGACTTTGTGGTTCTCCCAGCACCACTCTGGTGTTGGCCAAAGGTGGGGGTCAGGTTTGCTATCCTGCCTAAGCCTCTTTCCCCACCAGTGGGGACCGAATGAAATTCGCTCTGAGCTTGAAAGCCATAATGCTGCCTGAGCCGGGATTATGAGAGGAGTCACTGTGGTATCACCTGAAATCCACCTCCCGGTGCCTCCCGTTTAAAACAATCAGTGCATGTTTGCAGTGGGCTTTTTCTTTCATTATGCTCCAACTCTGCTATTTAATCAGCGTCTTCCTTCCTCTGTTTGTACAAGGTATTGCTAGCCCATATTAAACGGGGGGAAGGGAAGGTGCAAGATAAAAAAAAAAAATAAAAAAAATTCGCCCAGCCAAGAAATGTCACTGCCGTGGTGTTATCCCCTCCCTGCCAACACGCACTCGTGTTCTGGTGTCAATGGAAAGGTTGCCTCTGATTAATATTAATAAAGAATTAGAGCTGTGTTTGTCATGATCACCTCGTTTGGTATTGCTCTGTGTGGCAGGGGAAAGCAGAGGAAGGAAGGGAAGAGGTCTGCATGACATTCATTAATCATTTCATCAGGAAGGAGTTCAAAGCAAAGCCATGCCTGAACAAGGGCTGCAGACATGGATGAGGCCATGTTTATTCAGATGTTCCTCCTCCTGCCTGGTCAGCTGGGGTGGGACTCCAAAGCTAAGATGTTCTTCTAGGGTCCAGGTTGTTCTGTCCCCAAATGTGGCCTGCCTTGGTCCTGGCTAGATCCAGGTGATGTCGTGTGAAAGCCTGACATAGGTCCACCATTGGTGTCTGTGTATTAGTTAAAAAATGACTCTGTATTATTGAATAGCATATTTGGTTGCCCTTTGAGTCAAGAAGCTTAAGAAACAGTGATGAGACCATCCTTTGAGAAACTGTGTTTCTCTTGGGCAGTAACCCTTCTTTGGCATGCTGAGATGAAGATCTCCTCACGTCCAGGGTCTTCTGCTTGGTCTGTATGTGGAGAGTGTCTAGGACCTGCGAGACACTGGTGAGACATGGTGATCACTGGGAACTCTTGGAGTAAGCCCTAGGAAGGTTTCCTTGTTTCAGCTAGGATAGAGTTAATTTTCACAAGTAGCCACGACAGGTGAGCCGAGCTGACCAGGGCTATTCCATACCAGGATGGTCTGAGTCATCTGGTCGGTAAATTGCCTTGTGTTGTCACCCATTGTGTGTATTTTGTTATCGGTACCCGTTGTTGTTGTTTCCCTCTCCCTTTGCTGTCCCAGTAAACTGTCCTTATCCCAACCCACGGGGTGTTGCCTTTGTCTCCTCATTCTCCTCCCCATCCCACCGGGGAGGGATGAGCAAGCGGCTGCATGGTGCTCAGCCATAGCCGGGGCTGAACCACGACAGCGCTTTTTGGTGCCCAACGTGGGTCTTGAAGGGTTGAGATAACAACAGTTCTGGCCTGAACATGTTCAAAGCAAGTTGTGATAAATATTTGTAATGTTATTTAAACAGTCGCTGGTTGCAGTGGTGTTTCGTTTGGTCACGTAGCTGTGGTACGTAACCTGTACTTGCTCTCTGTAATCCCTGTGGCTGTTTGTCGCCTCTGGGAGAGGAGTTCGTAGTCTCATTTTGTTGTACTGTGTGATATCGATTTATGGTAACGCCAGTGGTCATGAGCCTAAGATGGTATTTGTAAGGGGCCTTGCTGTCATGTCCGTGCCTTGGGCAGCATCCCTCAGAGTTGATCAGTAATCGCACCCAATCTATGGGGAAGGCAGGGGGGATACTTCCGCCACTCTTTCAACCCCCCCTTTTCCCTTTTGGCTTATTACAACAGTTTTTGAGAATTTTGAATACTCTTGGGATGTTCAAGCCAGCGTGTTCCTATTACTAGGTCTCCTGAATGTGTTCCAAGTCCTGTTCAGGGTTACAAAAAAGTATTGTAAGAATAGCACCCAGAGATCTTCCCCAAGTCTGAATAGTCAGGGGTGGCATGGCATCTGGGAGAGTATGGGCAGGTATCTGGAGACCTTCTCATCCCAGTTTGGAGCTTCATTCCCGAACAACTACAGGATCCTGATAAAGTTGTAGAACATTTGAAAGGAAAATGCTGTGGCGATTCCAAGAAGGCACAACTTACTGCGCTGTGCTGGGCCCTGGCCACTGTCTACCAAACACTGCTGGACAGTAGGTAGCGCCATGGGGGGGAAGAGAGGGAGAACAGACCCACCGACTCTGCAGATACCCAAACCCACAGCAGTCACTGTGGCATCTCCCCAGACCAAGGCTGTAGGACACAACTGAACTTAAAAGAGGTATTCAGTCTCAGAGAGCTCCTTGTCCATCTGTGGGGCACTTCAAAAGATGGTTCCTCCTGCCATAAAATAGATGCTTAAGTTGGAGGACCCAACTGACTTAAACAACTGTTAGATGGTTCAGGTTCAGTGCCCTAAACCCCATTTGCAGAATGTTCACAGAGCTGCTTCTGTAGCAGATCAGACCTGTCTTTAGCATATGGCGTGGTCGGGAGCGTGAGGATGATTGTTGCAGGAGGTTCAGGTGATGTATATTTGTCAATTGGCATATTAAGAGTGAGTGGCTCTGGCTGAGGGTTGCCCCTTGCTTTGCTACCGCAGTACCCGAGTCAGTCAGTTAGCATGAGGGCCTCACGTGGGCAATATATCTAGACTTTTAGTGGGGTTTTTTTTCTTTTCTTAAACTTGTGGAGATTACAGTATCTCTTGGCTTAGTGTAACACATCCATGTGTGGCCAGAACGGGTCTCTGCTTTTTTTCCATTCTGTATTTTCTGGATCCAAACCTAAAAAATGACGTACACATACATATGGCAAAAGCTCTTTGTATTAAGCATTTGCAGATCAACCTTCTTGTTCCTTTTTCCTCCTCTTTTTTTTTTTTTTGGATGCTATTTATTATTCAAATATGGGGAAAGTCGAGCCAAGTGGTGCATTGCTCTCATTAATTATTCTCTGGGATTAAGGAATCAGTTAAAACCATATCTCCCTTAATCCTGTTTTATTAATTTTATATTCTTGGCAAAATAAGAAAAACAACAACCCCCCCCACCCTCTTTACAAAGGGATCATGCAGCTTTCTGCTGGGACCCTGAGAACAGGAGTTCTCTGGTGTTCCACGGATGCTCGTCTTTTTAATTTGATAAAATAAATTAGCCCAGGATTAGAGCCTTCCTGCACAGCATAGATCAACTGCGGTTACCACCTTAATGGAGGCATTAAGCATCGTTTTGGTTGCACAGAGGTGAAATACAAGCGCACTTGCCCCTTTGCTCTGTGAAAGAGGGAACGTTCCTTTCAGTAGCAGCACAGCTCGTGTCTTCTTGTCCCCACCCGGCCGCTGCCAAAGGGGTTGCCTTTTACCAGCAACAAGTTTTGTGTTGGATGAGGTGGACGTTACCTGCTCAGATGCATGCGTGAGCCCACCAACTCGTTGTGTATAGTAGCCAGAGGTGATAACTGTAATTAGCCTCTTCCTTTTGGGATGTTACAAAGATGTAAATGAAATGGCTTTCTCTAAGGCAGCAGAGGTTTGATTCCTGAGAGTGAAGGTTTGGTCTGAAAAACAGCAGAGAGAGAATGGGAAAAAGGAAATGGAGCTTTTGGAGGTTTCATCTCCGTTGGGTGGCAGAGGTGCTCTAGCTGGTGCCGTCATCCAGGACCTTCATAATTCTTCTGGCGTGAGAGATCTGAGGCCAGGCTGTGAGGGAACAACCTGTGGCCGCAGTGCAGGTTTAGTGGTTTCTAGACTGCTTGTTTTATGTGACTACCAGATGGGAGAGAAAGGAGAGTGGTGGTGTGTGACTGTATGACCTGTTCATTGGACAGAGGGGAACCTGCACTGGGCTTCCAGGAGCAAGACAGAACCATTCCTGAGGTTTGCAAGGAACAAGGAGCTGGACCGTGAGAGCCGGACTCAAGCTCTCGAGGCTTGCACTGAGCAGCACCATGCAGAGACATCTGGTCCCTCAGCTAGATGAAATTTCTTGGGTGGCTTTTGGGAAATCCATGCTCAGAGTTCTGCAA
Organism: Psophia crepitans; assembly: GCA_013399095.1. NCBI lineage: Eukaryota > Metazoa > Chordata > Aves > Gruiformes > Psophiidae > Psophia > Psophia crepitans. Next base: position 117,720 of record VWZZ01005750.1, read on the forward strand.
TGCAGAATATGGGACTGGTGAAATAGGTGGCCTCAGAAAAGAGGCTGTGATCGTTGTATGGCCAATAGATTCTTGTCCTGCACTTGTCTTGAAGTTGAAGATGACTGTCCTCACCCATCACTGAGTTGGGCACTGGGGATGCATTACTGTTTACCTTTGATCTTTTAGTAAGTAAGGCTTTGAAAGCAGAGTTGTGCCTGAAATACTGCTAAGTGTTTTCTCCCTGGAGAAGGTGTCTTGTTTGCCAATAATGACAGTGGCTTAGAAATGAGTCTGCAGTGATGCCAGCTGGGCAGGGTTGCGATGAGGGGAAGTTTGTCCTATGGTGTGGGAGCAAGCGTTCAGTCCGCCTTCAGCTTCACTGCAAAGGGCTGCGTGGTTAGCAGGCGTTGGCAGATAAATGTCCTCATGTCCTGTCGGCCTTCAGGTCGTTTCTGAAAGCCGCTCCTTCTTTTGAGGGTGTCTTTGACTTACAGAATCTCTTCTGGGCTCGCCTGACCTCACCTGAACACCTTTGCTGCAGAATTGAGGGCCACACTAAAAGTCTCTGGGATTGTTTTGGAGGCTTTTGTTATGGAAATTCCCACAATATCAGTCAGCTGAGCAGTGCAGATTTTTGCAGAGCTTCAGTACTTATTCATACAAGAAAGCTGTGATCAGAGGCTGTGCAGACCCTACAATAATACAAATACCAGCAAAACATCTTCAGGGCTGGATTTGTTGAAGGTCCCAAATCCGATTTCCTCTGTCTTTTCCCTACCAACCAGGGATTTCTTTTCTTCTGCAGTGTATCTGTTGGGGGGGTTTTTGTTTTGTTTTGTTTGTGAAAAGTCACTAGATAGCAGGGAAGTTTACTCTTACAAAAAATACGTGGTTCCCTTGGAGGAAAGATATAAAGCAAATGGATTCATTTGTTTTATTCAGGCTAGGAACAGCTTGCTAACTTGCTGTGCTAGGAAGAGCCAGCTCTTGTTCTTCTGTTAGCGACACTGGCAGGGAACAAGAGGATGCCCCGTTCCCAGGCGCTGGGCACTCCCCGTGGACACAGCCTGACCTCCTCCTATGTGTGTTAGGGCACAAATAAGATTCAGGCAGGATTTCATTGCTTGGTAACTGTGTGCCCCTGGTAACTTGGATCCAGCAAGGTGCCAGGCTGGTGCCAAGCAAATTTTTATCTTATCTCAGCTTGAGAGCCCCCAAACTGGACAGATGGTGGGGTGGGATGCATGGAGCTGGTTGGAGGCAAGTGGTGCTCTGGTCCTAGAGAAATGTGGAGCTATCCTTCTAGTGATGCCAATGAGAAGCTCAGCTAGACTCTATCTCATTCCTGTAATACTGTGCTGGCTGGGGTGTAGCTCACAAAAAGGAGCTTTTTCAGTGGTGTTTGGGCAGAAAATCTCATCTGTGCCTGGTTAAGCTTGTCCTGGATGTACTGGAGAAACCTTCTCTGTTGTTGGGGACATGCTGTGGCATGGCTGGAGCAGCCTTGCCGCTCTGTGGGGACACAAGCCAAAGCAGAGTGTGATCTGTGAGCACTACTGGAGTTAGCCTTAGCAGTCACAGGCTTTAAAAAAGCTGAGAAAAAGCCAAAAAGACATTGATAAAGATTTCAAACTGCCGCCTTCTGGTGCCCTGGTGGTGTCTTGATCTTGTTCCCAATCTTTTGGGTGAGAGAAGAGCTATTTTAAGTTAATTTGCATTACGAAGCACCTCTGATGCACTGATGAAGGAGACCTTGCACAGCCGTGCACAAGGCAAGCCAAAAAAACAAAGGCGTGTATTCTTGGATTTGAGGTAGGAATTATATACACTTAGAGTCATGAACTCTGGGTAATAATTGAAAGGTCAGATTGATGAGAGCAGCCTCCGAGATACGATTTCTATGACAGCTTGATGGATGCCCCACTATCAAGGTGTGCTTTTAATCATAATCTCATTACTCCACTTCTTATGGTTCGACTCACCTAAACTCATGGGAGGAATCGGGGGCCACCTCTAAAATGTGAATCGGCTTTTATTTGGAGGAAGAAGAGTTGAGTGGTTGGAAGAACAAAAAGGAAAGAAATGAGCCAAAAAAAGAAAAAAAGACCTTCCTGGCTGAGGATGAGTCAAGAGCAGGCGTGAGAGCAACACCCTCCTTGTTCCAGATCAATGCTCTGAATATCTTTCTGCTGGCTGGGACCAGTACAGATAATCCGAAGCAAAGAAGGGAGACTGGAACCTCTCCTAGCATCAGCGTGTGTTGTGCCCGTGAATCTCGCTGCATTGCTGCCCCTGAGAGTCTGGGCATGGGGCCTGTGAAGAGATGGCCATTAAAGTTCTCCCAGGCATGAGAGGAGCTTTGTTTTGGGGAGAGATCCAATGCTGGCTGTTCATGTGCTCCAACCTATTAATCCAAAACCCGTGCTGAAGCTTCCTGGTGATGGCCAACTGTAAAATGCCTATGTGCTGACGAGGAGCACCAGCTTCTAGCAAAGGGTCTCTGAGCCTTGGAGAAGGCAAAAGCTTTTTTTTGAGGTCATGGTGCACAGGAGCAGAGAAGATAAAGCTGAGCTTTATTCCAACCAGGCCTCCATGGCAAGGCACTGAGGGGACACTACCTCTTCTCTTTGCAATAAATACCAAGAAACCCTGGAGATCCACCACATCCTCTGGCCCATTCGTTGATGTGGCCGTGCAGAAACTGCACCATGGGCTGCATTAATGATGGTGGGCATGGCCTTTTCCCCATGCCATCCCCACCACTGTAACCCCAAGGGACCGGCTAGGGGTGTCTCCCAAAAAGCATCTTCATGGGTTCCTCTGCGAGAGCTCCATGCCAAGGCTGGAGGGTGTTGGGTGGCACCATGCGTCCTATCAGCAGATCCTGCAATTCATCCTTGCCTCCCTGGAACATCCTGGAAGAGTTAGTATGGAAATTTCAACCTATTTTTAAGGGTTATTTTCACTCAAGTGAAATCTATCAAAGAAGGAGGGTTATTTTTACAGCGCGCAGCAACTGCTGGTTGCCATGGCAGCGGGCCGGGCGAAATGCAATAAAGCATCCCTCTGTTATCGTAAACACAAAGGGAACCACGGGCACCGAAAAGAAAGGCGATTGTCATGGGAGGAGGAAGGCAACGCCGTGGTGCGCTCACCAAGACCCTGTGCCGAGCTGGGCTCGGGGGGCTATGGCCAGGGAGATTTTATGGGACCCTCTGTGCCCATGCGAGGGCCGGTGGGCCGAGAGCAGTGAGCCTCTCTGAGCTCCCTGCCCTGAGTGTTGAGAGCACTGGTACGTCAGCTTGAGATGAACTTTTTCCCTCTGCATTTGAGAAAACTTGGAAGAAGTTTAGAAAACGCATCAGCTAAAGGGGATGTGTGTGGGGGAACCTTTTTTTAATCTGACTTCCAGGACCAGTCAGCTGTGTTGGTCTCTTCTTTTAAATGTTTGCAGACTGTGAAGAGATTTTGTGGGTGATAAGAGGGTTTATCCTCTCCATCTCTTCCAGGTGCGTTCTGTTTCTATTGTAAATTTAGGTGCCCTGTTTAACTGCAGCAGCTGAACGCATACATGTGTAACTGAAGTACCCCTGATGCTGGGTGTCAGCAGCTCATGGAGAGGTGGAGGACCCCAGTTGGGATCTGCCTCATGAGCTGTGGCTGTCCCTGTGCACGAGCCCTTGGGTGTCCCAGCAGGATCAGGGGACACAACTAGGAACCACACCAACCCCTCGAGGTATGTGTTTTGTCTCTGACGTCTGCGCTGCTGGCTCTTTAGTGCTGCTGTTGTGGCTACATGGAAGCCACGTGGCTGCTGCTCATTGCTCTTCCCTCCCAAGATGCAGACTGTCCCAAGGTGGTACACCTTGGGTGCACGAGGGCTGGCTGGGCATGGGGAAGCCTGACAGAACCAACACAAATTACTGTCACCATGTGCTGAAGCTCTCCTTCAGTACCATGTGGGTGTTTTCATGCTGACTCCCACCTAGACTACCACCAGTGATGTGAAGGGAGAGCAAACGAGCACAGGACTGGGCTTCCTGACCACACAGAAACCTCTTTGAGAACCCAAGAGGTTTTTCTGGGGGGAGTTCCAGGCACCCAGAATGCTCTTATTTAAAATTATCTTGAAGTGGGTACCAATTGGGTACCCATGTCTTGCCGTTTGTCTTGCCCTAGAGATATGACCAAGGTCTTGGGTTTGTCACTTAGCTCTGCCATTGGAGAAAGCCAGTGGTATTTAATTTCAAGATGTGGGGCAAAAACCCAGCAAGCATGAGCTTGGCAGGTTAGAGCAAGTGCTGCTGAAGACCAGAGTCTTCCTCATCGTTTCCTCGTGGAAACTGAGTTATCCCTAGCTGACCTTTGCAGAACAAGCATTCTGAATACACCATCTCCCAACCCAGCCTAAGGTCAGTCCCACCCCAATAAACATAAATCCTGAAGGACACACGTGGGAGTTGGGTGTCCCATCAGCACTGAATGCTGGGGCAGGTGGATGTGAAAAAGGAGAATCTCTTGCACCAGCCAAAAGTCCCTCTGCTGCCTTACGCTGACCAACGATGGTGCTGTAGGGTTTGCAGGGCAATGGTTCTGGAGATGTGGGGCTTGCTTTTTCAGCAGCTCACAAACCGGGAAAAGGAACAAAGGCAAGGCTTGCCGTGCAGCAGCCTGTGTATAAATAGATCCCTGGGAGGGTGAGACCAGCAGGAGGGAAGAGATCGAGATGATTTCTCTTTCCAAAGGAATAGTCTTGACACCGCTTGCCTTTGTGGCTGAACTCTGTAGTATCAAGTCATTGCTCCTTGTGCCCAGGGCTCGCTTATCTAGGCAAAGATTGTATAAAACTCCCCCCCCAAAAACCTGCTCCTTGCCAGGGGAAGGGGCTTTGCTCCATTTTTTTAAAAGGTTAAAGTTTTTTTTATTGAATAGTAAGGAAAAAAATTATGATAATGCTCAGGTGGAGATGTGTCTCATCTAAAAAAATTTCTAATGATTGGGTTTTATATTGAATTATTAGAAGGTCAATAACCAGGGCACGTGGCTACGTGGGAGTCCCTCTGAGGAAGAGCTCAAACCGGCTCTTCTGGACCTCCAGCAGGCTGGTGGTATTTAGCCAAACTCTTGCTTGGGAAGCATTCTCACCAAGGTCTTCTCCAAAGCAAAGTCAAGGAGCACTTTCCCAGGGGACTCGGGTCCTGGCCCTCCCGCTGACAGCGTGCCGCAATATACTGGCAGAGTGCTAGATGATCTCTTTGAGATTAAACTTAATTCACAACTCTTTAACCTAAGGTTCCTGTTCATAAGTGTTTCATTATTAAGGGGTGAGTACGTGGCAGCTTCATTCTTTAATAGCGTATATAGCATGTTACACTTTACAATGCATTAGCAATAAATGCTTAATGGAAGGGGCTATATCAAGCTGTTAGATAGAAAGCCTATTATAAAACGTGGGCTCCTGCTAAAACAATGCGTGCGTCTGTTTAACACCTGATGTTAACTCCGAAAGGGTGTTAGAAAGCACTGCTCTTTGGCACAGAGAAAATAAGAAGCACTTTATGTATTAAAGTGTCACCAAAATTTCCTCGCTTGTTTAAAACAATCTCGAGAAAATGTTGTCTAAAAGGGAGCTGGCTGAGATGGGAAGTCTGGAAATCTGTCGGAAGCGGGGGCTGGGGGTGGGAGGTGATGTGCAGCAAGGCTGGATCAGGCCTGCCCAGCGCAGCGTGGGGGTAAGCCGCGTTTAAAGCCAGGCTTAGACTCACTGAAGTGCTTGGAAAGGATCCCTGAAGGTCTCCAGCACAAACTCTCCTTGGAAGGGGGACTGTCCCCAGCGCTACATCAGGTTGGGCATGGCGTGGTCCAGCTGAACGTTGCAGCCTCCTGGGGATGCAGAGTCAGCAGCCACGCCGGGCAGCCCGTTCCAGTGCCGCCCCAGCCTCCTGGTGCAAATCTCACCCACCAAAACCTTCAGCCCTCTGGGCAGGGGTTTGCCTTAATCAAGCTGCTCTGGAGGATGAGACCTCAAGCTTTTTTAGCGATTTTAGCACAAATCCAGGCTGTCGTCGGTGGGGTCTGAATGCATCTGACCCAGCCTGAGCTATGTGCCCAACAGCCCGACCCACCAGGGAAGTTTCAGCTCTCCCTATTTGCTTCTTGGACTTCCAAACCAGGCCTGCTGCTCCCCGCCGTGACTCCTCAGTCCTGACCCCGCTGTCTTATTCCAGTGCTTCAGCAGTTAAATGGAAAATGGTGCCTGAGAAGATTAGAATTAAGTTATTAAAGCATCTGGACACTTTTAAGAGGATTGCTGAGTGTCGTAGTACTCAAGATTGACTTGAGAATTTGGGGGTGGATTTGCAGCTGGAAGAAATTCCTCATGTACTGTATACCTGCCCCTTGTGTATATGTTAGCATACTTGGCACAGATGTCTCTTTGTTTCCGTACAGGAAACTAATTGCCTTTCTTGTTTCAGTCTGAAGTTTTCCTGTGTCATTCTGTAAATAATGAGAGGCATTTCTCAAAGTTTGCCAGGCGCCTTTGTCTCTCCTGACGGCACTTCAGCGGCTTGCCCTGCACTAGGAGAACATCCCCCTTGCTGGAAGCCTGGTGTCATCTCAGCGAGGTCTGTGCCGGGCCGGAGGTCTGTCAGCTGGGGGATGTCCTGCAGGGAAGCGAAAGCAGGGAGAGGGAGGTTTTATGTGAGTGACAGGCTTTGCCTCTGAGCTCTAATTTCCAGTTTTGTGTGTGAATTCCAGCCCTGGAGATTAAAGTCCTTTATTTATCCTCAGCACAGTGGGGGGCTCAGGCAGCAGCAACAGCTAACACCTCCTGGGACCCACAGGGATGGGACCCACAGGGACGCAGCTCTTGCCTGGTAGGGGAATTTTCTCAACCCCTGAATGCTTCTGACCCTCTGTTTCCTTTCATGTGCCTGTTAGAGGCTGAATTTTCCGTAGGCAAGATTTATCTCCCAAGATTTAAAGAAGAACAGCGGAAGTTCAGGGGGTGTGACAGGATCGGAAACAACACGATGCCATGATGGAGATCCATCTCTCTGCTCCTAGTACCAAGTGATGGTTTGCTGGAGACCTGTGGGAGAACGGAAATCCTCAGAACTTTCCCAGGCAGGAAGCTGGAACAGACACAGAATGAAAGAGGGATGAGAGAGCCTAGAACTAGCCTAAAATTGTGCCCACTGCTCCAGTTTGTTGTGAAAGAGAAATTCAGGTCAGTAATGCAAGAGCAGATGCCATTGCAAGGTGCAGAAGGGTTTGCTGCTGTAAATTAACCGGAGCCTATCGGCGCTTGAGCAGTAGAAGGGGAGGTTTGTCCTGCAGGAAAAAGGAGGATCAGTTCCAGTCATGGAAGTCAGTGACTCAGATCTACCCAAATCGGGAAGAAAGGGCATTCCCCAGCTCTCAGTGCACACGCAGGCTGAGCCTCGTGAGCAGCGGCGGTGCAGCTGAGGCACGGGGGTGACCAGCACCCCGGCTGGAGGTGGGCAGGGTTCGGTCGCAGGGAGCAGCCCGGACCCGTCGCTGCTGCCGGTCTCAGTGCTACCGCCCGTCCTTCGCCCGTCCCCGTGCAGCGGCCGGGGTGGTGCGGCTCGAGTGGCCCCGTCCAAGCCACTGGAAACTTGATGCTCTTCCTGCTTTCTTATTTTGTTGCTACCGCCACAGTTCTGCTTTCTATGGTATAATTTAGGCTATGGAATAATTGAGGGCTTTGCAGTCAGCAAAGGAACACCAAGGAGGGCGCGTGGTGAGAGAAAGGTTTGGCTTTAGCTGGTTGAAAACCGCCTGGGAAGAAGACCTCTGGGTGATCAGGAGATGCCATTGGACATGTCTAAGCAGGGCTCTCACTGTGTCCCCCTGATGCTTTGGGCTGTGTCAGTGCTCCCAGGGTGGCTCCCTGTGCCCGGATGAGAGCACGGCTGCAGAGATGGGGGTAGCTGGGAGGGGATGCTGAGCTGTGCCTCAGTTTCCCCTCTCAGTGTGCAGGGACGAGCCTGTTGGCCAGCCGAAGGGAAGCATGGAGGAGGTGTTGGGCTGTTTTGCCAGCATTTGGGGGTACACAGCATAGTCCAGCCAGCTGCCCTTCCCGTTGGGGTGGCTATTTATTGGGAACGAAGCCGGCAGGGAGGGATGAGCATCCTGAGTCGGCTCAAGTTGATCTCTGTCAAGGATTTGGCCTGGACTTCTATTACCTGTCCCTCTTGTCACTTTTGTGTGAGAGCAAGCAGGGACATAGGGGGTACCTGGTTACTTTGGGGCTGTCACATCTGCTGCAGGGGGGACAGTGCAGCTTGTGACAAGCCAGTGTCATTAGCGCTGGCCTCCGAGGCTGCTGCCAGTCGGGATTTACTGCCCACGAACCTGGGACCAGCCGTGCCATCCGCTCCCCGCACGGCAGCCCCTCATCCGGAGCGTGAATCCTGCCCAGCATCACCCAGGATGCATCCCTGGGCGAGGAGCCGCTATCTCATCTCCTTCCTCACACGGGGAGGGGGAAAACGCTGCGGCACCACTAATTACAGAGGGCTGGTGCTTTCAGCACCGCTTGCCACAGGCTGCCAATCATCCCGTGCTCCCCTGCTCCCGCCGCAGCACCGGGCGTCGTGTTGGCTGTGTCACGGTTTGCTCTGACATCGACATGATGCCTGGACCGCGTCGGGGCAGTGACGAGCGGTAATTGGGTCCCCCCTCCACCAGCATTGCCTGCCAAGGCCGTGGCGGAGGCAGCGAGCGTCTTTGCAGCCATCCGAGGAAGCATTCGGATGCTGAGACCTCTCAGACAGACGCAGACCTGCCAGGCGCTGGTTTCCGCTGTCGGTGGGTGTGCTCTGCGATCAGCCGGGGTAAGGTGGGAAATTGGCAGCGCCCTGCCAGCGTGCACCGGCCGCAGGAGCTGCAAGACAGCTCCATGGGTGTTTTCAGAAGCGTTGGGCTGCAGGTATGGTCTCAGAGAGGGCTATCATCCACTTTTTGAAAAGCTTAACCGCGCTTGTAAACCTGCCCGCTGCAGGCGTGGCTGACACCTAGCCGAGGCGGCTGCAAACGCTGCTGCCAGCCAGTGCCCCGGCAGCAGGGTCAGGCATGGAGCTGCACCCCGCTTCTCCTCATCGTTCTCCCTCTGGCTCTCGCTCCTCTGATCTTCTCCAACATTGTCATTTTCAAGGCCCCTCCGTGGGTTTTCCCCAGCTCCTTGTCTCCAGTGGCTGCGTGTGGTCAGTGTTTTTCAGTACTGGTTGCAATAGCGATGAAAGACCTTTTCAGTGTCAGGGCTGGCCAGCAAAGTGGGGAATGTCTTCTCCGTTGTCGGCACACTGATCCGCTGCCAGCAGCACCTCCTTCTGATCGTCCCACCTCCTGCGAGGCAGCGTGTGATGCCTTCCTTGTGTTTGTGAGGGCTGCTGCTGCTGCTTGCTCCAGATCGGCTGTCTGAGCAGCAAGAGCAACGTGTCCCCTTGACAGCACATCTGCAATTTCTAGGAGACATTTTTGCCTGTAGCTGCACATCCCTACTGCATTTTCAGCAATAACAGCTTCGTCTTGGGCATTTTACCCACTCTCTTGCAATCAGGGATTTAAGCAGCTATTTTTGGCTCTAAACCTGGTCATCAAGAGGAAGCACTGAGCGTGTTTCTTGCTTTATCTGCCCATGCTTTTTGCTACACCGCCACCATTCTCTGCGGCAAGCGCTGTGAGCTGACACTCAGCTAGTCCCGGGGTGGGTGATGGGTGTCAGTGGTTTAGGATCACCGTGAGGTCTTGCGTGGTTTCTCCTCGGTGCCCTGCAGTACTGCTGCCCGGCTGTGATGCCTTCCCCGACAGTTTCCCCACCAGCGGGACCTGCCCTCCCACGAGGTCCCTCAGCATCTGGAGCACGACTCTTGCCAACGTCCCCCTTCTGCAAGGCAACCTCTGGGACCGAAATCCAACAAATGGCCCATTTAAAAGTGCAAATCTTGGAGCTCTCGGGCTCCCAGGAGGCTACCAAAACCCTGCTGACGCATCTGCTCTGCTGAAAAACTTGGCTCTTGTCATCACAGCTCAGCTCCCACTCCCTGAGCCAGGGGAAGTGCTGCTGGGTTGCCTCTCCTTAGTGCTGAGCCTGCCAGGGCTCGGCTCCCCGCCTTCGCGTGCCTCTGCAAGCACAGCACTGCCCTGCCGCTTGCTGCCAGGTAGGTTTTAAGCCTTTAAAGCACAATCACAAGACCCGACTGTACGATCTGTGCTCTCAGCCTTCCCCAGGAGCCTTTCTCCTGCATGCCCAGAGCTGGGCTCTGACATCGTGTGTGGATGGTCACCCCCGGGAAGAGAAATAGGGACTGGGGCAGCAGGCAGCTGGATGTGAGGAGAGTGACTGAGACCCCTGCTTTCATCACAGCTGTGGTGGTGACAGCCAGGCCACCCTGGACAGGAGGAGCTTACTAAAGAAAGCTGTTTTCTGCATAGCTTGAGCTCTAGCTAGGTCTCTCTGTTTACTAGAAATCATGGCCAGGACCTCTAAACCAAAACTGAGATATTGCAAATAGTTGTGTCATGTGGGAAAGCTCACAGCCCTGTGACCTTTCAGGCGTTAGGAGGGATTCATCCTACCCTTGACTACCAAAAGCATCACCCAACAGCCTCAAGTCCATCATTGCTCTTTTCTTGCCCTGGCTGCTCCCATGAATAGGGTGAGGTCTGCAGGCAGATGCCTGCCCACAGCTCAGTTGTTGGCTGTAGCCATAGAACCATAGAACGGTTTGGGTTGGAAGGGACCCAAAGCCCATCCAGTTCCCACCCCCTGCCATGGGCAGGGACCCCCCCCACCAGCCCAGGGTGCCCAAAGCCCCATCCAGCCTGGCCTTGGGCACTGCCAGGGATCCAGGGGCAGCCACAGCTTCTCGGGGCACCCTGTGCCAGGGCCTCAGCACCCTCACAGGGAAGGATTTCTGACTCATATCTAAGAAAATCATCACCCAACAGCCTCAAGTCCAGTGTTGCTCTTTTCTTGCCCTGGCTGCTCCCATGCATAGGCTAAGCGAGGTCTGCAGGCAGCTGCCTGCCCACAGCTCACTTCTTGGCTGTAGCCATGCTAAGGACCTGTTAGAAAGACTGCCACACGCACACAAAAAAAGCTTTGGAATTTAGGAAATTAGTTGAAATAGTAAATAAATACAGCACCTAAGTACACTGTAATTAAAGAACTTAAATTTAAAAATACACTGTATTTTTAAAAAGGTGCTTGCTGCTGTCTTCGCGTAGGTCCTGCTAATATCAGGGGAGGTGGCTTCTTCCTCACAGTCTGATAGGGGCAGGGACATCCTCTTGTGGGAGCCCCCCAAATTGTTTCCTTGAAGATGTCCTTTCTGTGTCACTATAGCTACTTTGTGTTTGTGTTTTCTAAGCGTTTTTTGACCACATTAATGATTACAGCGGAACAGGACTCTTATTGGCAGCACAAACCACTTTTTCAAGATGACACCAGCACTTACATTCTTATTACTGTCATTAACAAGATTATTATTATGACTTTGCCATGCTCCCCCTTTCTAAAGCAAGCAATTCAAATCCAAATATTCTGGCTTAAAAATATCCCACCCTCATTTTCCTCTCTAACCAAAAAAAGAGGTCACACCAGCCCTTATGGGTAGTAGAAGAGCATCTTTCTATGGACATACTTACGCTGTGTTTTAGGTTGTCAAGCACGCTTCTCGGGCCTGCGTTTTCCTAATCGTACATCTGCTGAATTGAGATGTCTCTGAGCTCAGCAGTGGTCCCCAGTCCCCTGCAGCCTGTCCGCGTGTTGCCGGCTGGGTACAGAGCCAGGGTCTGCAGCCATGGGGAGCAGCAGGGGTTGCTCTATGGCAAGGTGACACTACCAGATGTTGGCCAGGTGTCACCCAACATGACTTGCCCAAAGACCCTGAAGGTGATCCAGGGAATTGTTCCCAACATCTCACTAAGATGAGATGCCTCTTTCCTTTTACCCAAGCCGCAGGGCCCACTGGCCCCATCCATCTAGCGGGCTGGATTTTTGGCTACCCTGAAATTAGCTGCCAGACAGTAAAACTGGGAGCTGACAGGGTGTTTGTCACAGCTGGGACTGTCCTCGCCAGGCTGAAGGTAGCTGGATGATAGGATACACAGGAGAGGACACATTGTTCCTCGTCTTGGCTGTTACGGCTGTACAAATGACTGTTCCAAGCTTAGTTCCAAAATGGTGTCGTGGCTTTCGCTGCTGTCATCAATTGCCATCAACACTGCATTTAGCTGACATAATTACTTATTGTTACAATCAGTGCCCATTAGGTTAAAGCTAAATTACAGTCTCAGTCCTTGGGAACTGCCTATTACATCCATATGAATACGCAAAGTTCATCACTCATGATTAACGTTGCTACAGTGAATACAAAAGGAATTAGTGAGGACCTGTCACTTATTGTAAAGTGCTGCCAGATTATGGTATCAGAAATGATGTGTCAACTGTTAAAACTTAATAATCCATGCTGGAGTGCTGTATCTGATTATAACTCTGATCAAAGGAGAGGCCTGATTGGCACTGGGAAGCCGAGGCTGGGTGGTTATGAGACCGATAACCTGCGTGGGTCAGGAGTCGTTGACCAAATGCCGGAGCCACAGCTCAGTGCGCTCACCCCTGGCCCCAGGAGCCGCGAGGGGCTGGGGACACTCCTGGGGACACGTGCCTGGGTACTGGCATGGTCGGGGAAGGAGCGATAGGTCTGTGCTCCATAGACACGTGTCTGAGCTGGGAGAGTAGATGTGGCTTCTAGTTGAGCACCTCCTCTTTCTGGCAGGAGAGAGGCTGGGAGTCGCAGGCTGGGATTCGCTTGCCCTCTGCTCTGCCTGATGGTGTAATCCACTCTCTGTAGCCAGCACTGCCATTTCCAGACCCCTGCTCTTGCACCGATGAGACCCGAGCGAAGTCTGGGAGCAGATTTCCCCCGATGCGGCCTGGGAGGCACTGGGAGGTCTCCCCGTTCAGCCGTGTTCGTTCCCGTGGGGGAAGAGCAGCATGCAATCCTGCATGTGTTGGTAAGCGTGTATACATGTCAGTATATACATGTGCGTGTGTGTGTGTGTGAATTTAGAAAAAGCCCTAAGATTTTGTTTTGACATTGCTCAAGGAGACTGTCTGATTTTTCTAATTTGAAAAGGCTTTTTATTTTGAAATTGGGTTTTTTCCATTTTTCTTTCAAACTCTCAAGACTGAAGAAATTGTTTCACTTAACCTCAAATGCTGTAATGCTGGGTTGGTTTTTTAATTTATTTTTTGTTTCTTCTTTTTTTTTTTTCCTTCCTTAAAAGCATCCTACAAGCGAGCATAAAGATCTGTTGTCAAGCTCCGCTAACAAAGTCCTCCTGGGAAGAAGAGCTGAACCACACAGGCTGAAGCGCATGGGCTTGGCAGAGGTCGGGTAGCTGTAAATCTGCGCCTGGCCCCTGCTAACCCCCCCAAGGCAGGCTGGGGCTGAGCCAAGGGACAGCGCGGTCCCTCCAAATACACGGCATTGTGCTCCTCTTCCAGCGGAGTGCCTGGAGCCAGGATGTGGGGATGTCCTCCTCCATGGCTGGAGTTTGTGTAGGACCATTGATGGGTTGTGAGCCCCACACTAAAGTCCCTGCATAGGCTTTTCCTCATAGACCCACATTTTTGTTCGCAGCTACTGGTTGCAGCTGTTTAGTGCTGGTCATGACCTGATTTGCCGCTGAAAGCTGGCTACTCCATACCAGCACGTTTACGCTACCCCTTAACCAGCTTAGGTTTCCTGACAGCATTTTGCATCTCCACCAAAAGAGTGTTTCAAACTCTTGTAGGTCTTTGGTCGAAGGCTCCTAGACACTTTGCATGACTTCTGGCAAGTGCTGCGGTTTCTGCTGTTGCTGTCATGATCGCAGCACGGCAGCAGATGACAGAGTCACGCTTGTCTGTTCAATACGGGGGTCGTCTTTGCGACTGGACAGCCCTCACTGCCAGTAAGGGTTGTAGCTCTGCCTGTGGCCGAGTTGGTTGGTGTGCGGGAGCTGAAGGTTGCCTTTGTGCCTCCAGGTGGTTTAACCATTTTCGGCCTCTGGGGAAGGTTCATCTCTGTTCTCTTCAGCAGATATCTCCCTAGCACCCTCTTTACTGAAAGGGAATGCAATATAACCACCACATCTCACTAGTGCATCTGAGGAGAAAAAAAATAGCAGGTCTGAGGGGCTTCCAGAGGAGGCTACATGATTTTGTAGAGATAACAATATAATGTATCACAAGCCACCAGAAATCCACCCTGATTCCTAGAGCCTCTCTTGGTTTTGAGACCCATCATTAAGTCCTGTCTTTGCAGGCTCCAGAAGTGCTCAGCAGCAGCAATCCCGAAACGGGGAAAGAAAAGCCATTCTCTGGAGATCACCAGCTCTGGAGAGAAGAGCCACTTGCTAGTGATTTCAAAGTCCTTGCTTAAGACCTCTCTGGCAGAGCACCTGGTTGAAAGTAAGTCTGGCTGCTGGTGAGCTGTGATAGTGCTTTCCATAGCTGTTCTCACCACGGGCTGTGAAAACATCCAGAGAGCTCGTTTCAGCTTTCCCAGCGTTGTTTGAGCTGTGGCTTCTTACGCATCCACCACTGACAACACGAAGAAAAGCCTTTGGCATGTTCAGAGTACCGTGTTTCCCATCCTGCGTTCGTTATGTTTCCCAGATCTCCAGACATCCTCAGCTCTCTCCTCCAGACTTGCTCCAGTTGCACTTCATCTTGTCTGAGGAGCAGTGGCCTTTCTTGCACCAGTTTGAATCTCCTTTTCCCACAGTTCAGTGACTCTTGGCTGCTCTTGTCCTTATTATTACTACCTGGCTGGCCCTTGTGCTGGGGAGCTGTTGGACAGCCACAGGAAGAAACTTCGCACACCTTTCGTGAATAGCATCCTAGCTTTTGGTGTCTTCATGGCCTACCAATACCTAAAGAGACCTACAGAAAAGATGGAGAGGGGCTGTTTACAAGGACAGGGAGGGATAGGACAAGGGGAATGGGTTTAAAGTAAAAGAGGGGAGATTTAGATTAGATACTAGGAAGAAATTCTTTACTGTGAGGGTGGTGAGGCACTGGAACAGGGTGCCCAGAGAAGCTGTGGAGGCCCCATCCTTGAAAGAGTTCAAGGCCAGGTTGGACGGGGCTTTGGGAAACCTGGTCTGGTGAAGGGTGTCCTTGCCCATGGCGAGGAGGTTGGAACTAGATGATCTTTGAGGTCCCTTCCAACCCAAACCATTCTATGATTCTGTGATTCTATGATTCTATGTCTTCAGTTCCCCATGTTGCCTTGCGCTAGGTACACGTGTGCTGATATGTGTGTATGTGGCATCATACAGAGATTGTCCTCTCCGATACATTAAAGGGCATGATAGCAGTACTGAGGGCTTAAAAAACAGTCTGCGGAACTGGAAATTCCGGGCAAGCTTTACAGAGTTCTTTCACACTAAGACCTTTCTCTTGCACTGATTCTTAGGTTATTTTGATTCTTTGGTTGCCTGTGATGCAAGAGCTGGATTTCTTTGCCACTGCAGCTTCAACAAAGCAACGTAACGAAAAACACTTGTTTGGGCTCAGCCGAAAACTTAAACCATCTTTGGTGTGAACCTGCAAACAAGAATTCCCGAGTCCTGCTCTATTCTGGTTCAACCGATGTATTTGATCTCTGGAAAAAATAATGAAACATTTACTTATCCCAGGCAAACAAAACTCTCTTTAGAGTACCTGAAATGCAATCTGTCATTTCCATTTCAAATCATTTTAAATGTCTGTATAATTTTAACCATAAAGTGGAAAGTGTAACTGGCCAGTCACTGCAAATGGAAGCGTTCCTTTTTCAAAGCTTTCAAATGAAACCTTTCATTTATTTTCTTGAAGGTTTCCTGTTTGTTGGCTGGTTTGGAAGTTGGCAATTCGTCGAGATGAAGTTGTGCAAAGTTGGCTGTTGCTGAATTTGCATTTTTTTTCCCAGAAGAGAGAGATTTAGAGCAAAAAACATTGCTGTGCTGCGTCATTGGGAGCTCAGTCCCCCCCATCACGTGGGGAGGCACAGGTCTGTCCTTCCTCACCTCTTCCCTCCTCACCAAAGTCCTCAGGTGGTGATTCCCCTTGTCCCTGCTCTGGACACAGGATTACAGCTCCGACTCCTCTTCCCAGTGCATCATCAACATGTTGTTTCCAGGGTCATAAATTTGCACTGTGATGAGACACAACCAGATGTTAGGATACGTGAAGCGACTGTCGAAGCAGCCTGCCTGGCGCAGCCCCCACCTCCAGAGTCAGCAGCCTGCTAATGAGAAGCAGGTCTCTCGCCTCAAGCTGGGCCAGGACAGACGGAGAGCATCCCCAGGAGCAACCGCGGAGCTGCCATCTCGACCCCCTTCCTGCTCTCGGTGCCCGGGGAGCATCTCCAGGGCTGGATTCAGGCGCTTTGGTGGCTATCGGCTTCTGGCGACCATCTGGAAAGATAGTTTGGCCCTGTACGGGGGGAACGCACGAGGCCATGGTTCTCCTTGCTAGCGAAGAAGCTGGTTACAATGCTGTATGGTGCTTTAGCGTGTAAAAATACTTCTGAGATGCATGTTTTGGATTGTTTGTGTGGCTGAACAGGCTGATTTTTAATGGAGAGACCCGTGGGGAAGCAAGGTCTTATCTCAGGATGCTGAACCTGTATGTTCTGCCAGGAGCCAGTGATGACCGGGGATGCCTGTTTCCAGGTGGCTCCAGCCCATGTGTCCCCGTGGTTTTGAGGTGCCCCAGTCCCCGGGTGGGCAGAGAGCTGGGGAAGGTCACATGGAAAAGCAGGTGAAGGGTTGCATGTGGGTAACATGTCCCTCATGGGCAGTGAGGGTCTGCAGCTTTCAGCTGATGTTCTCTGCTCATGCTACCTTTTTAACCCACATCCTCATGTCCCTTGGCGTATGTTTACCGGGTGATGTTTTGGGCCATGTACTAAGCCCTGGGCACAACCATCCTGTGAGTCCTTTCTCAATATGGTCTCCTCCTTCCACTGCTGGCGGTCACTGCTGCCCTGGGTGTGAGGCTAAGCCCTGCGTGGAGCTAGCATGGCTCCGTCCACTCCTCCAGAGCATCAGGTCAGCCCCTGCATCGCAGGGTGAGTCTAGGCTTAAGGATCATCCAATGTGGAGGTCTGGCCTTACAAGTACCTCTCTTTTTCTTTGCTCTTCCATGGCTCGTGGATAATGGTGGTACTTCCTCATGTGCATGCTCCCATTGCACAGGGAAGAGCAGGTCTCCCCTCCCCTTTTAGCATCCAGGAAAGTTCAGAGGGGAGAGAAGAACTATTTATAGCAGAATGAGTGTGTTGGTACCTGACCCGAGGGCTACGTGTTGACCAGGACATCTTTAGGCGATGCTCCTCATTTGGAGGTTCAGAAACAGCCTCCAAACTGGAGAAGAAGGAAACAGAGTTTGGTAAGTCCTTGGAGGGGACAAAACACCGTGGTGCCTGTAACCACGAGCATCCCTTGCAGCCCCAGCTCCAACAGAAGGGAAGCCCACCTGTCCCTGGAGGTCTTGGCCAGCAGCCCAAGAGATTTTGCCAAAGCCAAGTTGGAGAGATGGGATCAGGCAGTCCTTGGGCACGTTCCCATCAGCCCTTTCCAGTGACAGGAGAAGGAGATCAAGCGCTCATGATTCTGCTCAGCCTCCTGGGATGACCAGCCCATGTGCCCCGTCTTCACCACCGTCCGGGAGAGACACTACCCTTCCCATAGGAAGGAAAAGTGAAACGGGGCTGCCCACCAGTAGCTCCTGGGGTTGCACCTCGCCACCCTGAGCGTGTAAAGGGAAGGAAGAAACGCCCCGTTACACGAGGTGCGGAGACCTCTGCACCCCTGCCACGCCGCGAAGCGTCCACTCCATTGTGCAGCGGCGCGTTGGAGGGAGTTTGGGTTAAAAGGGGTTAACAGCTCTCTGCTGTAACACATGATTGGTCTTTATGAGGTTGAAACTCTTGTCTGTTTGAGGCCTACAGATGATGCTAAAGAGCACAATAATGACAGCAATTCAAAGCAATCTAATTATGCAAACGGGAGGCTAAACAATTTCATCATCCTTAAATTAGATTGTCCTAATGAGATAAAGACACCAATTAATCCTGAATTAATTTCAATAGCCTATTTCAGGCAAACACTTTAATATGCAAATGTAAATGAGAAACAAAGCCTACTGTAGAATGCCAGAGTTCAAAACCTCTCTCTGCACAGCTGCAGCGGGTGTAAATAGTGTCTAATGAGTTTGCATGGAAAGACACAACCAGTTGAAAATTTTAGACTTCATAAAGCACAGCCGGTGCCTCAGGTACGTCGCGGTGCGGAGCCGGGCGGGAGGAGAGGGAGGACTCACTCGGCTGACGCCGGCGAAGGCCATCAGCCGCTCTCCGCCGGCACGCGCGGGATGGGTCCAGCCGCCACCGCCGCGGGATGAAGGGTTTTAACAAGATGCTGCTCCGTAAAGCCAAACGCTTCATGCTGAGTACCTGGCCAGTCGCCTTTCTAGGACACGGAGATGATTTTAATTAGAGGTTGCGTAATTGTTTTAAATTAGCCGTTTTGCTGTGCGCTCAGAAAAAATCCACTCCTGGTTGTTGGTTTTTTTTTTCTCTGAGGCACTTGGCTGGGGAACGGGCAGAGCCTGGGATGTGGGTTACAGACAAAAGCAAAGATCGTCCTGAGTTTCTCTTGCCTTGCTCCCCTGCCGTAACAAAGTCCCACGAGCGTTTGCTTTGAGCCGTCGAGGAAGCAGGCCCCCATATTTCCAATTTGCACTTTGCTTTAATTGCGGACACTGGCCGGGGTGCTGTGTAGGGCCCTGCGATTGTGGCTATGGGAAACGATGGCATTGATGGGGAGGCTTGGGTCCGAGTTATTCCTGCTGCTGTGTCCTGTCGCCAGCACGTCCCAGGAATATGCCCTAGAGGAAGCTCTTAAAAAAACCCCCAAAACTAAACCTTCCCAGGATGAGCATCTCTCAGATAATTTATCCCTCTACCCCTCCTGCTAAATTCATCCCAGGCTGCTGTTACAGGACAGCACAATCCCAGAGAGTTTGTGTCCTTCCAAGAGTATTTATTCATGTATGGTGACCCTAGATGTTTTCCCCCTTTAAAATGTCCATTTTCTCATTGAATTTTCCCAAGGTTTATCTTCAGCATCACCCCATAGCAGCTCGAGCTGCTGGTTAAGGGGGCAGCCTGGGAGGAGGTGCTGCCCGTGGACTGTCTTGAGCAGAGACGAGGCTCCTCTCGCCCTTCTGTCTTCTCCAGGCCTTTCCACCAAGCCACCAGCAAGGCTACTTTTCATCTCAGTTTCCCCCAGTGGCTATTACCAAACGCAGAGTGTCAGAGGAGGTGACACTGACAGTGCTGGGGCCACCAGTGTTGGGACACACTCTAGGTAAGCCCAGCAAAGCTGACCCTCACTGATTGACCTCCAACCAAGCAGACACCTTGTGTCTTCCCCATGCGTTGGAGGGAATTTGCTCCTTGTTTTGGCACCACATGGGTTTTCCTCCATGGAGCAGCGAGCTCCTGTCCCAGTCACATCACCTCTTGCAGGGGCTTTCTGGTATGAAATAATGTCCCTGCTGTTTATTATCACTCCTGCTTGGCTTAGGAGAGCAGCGTGAGTCATGAATTTCGGCACCTCTACTGAGAAATCTTGAGTAACTGTTGTTTGTGCAACACGGTGTTTAATCCTTGCTGGGTGGACCACGGATATCCCTTTCCATTTCTCAGGCCTTAATGGGCATGGTGGTTTATTGACAGATGAATTGAGACAGTGAAAGGGCTGATGGCCCAGAGCTCGCAGCGTGCCAACAGATCTGGAGATCTTCTATCACACATGTTTGTCCTTGGAAAAAAGACAATTGACTCAGTAAATTGCTTAATCTCTGGCACGCTGGGTACCAGTGCTGCCTTTTCTGTTGGAGCCCGGGAGATTTTTTTTTCTTTCCCCAAAGCATTCGGCGCTGTCTGGGCGCTGCTGTCGGAGCCGTCAGCAGGGCGGTGTGAGCTCTGGCTTGGCTGGAGAGTTGCGCCATGGATGGGGACCTGGGTGAGAGCTCAGTGCCACTGCTGCTGCTGAACCTGCTCCCAGCCAGAGGAGCAAATCCTTCCTACCCAGCACCGCGGGGTGCAGGCATGCCCAGGAGCAGGAACGCAGATTTAGGGGCTCTCGGAGCCACGGCGCTGGGTTAACATGGTCTTTGGTCCGGCTCGGGGGGTTACCCACCCCTGGGGTGGTACCTGTAGCAGAGAGGGGGGCAGTCCGAGGGGAGCCCGGGGTGGGGAAGCTGTTAGCAGGCACGAGCTGCATCCAGAAGAGGATGGCAGATCGCTGCCTAGGGCTGTGGTTTCCCGTTAATTAATATCAGATCTGCACACTACCCGGTCACCCCACGGGAGGAATTGGGGCTGAATCAGGGGTGAGCACACGATCGCGCTTTTGCCAAATTACCCGTCTCGTACAATACGGTGCGCATCTGGCTCCCTGCCAGCGGTGGGAGCACAAAACAATACCTGATTCAGCAGAAAGTCTTCCTGGCCCCTTTGGAGATCTTGTGAAGCAAGCAGAAGAGTTTATATCTGTTCAGCGCGTTGCATTGTTTCCAGGCTTGGACTGGGTGCCATAAAATCGGATTTATGGTCTTGGGAAAGCATGGCCAAAGGAGCACAGCCTCTCATGCCAGTGCAGTTTAAAACTGGACGTGGGGATGGGTCCAAAAGCAAGTCCTCCTGACTTCTCAGCCAGACATGAGCTTCATTGCCTGGATCCATCTGTCGTTGAAGCCGGGTGATCCCCGGAGGAGGTGGGCGTGCTGCTGAGATCCCAAACCAGGGACGCTCAGTCATGTTCTAGTTAAAGGGCTCTAACAGTCAGCCAGGGGACTTGTAAAAACGTTACCACGGGGTCTCCTGCTTATTCTCACGCTCTCCGTACTCGGCTCACACATTAAAAGATGGCATTTTTTTTAGCTGCCAGTGCTGTTGTCTGACAAATCCAGCTGTTTTCTTTCTCCCTCTGAAATCCTGACGTTTATAATCGGCGTTCAGTGGAAAGGCACCTAAGCGGTGTGCTCTGCCCCGGTACCCGGAGAGGCTGGGTGGGCTCGTGGGGGTGCCGGTGGGTGCATGCCCTCCACCCCCTCCAGCCTGGGCTCAGCCGGCCAGGCCGGTGCTGAGGCTGCCACGCTGGCTATGAGCTCCTGCCCTGGGTGATTCTCTACCCAAAAGGCATGCAGGCAGCCAGGATGGCAATAGGCTGTAATTCAGCTCCCCAGGGGCATGGGTGTGAAAAATCAGCCTCAGGTTTGCAGCTGCCTAAGCAACCTGGACTCTCCTCCCCATCTTCATGCACCCCCCTTCCAGGGGAAGGAGGCAGAAGACTGGTGCCCAGTGCTGCCTGTCTGCTCTCTTCGTGCCTGCCTGGAAGCTCCCAAGGGGAAGGCAGGGGCAGCCAGGGATTTCTCAGTCCTGGCATGTTTTTTTGGGAGGAAGGGGCTGGGAGTAAAAGTCTGATGCAGAGTAATGGGGGTCTCCTGATCTTCCTAGGGAAGATCTCCCTATCTCCATTCTAGCTCTCCCCAATCCCACCCAAAAAACCCTTTAAGAGCAGCACAGACCAACCTTTTCCTCCCCCTGCATCAAACCCAAGGAAAAGCCCTGCGCATTTTATACATGTGGAAATCCACTTTTTACACCTGTGAGAAGGGGTGAGGCTGCAGAAGGTGGGCTCAGAGGAAAGAAAGCCACGCAGCACCAGCAGCAGGTTGGTTACTGATGAGCCATTCGAGGTGCAGCGGAGAATCTGCATAAAATATTCCTTGTGGAGCTCGGGTAGCTGGTTCCAGCCCGGATAACAGTCTGACAGTCGCTGAGGAAGGATGCCTTTAACCTTCACAAAACTGAGAGGACAGCAGAGAAATGAGCCAGGCAGCGGTGTCTTGAAAATCACAGCCTCAGCGGTTTGGATGCGTTTTGCTCTGTAGCAGAGTTTCGGGCGGCAGAGGGAAAATAAGCAAAATGCTGGGAGGAAGATGTCTGGTGGGTCAGGGGCATGTTTCTGGGAGAGCTGTAAAAGTGCCTTGTGGAAGGAGGTCTTTGCAGAAGTTGGCTCCTGGTGGTCTTGGAGAGGTGGAGATGCTGTTGCTGCTGAATACTCTGTACTGCCCAAACATTCAAGGTTTGGTGAAAGACCACACAGCAGAGGTCCACTAAGACCATAACATGGTGGTCCAGCCCCTATGTGATGACACCCACCAACTCTTCCAGGTCTTTAGGGGCTGCTGCTTACTAGTGTGAGACTTAAACCTTTTGAGACAACCATTTCTATCATAAAAAGTGTCTCTGGAGACCCAGAAGGATCTGTGCATTGGGCTGCATGCTTATGGTTCAACTTCTGCCTGGTGACACCTGCCCAACCTGGTCTGCAAAGGGTCTCTGCAGGCCCTAGCCAGCTCTCCAGGGGCCTGTTTGCAGCTCATGGTGGCTGCGGTGGCTTCTCTTTTGTTGTGCATAACGCTATAGTTTTCTTCACCTTGTTTTCTACCCACCTCCAACCAGTTCATGGGTAACCCACATGGGTATTTAGGAAACTCCCATTTTGCTGTGACTTTTAATGCAAACAACGGTCCTTGTAGCAAAAATTTTCACCAGGCTCATCACACCAAGATAATTTGTCAACCAGTGCGGGGTGCCCAAATGCGCGCTCAAAGGCAAAAGCCCTCTTTGCGGCTTTTTTTGTTTGCCAAACCCTGTGTTTGGTCCATGCCTCAGAGCAAAGGTCGCCAGGGCTGGCACGCTGGGCATCTCCCACTCCACAGCCCTCACAGTGAATGATCCAGTGTTTGCAGGCACAGTTTCCAGCCGGGCTTTTCCTGCAGAGCCCTGGCGAGGTGGCATCTGGCTATCCTCAGGCAAGCTGCTTCCCAGCAGTGCTGGTGGAAGGCAACGCTTTGGAGACTGTCTTGTGACACTGAGATACCAGAAAAAAAGAAAAAAAAAAGAAAAAAAGAGGAGGATCAGCTCTTCATCTGGAATGGAAATGAAGCTGGTGAAAGGAGGGATGTTTTCTCTTTTGCCTTGAGGTTAGAAAACAGCAGGAAATCCTTGCTTGGAGAGAAGGCACATGGCCACCAGTATGACTTGTGCAGGATTTGCTGCCTTGAAGTCAGTCTGGAAACAGAGTTTTGCGGTGGATAAAATTTCATGGACTTTCCGTGGCTTCTGAGTGCAGCTTTTCTCGTACCTGGTTTGCAGCTAAAGCTGAATGTTTGCCATATTTGCGCCAGCCTGGAAGGCAGCGCTCATGCAATTGGTATCACGTAGCTGGATGAAGAAAATACTGGTTTATCTCAACAGTTTTACATGTGGCAAGACAGAAAATACTGATGTGGGTGAGAAACTTTAGCTGGAGCCTCTGTTTTTGTCCAGGCACCCGACCCCGCAAAGTCTTCGCAAAGTAAGCGACCCCCTAACCAGCGACCCCACAGCCTGTGGAACTAACTGCCGTTACAGCTTATTAATAAGCATCTTTTCCGAGTAACCAAGACGTATTGAGTTGGGACTCCCCAGGTGCGAGCGGCTAGAGGTAGCTTTGACTTTTCCTTTTTTTAATTTACCTTGTGGGGCTGTGGGAAATGAGCAATCCTTCTGGCTGTCAATATTGCCAGCGGTGCTACCGTCGCCATGACAAGGAAAGGGGGGTCGGCGGGGGGCTGGGGAAACCAGGCACCCCGGGACCGATGTCTCAGCCTCGCGCCCATCGGAGCTGACACGTCCGGCGTGACGAGACTCGAGCCGACGGCGTTCTTGCGACTCCCAGAAAATGTCTTTTGCTTCGGCTCTTTCCCCTTCCCAACTTTCCCAGGCAGATTCTTCCATTTATTTATCCTTCCTCAGCCCTTCTCTCTCCTTTCCCTGTCTGAAGGCTCCTTCTGGGGGCTCCGCTGCTTTGCAGAGGGCCTCCTTTTTACAGCTTGCCTCTTTGTAGAGGAAACCTCCATGTTCAAAAATGGCACGTGGTAGTGGGGAGCAGGGTGGCCTGGGGGTGTACCTGCTCTGCCCACTCGTGTAGGAGCTGCTGTGTGGCTCCACGTCCCTGCCTCTCCCACCACCCTCCCTTTCCCTTGCAACAGCAGCCGGGGCTCTGGCTGGAGGTGGTGCCTTGGGGGTGGCCTGGTTTTGGGGGTATCTTCTCCCATGTTTTCAGGGCAGGGAGGAAGCAACCTGGGCTGCCAGCTGGCCAGGGAGGGAAGAGCATCACCTGTATCTCAATCAAGTGATAATGAAGTGAGATAATAGAGCTCAGCTTGGTGTGGCTGGGGGGAAGGGGATGAGCAGGTGATATAAGGAGCCGGGGAGGGGCTTGCTGGTTTCCTAATTACCTGTGCTCCCCTTCCTCTTTCTGGGGTTCTGAGGGTGCTTGGTGTCCTGGGACAGCTCTCTGCAATGTGCTGGAAACCGGGATCAGCAGAGCCATCAGGTCCCATGGGGGTGATTCTCCTGCTTATGGACTGCAGACTGTGAGTGNCTCATGGACTGCAAACTGTGAGTGGGGCATTGTGGGGAGCAGGGGGTTTGCTGTGGGGGGCTGCTTGGCTTGGGCGGAGGAGTGTGTGTTTTGGGGGTGCTGCCCGGGTCCTTGTTGCTCTGATGCATGGCAGTTATAGGTTATTCACCTAGTATTTTCCAAGAACGTGGTATTTTTCCTTGCCTGTTGTAAGCTGTTGGGCTCCCCGCTCAGAGGTGGAAGAGAGTTTGGTGTCGTTTGGGTTTCTCTGGCTGTGAGCAGGGTGCCAGCCCTCCCTGCGGGCACTGCCCTGCCTGGGCTGGGGGGGCTGCTTTGCACAGCTCCTGCTGTTACTTTGAGACCCCCTGTGAGCTCTGTGGTGTGCTCCACTCCTGCTGGCTTTTCCCCTGCACCCGGTGCAGGCAGGAGCTGGTTCCTGTGCCTGTGCTAGGCAGTCTGTGGCTGCAGCTTGCGCGAGAGTTCCGGGGAAGCTCAGGCCTGGGTTTGCCTGGTGTGCAACAGGACCAGCGGCAATAAACGTGCAAAGGGTTTTCTCCTATCGCATCTCCCTCTCCACGATGCCATACGAGGAACCCTTTAATGAGAGATCGCTTTCCACTTGGTGTTGCACAAATGCATCTTGCTGGGACTCCTGTTCTGCAGATCCAGCTGAGTGCTATACCAGACAGGCGTGTGCTTTGTTGCCCTCCTGCCGAAGCAGAAATCACCCCTGTTTCGGGGATGGGGACAAGAGAAGGGACAAAGGATGCTGCAGTAGTGGGACACTGACCCTGGGTGTGATGTTGCCTCTGGTCTAGCCTGGGGCAGAGTGGGTGGGGAGGAAGCTGGTGGAGAGAAGGGAAGATGTTCCTCTGTGTCTCAGCACAGCTCGGTCAGGGGCTGGGGGAGGAGAGAGCCAGGAGGGACCTCCTGGTTTGCCAGGTCAGCTCTTGGACCTTAGTGTTGCTGTTGATGCCTGCAGGGCGGCTGCAAGGCAGAGAGCCAATTTCCTGCTTCTTTCCCATCCTGCTTCTCAGCACGCAGCTGCTTGAGCAAACCTTGTCACCCGGGTGGCTTTGGGCACCTCCTCCGATGGCTCCTGCAGGAAAAGGCAATGTGTATTTTGTGTGTTTAATCATCCTACGTGGCCACCGCAGCCAGGTCGCTCCCGTCTCGTGTCCCGTGCGCGGCGGGAGGCTCCGTACCGCTGCCATTTGTCTTCGGTACGTTCCATTTATCACCAGCGAGAAGCTTCAGACCCAAACCATCTTAAGTGATCTACAAAAGACAGTGATAAGTACCTTCCCCCGTCATTACGGCTCCATTTTATCACGGTGGTGATAGCAATAATGGCGGTTGTAACCCCCATCAAGTCCACTTAACATGGTTCATTTTCAAAAGTCACTCAATGCCTCCTGACAGTCCGGCCGGGCGGTATGAAAAGATCATTTAACCCTGATGATCCAAGGGAGCCAGCGAGTGGGAAAAGGAGCCCCGGCAGCCGGAGAGGAGCCGGCGTGGGGTGGGCAGGGGAAGACCATTGATTTTATGACAAGGGGCAAAACCACTGTCAGCGCGGAGCGGCGCGGAGCGGGGGGACGTTTCAATTAGCGCTGGCGGGAGAGATCCCAGGGAAGGCAGAAAAGCCTGGGCTGCCTCGCCTATTATTACTTTTTTTTTTTAATGGTGAAAAATGAACCCAAAATTAGAATCCCTATTAACAATTAGCGTAATTAAAGGCGACACGTTATAATTTCAGCAGAAAGGCGCTTTATGATGATACGGTGGCCTGAGATAATTGCAGCCGGCGCTGGGCTGAGGCGAGCGGTAAGTGGACGGCGCGGTGGCCCACCTGCCACTCACACAGCCCTGCTATTATCCTGCCTGACGCTGCTCCGGTCCTGCCTTGCTGTTCCAAGTAAAGCCGTCCTCTGGCGACCTCGGAGTCGTTTAGAAATTGCTCTTAAAGTGCACTTGGGTTTGAAGGGAGGCAGGGAATGAGCCCTCTGGTTTGCAGCGGAGGCGCAAGGTGCCCCGCGGGTGGTCGCTGCCATCCGGGCTGTGTCTGTGGCCAGGTTTGCGGTTGTGGAGGAGACCCCCTAGCAGAGATGATCCTCTCGTCTGCCTCACCCACCCGTGTCAACTCGCCGCCGCATCCAACATAAGCTTCACCGCCCTCTCGCCAATGCCGTGTCTCAGCCCCAGCATCCCTCCATGCCTCCCCAAGCTGAAAGCATGGCTGGGGGGGCCAAACCCTGCGTTATGGGCTGCACCCCCCCCAGAGCATCCCACTGGGGATGGCTTGGGGACCGCAGCCTGGCAGCTGTCACCTGCGACGGGAGAAGCACCTACCGATGCTTTTGAAAGGAAAGTTGCTCAAATTTGGCAAACGAGCGCTGCACGCTCTCGCTTTCAGGTTAGCTTATCTGAATAATTACATGAGCGAAGCTATCCCAGAGTGTCTTGGAATATGCAGAAATATATTCCATCTGTGTATGCCGCAGCATCAAAGCCAAAGAGCTCTCTGAAAGGAGGTCGGTCTCGCTGACATCTGAATTTGGGGTGGGGGGTGGTGGAAGAAATGCTGAAAATCAGAGTCGTACGCTGCCAAAATGACCCATTTGGGTTTAGGTCCGAGAGCCTGAATTTTGAGGGCTTTTTTTGGATTTGAGATCATTTTGGATTATAGTTTACATAAGACAATGCGAACCTTGAAAGCGTTCAGCTGGAAGCAGAGCTGTCAATTCTGTGGCAAAGCAGCGCTTTGATCACTGGGAGAGGAGTTTCTTTTTTTTTTTGAGCTTTTCCTCTGCTGAGGATCTAGAACTTGCTGGGGACGTTTCCTCTGCATTTGGAGCAAAGTCAGGAGAGCAGCTTTTTGCAGTCCCTGCCCCTCCAGTCGCCTTCCCCGGTTTGCAGGAGGATAAATCCGGGAGCCCCCAGGCTCCTGAGCGCGGGGAGCATCGTTGCTGCGGTGCTGCTCCATCCCGGCGTGGGGGAGTGGGACCGTGCCGGGGCTGGAGCGGTTTGCTCCCGGTGGAAGGCACTTACTGGCAATTTACAGCATGTTCGAGGAAGTCCCTCGGAAGAGGGTTTAAGAGTCGTTGAGTCAACATGAAACGATATATCAGTTAATGAAGTTTAATAGCACTGAATAAGAACTGCACTGCGGCTCTGGGATCCTCTTGCAAATGCAGTTACGGTCTAAAACAGAGGGGCTGGGAAAGCAGTCCCTTGCTCCTGTCCATATGTTGTTCCCTCCGTGCTTTGCAACTCAGATGCCTTTAATCGCGAGCCAGTCCCACAGAGGTGATAACAGGAGCTGGCTGGCATCTCTTCTGCTCCTGCAGCATCAGCAGGAAGATGAGTCCTGGGCATTTCGGAAGAGTGAGTCAGGTCTTTCCCAAATTAGCTCCGAAACCAGCTTTTCAACAGTAGGGCCTAGGCTGGAGCTCTGCTCTCCTCTCTTTAATTCCTGTGAAGGTCTTTGAGCTTTGCAGGAAAGGAGCTTTTCTAAAACAGAGTTTTCCCCCAAACACGTGCACTCAGGAATGAAGATCTTTGCATCCTGGACACGGATTTGCTGGTGGCAATTTCTTTCTTGTGAAAATCTAAAGATGTTTTGGGACATCTGCAAAACCTGTGGGTGAGGGGGGGGGGAAATCAGAGAGAAGGCAAACTGCAGAAGTGTTCCCAGGGTGGCAGATCCTTTTTCTATACCCCATAGCCCTGCCCTGTGCCATCACGCTTGGCTGCTGCGATCCCAAAGGAACGGAGTGGGTGGCAGCACCAGGAGTGGGAGGGCAGGGATGAGCCCTGAGCGCAGGCTCTGAGTTTCCTAATGTGTGTTGATTATTGGGTTGTTTGGTTTTTTTTAATTAAAAGAAAAAAAAATGGTAGAAGGGGTTATGGGGTGTGCTGGACTGCAGAGCTGCACAGGAGAGACCGTGTGCGTTTGTTCTGCTTCTGCAGCCTGTCCGGGGCGAGGGTTTCGGATCCTGCCGTGAGAGCAGCCGGGCAGTGATGCAGGGAACAGCTCACGGTCTGTGCTGGGGGGTGTAAGGAGCTGCTGCCTGACAGCCTGTGTCAAACCCACAGTGCTCCCGCCCGCACAGCGGAGGGGGTGCTCGGGGAGCTGCGAGGGCAGGAGCTGCCCAAACCGTCCTGCAGCCGCTGGGCGGGAGGAGATTTAGGGGCTGTGCGAGATGCCTGCTTTGAGGGATGGTAATTCAGCGTATCTAAGTAGACCTCTGAGGACCTCTCTCTGTGGCTTGCCATGGTAAGCACCTCAGCACGCTCATGCTGTCGTCCTTCTGCTCGGGCTGGTGCGCGGTGATGCAGGACTTCGCTGGCTCCCATAAGGTCCTTGGATCAGAGTGAATCCTCCAAGTGATGCCCAGATGGTGACTCGGCCTGCTTTTCCAGAGGCAGACACGCTGCTGGGAATTGCTGGGTTGGTAGTGGCTCTCCTGGAAGCACCAGCCATTTTTGGAGCACCTCTCCAACTGCTCCATCGCGTCTGACTTCTCCGAGCGCGCAGTCCCGCTGTCCTCGCTCACCTCCTGCTCCGCTGGGATGCTGCGTGCTGTGACGGGGAGGCGGGCGTTGAGCTCCCGTCTTTAGAAAAATCTTGACCCAGTTTTCTCTGGAGCACTCGGAGACGGCGCGTTTAACAAGCGCTGTGTCCCTGCCAAGCTCTGAGCAGCCGCCTGGCTCAAGAAAACACTGCAAGGGTTGGTCTGTCCTGAGGAGGGCATCGCCTCTCCCAGCCTGGCCTCCGCTCTGGGAGGTCTGGAGCGTTCTTGCAAGAAATGCAACCAAAAATACCACCGTTAGGCAGGTCTGATGGGCTGGGGGTGGAAAAGCAATGATGGGTGTTTTGGGTTGCTCTGGTTCGAAAGCATCTGGGACTCGTGCAGGTGCAGGGGGCTCTTTCCAAAATCTGTAGTTTGTCCCCAGCATCTTTTTTTTTTTTTCTGCCCAGTGCCCTTGCGAGCTCCCTCAGAGAGGAAACTGGGCCTGACTCGTCACATCTCACCGCTGCTCTGCAGTGCCGGGGCGGGTGGCCGTGACGGTGACAAAGTGAGTCCCTCTGTGCTGTGTCCCTGCTTGGGAAATGCTGACTAAGCAGGTGCTTGCAGGGCAGGGGGGCTTGTGGGAGGTGACCAGACCCCCAGGGAGGGCAGTAACGGGGTGTCCCACTGCTGCTGCCCTTGGGGTGCAGCACCTGCTCCAGCACCTCCCTGTGCCAGGGTCCCCTGGGCACCCCTTCGTCACCACCTCCCAATTCACATGGTCACCACCTCTAACCCCTTCTGTCTCTTACAACACCCTCAGCTTCCCGGTGAACACTGGCAGCGGCTGAGAGGTGCTGCAGAAACTGGGGGGCAGAGTCAGTGTCTTGCACCCCCCCTCATTTCCCAGTCCATGGGGGAAGGTGGGCAGTGGGCTCCCCAGTGCGTCCACCTCCGGGGACGGTGCCAGCACCTGCAGTGAGTGTCCCTGCTGCGAAGCGACATGGGTCTGGAAGGGAGGGTGGAAAATCCAGCAGGGCTGAAAGCCCCTGGATGTGTTTCGCTGGTGCTGCGCAGGGTGGGAGGGTGCGCTGGAGACGAGGGGGGCTGTGGCGCGTCCAGCACCCCAGCAGTTTCAGGCGCACGCGTGTATCGGAGGGGGGATGTGCCCCTTGGCGCTCTCAAAGTTCAAATATTTAGAATAAATGATGCCTGACCCTTTCCTCCTCTCTTCCCTTCCCTCTCTCGCCTTCCCCAGTGCCAGTTCCCAGTAACCCAGGTCCAATAATTCGCTTGTAATAAAATGTGACTGCTGGGGCTATTTTTACGGAGCTGGCACTCATTTGCATGCCGGCTCTGTGTGGGGCCCCAGGCAATCTTTTTTCCCCCCCCCTCTCCCTTCCCCCTCCTCTTCCCCCTCCCATCTCCCCCACCCCGCTGGCATCCCTCTGATCAGAAGTGACAACAGAAACACAGCCGTATTTCCCGGAGATTTACCGAGTTAGACGATGAAAGCTCGGAGGAGCAGTAACAATAGGAAGGGGGATGCGAAGGAAAGCGGTGGGGGGAAGTTCCTAAACTGATCGTTTTCAAATGTCAGCTCCGCTCTCGGGGGCTCTGGCAGCTCTGGGAGCAAGCCTGTGGCTTACAGAAGTGCTGGGAGGCAGCCGAGGCAGCGGCGTGTGGATGGAAGAGGTAGAAGGCATCCTGCTCGTTCCCTGGGGCCGGAGAGCCTTTGCTCCTGGGTGGTTCCGTGGCGTTCTGTCCTTGACCTAGTGCTGACACCCACCTCCTTGTGGGGTGCTGGGTGCCTCTAGGGGTGCTGCTTCTCTTCCTTTAGGTGCTGCATCCCTCCACATCCTTTGAGCAGCGCCTTGCTCCGGAGCTCTGGCCTCCCTCACCCTTCTCAGCACTGAGGCATCCCCTGGGCACTGGAGGAAAGTGGTGGGGACCAGGCTGGCCAAATTTTTTTGAAGAAATTTGTTTTTTGTTGTGCTTGCTCCCCTCCCAGCCTGAACAACCCCCTGCTAAAAGCAGGCTTGGGAAAGAGGTGCTGCTCTCCCGATGCCCGAGGCATCTTGGAGCAGGGCTTCCAGCTCCACATTTAAAAGGGCCAAGATGCTCCAGGCCGCAGCAGATCGGATGGAGGGGGTGGTGGTATGGGGGGGCAGTGTCCCTGGTGGGGATTTTGACCAGCAACCTGCTGGGGTGGGCAGGCACTGCACCAAGCCCCGCTGGCGCAGGAGGCACTGGTCAGCCAGTGCTGGTGAGCACAGAGGACTGGGTGCAAGGTGTGATTGCAATGGCTTCTCCTTCCACCCCACCAGCTGCACGTGGGCACCCAGCACCCTCATGCCGGCTGTTTTATCAGGCAGCTCCACTGGTGATGGGGACAAGTGGGACCCTCCCAGCTGGGGCCTATAATACAGGGTGCTTGGTCGCCCCCATCCTCCTGCCTGTCCTCACCGCCCCCCCTCCCAGGTTCCCCCTCTCTCTCTCTGTTTCTCTCCTCAGCGCCACTGTCAAGCAACTTGATCACCTGCCAGCCCGTATTGATTTTTGCTTCCCAATCTCCAAGCTGGATGGAAGGAAAAGATTAAAAACAGTTTGTCAGTTTGAAGTTGAATAAGAATTCAGCACAAGGGACATCTCAGCGGCTTGGGGAGGGGGGGGGGTAGAAGGGGTCAAGGCCGAAGACAGTGTGGGGGGAGCGTAACCCTTCTGCACCCTCAGCTCTGGTGATGCCCCCGTGGCGGCCTGATCCAGCACACCTAATGCATCTCTACGACCTCCAGACTGCTGGTGAAGGTCTGCCTTCATCCCTTGCCCTCTGGATCTGGCCTCCCCATGCTCTGAGGGTCCTGGTGTCCAAGCACCCCCCATTGCAGCATCTTGGCTGTCTCCTGCTGCTCCGCCAGCGGTGCCCAGCCCCGGCGCTCCCGTCCCCACGTGTCCCCGCTGCTGGTGCCATTAGTATTCATGTGGTGGGTTTCCTGCTGTCCTTGTCAAGACTGAGTGGGCAGACTAAGGAAATTTGCCCTTCAAAAAATGAGAATCATTTGAGTCAGGGAAGCTCTTCCCTCGTGCGTGTGGTTTCCTTGCCAGCCCGAGGGATGACGAATGGTTCACAGCCATCCCTGTGCAGCAAAAAAAGGGCTGTTTGGTTGAGATTTGGCAGGTTGCGCCGGATACAAGCGAGGGTTGCGTGCAGGGTGGGAGCGGAGCCGCACGCTGTTGGGCTGTGTGAAGGGGCGGTGCGTGCTTGCCTGGGGTACAACACTCCATGGAGTGATGGAGGATGCTCAGGAGCGAGAGGGAGCTTCGCAGGTTGGTTCGAGGTGTTGGCAGAGTTGGGCTCAGTGCTGCCCCGCTTGCCAAAATCCCCCAGCAGAGCTGTGGAGCCCACGGGGTGGGACAGAGGGTTGGCAGCCGAGGCCGAAGGCACAGTCCTTGGCTGATGTCCCTGCAGTCCTGAGCATGTGCTGCTGCCATGGGTGAGTTCCTTGTCCCGTCACTGCTCTTCTCTCGCTGCCTCTCTGTTTCTCTAAGGAGGACAAAGGAGCTGCAGGCTCAAGACTCTCCTTGCTGCTACCATCTCTGGCCAGTATCTAGTAAGGATCTGCTGAGATATATTTGCCTACATAAAAAAGTAGGGTGGATTTACTTCCATTTATACCTGCAGGTGTATCTCCTTATCTAAATAATAGATGGTTATGTCCTCAGCCAGGGTAATCTCGCAGAGTTCCTCCAAGGTCAGCAGAGCTGTGCTGGCTGACATCCAGAGGAGAGGACCAGGTCCTTCCAAGAAATAGCAGTGCAGTAGCTGTGTAGGGTGAGGGTGGAAAGGAAGGTGGCCCTGTTCGTGGAGGGTTTGGAAGGTCTGTATTGCAGCTCTGCCTCTGTCCTGGGAGACATGGGACAAGGTACTTAAGCCACAGGCAGGGTCTGTACCCGCTGATGGAGGACCACCGCTTCTCGGTCACTGGGAGGAGACTGGCACCTCCTGAGGGCTCTTCCGCCTGCCCAGGGTGATGGGGAAGATGGGTCAGCTGCAGGCAGCACCACTTGGTCTTTCGATGCTCTGCTTTGCTCTCTGGCCAAATTAGAATGATCCTTAGGGAGCACGGGACAGTGGTGCTGAGGACAAGCTCTTCCCTAATTCCATCTCTTCCCTTCAAGCCCTGGATTCAGCACCCACCTCCTTCCTGAGGTGATAGGTACCCCAAGATCTTCTTCCTTCCATACCTCCGCCAAGCCGACAGCGTGGTGATGCCCAGCGGAGGCGCAGGGTTGAGCACAGAGGAGTGCTGCCTGATCTGCAGGACCTGATATTTTCTGCTGCTGTCTCAAGGCTTTTGGGGGGGGGTGCCTGTGATTATTCTCATTCCTTGCAGAACAAACAAGGTGAGAGGGGCGCCAGCCAGGGCTGGTGGGTGGGCAGATCTGGCTGCAGACTGCCGGGGCACAGCGGCTCCAAGCCTTGGGTCTCTGCACGCCGCTGCCCGGCCGTGGCGCGGGGGGGCTGCCCCAGCTGCAGCGCTGTCCCTGCCCTGTGGCTGGGGGCTGATATTCCCCCTGTCTCAGCAACACGCGGAGCTCGGGGAAACCTGCGCTGTCTCCGTAGCCGCTGCAACGCCGAAGGAGCTGGCTTACCTTCGGAGACCTGAGCCTCTGCCTTGCCTGGCCCCACGTTTCCCAGCGAGGGGGCTGGTGTGCGGGGGCTGCTGCAGATTTGCCCTCCTGGGGTGCCTGTCGTGGCTGTGGGGGCCCCGGGTGAGCGCGGCAGCTGATGTGCGCTGACAGGTCGTGGGATCCCTCGGCCGGGGGAGCTGCGGGGCATCGTTAGATAGCTCAGGGCGCTGGCGCCTGGGAAGAGGCAGGTGGACCTGCCACTGGCCTTGGCCACCCGCTGCCCCTCTGCGTGCAAAGCAGGGTGGGCTGGCTGCTGCCCAGGAATGACTGGGTGACAGTGGCTGGGGTCAGGCTGAGCTGGGGGGGGGGGGGAAACAGGGCAGTGGGGTGGCCTGCTGCTTGGCCCCATCCCTGCATCTGCATCGCAACCATGGCGCTGGGGGGCAGAAGGTACCACAATGCAGTGTCACCTTGGGGAGGCTGGCTCATCCTCCCTGCACTGCTGTCAACCGACAGGTAAAGATGGACCCCAAAAAGCTGGGGGTGGCCGTGGAGCCCACGCCGCCTCTTCTCCCCAGGGTGAGAGTAAGGTGCTCTCGGGGGCGGCAGGCAGGAGACGCCAGAACAAGTGAAGCACAAGAGGCTCACAGGGAAAGGTCACGGAGAGTTTTAAGTAGAAATGTCACTGTTGTTCTGTCAAAAGGATAACCGAGCCAAGGCGCATGCGGTGAAGTGGCTGCTGCTGCGGCGGGGAGGGCAGGCTCGCCGAGCTGCGACTTGCTGGCCCCCCTTGGCCCAGCCCTGGGGAAGGGGCTTGTTTGGGGTTGGTCCCCTCCAGCTGTCACCTCCCCAGCCTTGCAATCCCTTCTCCTCCCTCTCCGTCCCTCCTTTCCCAGTGCTCCTTTGTGCTCTCTTCCCAGCATGGTCCATTCTAGCGCCATCGGATCTGAGTCCCGAGGAGACTGTGGCACCTCCTGGGGAGGTGGGAGAGCAAAGGGGAAATCCCACGTTTGCCGATGCCAGTTGGGCCATGCCTGGCTTGGAGTGACCGGTGTTTCCCCCGTGCAAAGCATGGCCAAGTGAGCCGTCACCGCTTGCTGCCACGCTGTGACTGTGCTGGTGTCCCTCCCTGGCTCTCTGGCCAGCCTGCCACCTCCTCCGGCTGCAAACGCTCCTCTCCAGCCCTGTCATGAGCAGGGAGGGAGAGCGGAGCCACGGGCTCCGGTGGACTGGGAGGAGGGGGCCACTGGAGCTTGCGTGTCCCTTTGCAAGGCCCCGGGGTGCAGGGATGGGTGGCACAGGCGACAGAGCAAGCTGCTGCCTGCCCCTTAGCTCTACATACTGGGGTCCTCTGTGCGAGGAGGAGGTGCCATCACCCCAACAGCAAGGAGAGGATGGGACCGTGGAGCTGCTCCGCAGCCAGCACCAGCTCTGGAGCACGCCTTTGGTTTTTTTAATTTTTTTTTTCTCTCCAGCCTTAATTACTGAATTTCCATATCATCAATTCCCTGCGAGTCAGCACTTGACAGGGAAGGCTGTGGCTACTGTCCTTGCTGCTGCCATCAGAGAGCACCCGCTCCGTCCAGGGGACAGCTCTCAAAACGTTATTTTTATCACTGTCTCATAAAGCCTGTTCTGTATAAATATATTTTAATTAATTAATAAATGGGACGTAGGGAATTCTGGCAGGGTGACATTTGAGCATAAAGCGAAGCTTAAACAGATCCTGACATGTGTTAGCTGGGAAAACACAACACACCCGTGTGCGCACCACACGCACACACAGACATGGGTTTCTCTGCTCGTTGGCACCGTTACGCGGTGTAGAGGGAGATGGGTTGTGAGCGTTGCTTCTAGGAAGCAGGGGTGAGAGCTGCAAGCGGTGGCTCTGCTGGAGAACCACGTAGGCAGTCCCCTGGGTCGCCTCCATCCTGAGATGGAGAGGAGGAGGGAATAGATTGCTTCCCCTCCTGGATACTGATGAGATGTCTCCAAAGAACAGGGCTCGCTGAGAATGTTGTGCCTCACCCAGCCTGTGCCATTGGCTCTGGAGGGCTCCGTGGCTCTGCGGCAGGTCAGAGCGGGGGGTACTTGAATTTCTGGTGGTATCTGGGATAGGAGTCTCAGTCTCTCACTGGCTTCTGGTCAGCCTCCAGCCCACGTCAGGAATACAAGCTTGCGGTGCCATGTTTACCTGGGTAGGTGATGATGCTCTGGTGCACTGTATTTTGTTTTGTTTCCCTAAAGTAATGTTTTGCAAAAGACGCAAGTAAAAATGGCAGGTCTAATGAGACCTCCCTATGGATCTGGGCAGGGGGGGGACCCCAACGTCAACCCTGTTGTGGACCAGGAATTGGAGGCTTGGAGGAGCTAGGATGATCCTGTGGCTGATCAGGGTAGTGTTTCTGACCTGACTTGGTTCTGGTGGCACCCAATGAGGAGAACATCACAAGAGGTCCTGTGCTTCCAGGAAGTGGCAGAACAAGGGGGAATGGCTTCCAACTAGTGACAGGACAAGGGGGAACGGCTGCAAGTTGCGCCAGGGGAGGTTCAGGTTGGAGATGAGGAGAAATTTCTTCTCGGAAAGGGTGGTCGGGCATTGGAACGGGTTGCCCAGGGAGGTGGTGGAGTCACCGTCCCTGGGGGTGTTTAAGGACAGGTTGGATGTGGCACTTAGGGACATGGTTTAGTGGTTAATAGGTGGTGGGGGGATGGTTGGACTAGATGATCCTGGAGGTGTCTTCCAACCTTAATGATTCTATGAAGGAATGCAAGACCTGGCGCCCACTGGGACCTACTGGAGTAGTGAAACCTTCATCCGTTTCCTTCTAGCACCTCTGCGCATTTGAAGGCCGCATTTCCCGAACAAAGCAGATCTGCTGTTACGTAGCTGGGATCCAGGTTTTGATCCAGAAGTGGACTGTCTTAACTGGTGTGTCAGGGTCTCGGTACAGCCTGCCGTCCTGGAGGAGGACTAGGGTCTAATGGTGAACATTGTCCTTTCTCAGATCTTTAAAAATAGAAATGTTCTCCCTTCCTAAGTTTGGGGATGTGAATTTATGGCCCTGCTCTGCTGCAGCTCAGGGAACGACTAGTCAGAAAATTATGTTAGAATCAGTCACGTGTGCTTCAGATGAAAAGGTTGCACCTACATATATTACTGTGTGTGTGAAGGTAAATGCAGTGCAGAGGGGTCCTTCAGCAGCACAGAAGTGTTGTCCAAAGACCCATCAGCCTGATAAAATCGTTCCTTTGCTCTGCAAACGGCTTCTTCTGCAAGCCCTTGGCAGACCTCCCTCTTCGGGCAGCTGCCCTCGGTGATCGCCTGTGACGGTGCCCGCTGGCTCTTCTTTCCTCTGCCTAAGCCACCGGCTATCGGGGGACCCAGCGGGCTTCGCTCGACTCTCCGCTTTAGGGTTTCAGGGACAGCACGACTTCACTCCACCACGTGTTATCCCAGCATCGTGCCTGCATCCGGACCTGCCTTTGGGGGATTTTGGGAGATGAAAGGGCACGGCCAGGACACGTTGACCTATTATAGTTGCATGTGTTACCTGTATTTGATGGAATAGGAAGGGTGTGCTGTTTGCTGTTCAGCTTTAGTTATGAGCTTTGGCTGCTGGGAAGATCACGTGGAAGCGGATTTGAGGCTGGTCTCCATGTGGGAGGGGGTGGGTGTGTAGATGAGGGGATTTTAGTGTTTTTCCGCTGTGGAACGGGTCAATATTCCTCCCCTCTCCCTCGAGTAGCTAATAATATAGTGGTTGGCTCTTCTTCGCCCAGCAGGGTTATTGTCATCCTTGCTAAAGTTTGACATTTTACACTTTAACTAAGCACAGCCTTAGGCAAGAAGCTGCTAAGAGACAGATTTCCTTATTAAAAGAAGATGTCACCAAAAGAGCAAGTCAACAAATATGCCACTGCCCAGAAACAGCCATGTGGCTGGGAGAGCTGAGGAGGGCGGCGAGCAGAGCCAGCGTGGGTGATGGGCCGTGGAGGAGACAGCCCGAGCCATCTGGGGACACGAGGTGCCTTCGCCCACCGCTCCCAGAGCGGGCACTGTGTCATATGCCCCGTACGTATAGCACCTATTGCAACGAGGCTCTGGGGACCTCCCGCAAAGCGAACCATCCCCACTGTCGTCTGTTAGCTACAGGGCGTTCATCTGGGTGTCTCTGTGCAGAGGGCTTCTGAGCCTGAAAACCTTTTCAAGGATTTTTCTCGATACTGCGATCGCAAAATGCCAGACACACAGAGGAAGCTGCAGGCAACTACTCTCTTCTCTTTTTTTTTATATAATCTGAGCGTGCCTGGTAATGTGCCTTTTCCCTATGCTGCTGACAATGGTTTTTTTGCTCCCCTTTATGGAGTTTAAGTATAATACACTTAATAGCAGTTAGTGATGTCAGTGCTCTTTGGTATAGCAAATCTCTGGTGTGAGGTAATCTTAGTTAATGATCAGCATAAAACAGATAGAGGTCAGTATTTTAGCGTTGCTATAAATCCCACATTTACTGTGATAGAGTTGGAAGGAGGCGATCCCGTTAACCTTTTCACTGTATTGATAGGGTGTGCGTCCTGCCGTGGTCAGTCGGGGTGGAGGAGCAGCGTGGTTCAGCCCTCTGGACCTGCTGCCATCCTCCTCCTCGGGCTTGCAGTCACCTGCGAGGCTCAGCCGGGGCTCAGGATCGTGTCCCCTGGGTGGGTGCCCCATAGAATCATTAAGGTTGGAAGAGACCTCAAGGATCATCCAGTCCAACTGTCCCCCCCCCACCTATTCCCCACTAAACCATGTCCTTCAGTACCCATCTCTCGCTGCAGCCTAACTTGGGGTGATGCTGCGTAATGGGAGAGCAGCATCTGTGGGACCAGGAGGGGATGACAAGGTGCTGGCAGCTTTTACCCCGCGTGGGTCCCACGTCGGAAAGGGCAGCGCAATACACACACAAGCCAGGCACTGCGGGAAAGCCCCGCTGCTGCCAAACCCTCTGGGATAGCTCTGAACCACGGTCCAGCCCTGCGGCCCCTGTGGATTTTGGTGGGGCAGTGCTGGGTCTCACCAGCTGCGAATCCACCCTGGTGCAGTGCTCTAGTACCTGGAGATAGGGGAGTGTGGAGGGAAAAAATATAAGAAAAAAAAAAAGTCAATGAAGCATTATAGTTAAGAATCAAATTGCATAAAAGTCAGGAAATAAAACATTTAAAGCTCCTACAGGAACGTTAAATCGGTGAAGGCTGTACTTACGTAGCATCGGCCCTGCTTTCCCTAGATGTTGGTGCTGCTCCTTTCGTCCGCGTGACGGGCAGAGCCTGGGGCACACGCTGCTGCTTCCCACACTGGCGTGTGGCTGGAGAAGCTCCGGGGGCTCTGGGCAGAGCAGGGAGCTGGGGCTGCCCCCGTCCTTGCCGCAGAGACACTGGGTTTGGGTTACTTGCCGAGCCTTGAATGCACATTCCTGCTGTGTTTCAGAGAGGTCCTGGCCTCAGGGAAGGGCCTTTTCCTGAAAATCCCCCAAGGTTTGGTCTGAAAGGGCACGTGTGTGTCACCTCGGAAATGTTCTGGCAGCTGGCACTGAAGGGAAAGCACCTTGGTGCAGCCCACGCACCTCCAACACGCTCAGTCTGTGCAGCCGAAGGTGGGCAGTGGGTGTCAGTTTCCCTGCTGTTAGGGTAGCTTCTGCTTCTCGGTCTCAGGTTTTTAAAATAAATCAGCAGGGTGGTGGTACACGATGCAGATGGGCGATGTGTCTCTGGAGGGACTGCACCTCTCCAGAAGAGCTGCTGTGCTCCAGGTCTCCAGGACCACTGGCCACCACCACCTCGGGGCTCGTGGGGAGGGTTTTAGGGGAGGATGGAAGAGACCTGCGCAGGGATGGAGAGGTGCTGGCTGGCACTCTGTAGCCCTGGCCATGAGGGTCCACGACGGGTTCCTTGCAGCACTGTTGTCTTGCAAAGCCTCCCTCCCTGCCTCTTCAGTCCTCCCTATTAACGGCAAGGATTTGTCTTGTAACATCACTCAGAGACCGAGGGTTTTGCTGCTCTTCAAACCGCACCTTCTCCCTGATGCCCTTGATTAGTTGCCTTGGTTGTAGGGTAGGGCTAATTTGATCAGTGTTAGAAATCAGTGCGGTGCTGGAACCTTTTTCCTTGTCTTTCAACTGAATGGATAGAGAGGGCAGAAATAAAGGCTCCCTCGGGTTCTGGTTCATGTGTCACCATGAAGTGCATTAATGAATCACTGGTCCCAGAGCACATTTGCAGCTTGTTACTAGCAGATAATCCTGCACTGTGACCCAATTGCTACTTGGCTGCCCAAGAGGAGATCTTTCTCCAAGGCCTCGAGGAACAAAGATGGTCTGGGCTGGAAGTCGCCTTCAGCTTTGGAGCTGAAGCTGATGCGTTCATTAGGGAGGTTTTTCCTGGCTAGTGCTTGGGTTTGGATTGTTTCTTTTTTTTGTTTCTTTTTTAAATGGAGAAAGCTTGGAAAAATAGCCCCAGAAAAATTGCTACCATATCATCCAGCCACTGGAAGACATTCCCTGAATTATTGTACGACTTTGCTGGGTGTTTCATGCCTTTGATCAGCTACAGAAAGGCTCCCTGATGTTCCCAGTCCCTCCAGACCTCCGTGGCATGGGGAGGATGGGTTGGCACAGAGAGGAAAAACCTGGGCATAGAAGGGAGGTAAGGGTTCCTGTACCAGGAGAGGTGGTGATGGTGCTGGGGTGAGGAGACCATGGGACATACGAACTCCAGAGGTGCTGAGGGACCACCAGCAACTGCAGCACAGCCATACTGGTCTCGCTTGGGATGTCCCTAGGCTCTTTTTGTTTTGGAGGGAGCTGCCATGCGTTGTGCCACAAGACTGGTGGCACGTGCCCAAACTGCACTCTGGTCCCAGCAAGCTGGCAAGTCCAAGTGACACTCCTGGTCTCCACCCTCCAAAAAACAGCCAGGCACATTTCCTCAAAGAAGGAGATGGCATTTTCAGCTAAGGAATTTCTAGTCCTATGATTAGATGGGTTTTTTTGTGGCACTCTATTTTGCTGGGAAGGATGATGTTATCTCCGGCCCTTGCAGGAAGATCTGAGTGTGTTTCCCAGACTGCAGGCTTCTTCTCTGACCTTGAGCAAGGTCATTTCAGTTCCTCTCGCCCCAGTGCCCTGCCTGAGCAAAGAAAAGGGGATATAGATGCTTCATTTCACCCACATCTTGTCCTGCATGGCTGACCCACAGGATCCCCAGGGCTGGCTGTAAACTGATGCACCTGAACTGTGGTGGCCACAGCTCAGAGCAAGCTCCTCCAGCACTGTGACCTTCCTCCAGCTGCACTCTTCATCGGGTGCAAGGCAAGCAAGTCCTCCAGCCTCCAGGGAGGTGGCTTATTGAAGGAGACTCTTACTCCGCTAAAACTGGAGGAGCCCCGAGAAGATATAGGTGTGCAAGTCAAGATTCTGTAGCTGGCAGATAAGTTAATGTTTTCTTTTATAAGAAGCATCTTTATGAGCATTTTCTCGGTGCGTAACAGCTCCGTGGAAGTGACTCTGCAGGTCAGGAAAGTCATCAGGAGTCAGCAAATACGAGCGCCCCTTATTTATTGGAAAGTTTATCTCTGCATTAAATTTCTGCTGAAGAGGATTTCATTAGGCCCACAAGACTGGTATAAATGGGGAGCTGGAACAGTGCTTTTCGCAACCCCGGAGCTAATTTCTTGCGCTGTTTTTTTGTTCCCGTCGTTTGCACGCTGGGGCTGCCAAGCACACTGAGAGAGAAGCCTGTATTCAAGTCAGATTTTTTTTTTTTATTTTATTTCCTGCATTTGAGCAGGCCAGAATTTATATAGCTCGGGTCTCCTTAAATTAGTCCAAGAGGATTTCATTTTACAGGCCTGCTTGACTGGGATCCTTTTGGCACGATGGGCTCAGCTTTGTATACAACTGAGATTCATATTTTATGTGTGTATAAAAATCCCAGCCATGAATCTAGCGGCTTAAAACTTCACCTTCATTCTTTACAGCTCAATTCAGAGCACTCTACACATTTCCAGCCACTTGGTCTTGCCGGCGGTTGAGCTACAGGAAGGTGGCAGGAGATGGGGAGATGGCTCCAAAAGGCTGCTTTGCTCTCCTTGCTCCCCCAAGGTTGTTCACAAGAGCCCTGAAAGCCTGCGGCTGCAGCAGGTCTCCAGTTCATGACGATGCCTTTTCCCCATCGAGAGCCCAGTTCCAAATTTGAAGTGAGACCTGGGAGATATTCCTGGGAATTAGGATTACAGCAGCAAACTACGACTCTGGGGAACTGGTCTCCATCTGTACGTTTGCCGCATTAGGGAATGCATGGAGAACATCCAGAGCTGCTGTACTCTGTTGGTGCTTGTAGCAG
Organism: Psophia crepitans; assembly: GCA_013399095.1. Lineage (NCBI taxonomy): Eukaryota > Metazoa > Chordata > Aves > Gruiformes > Psophiidae > Psophia > Psophia crepitans. The sequence continues at coordinate 159,782 of VWZZ01005750.1, forward strand.
ATCTCTTCTGACTGATTGTCACCAAAGTTGGGTGTAGGTGGTGCAGCAATGTAGATATTGGTCTGCAAAATCCAAGTGCCAAATTCAGCTCTCGGTCAACAGGTCAGTTTGAATGTCCTGGTTGGGGACAGAGATGTTCTCTGCTGCCCAGGGCTGTGGAGGGATGGAAACATGAAGGTGCTGAGGATATGGATTGTGGAAATGCCAGGCCAAGATACTGAGGTGGTCCTGCATGGTCCAAAACTAAGTGCTGCCGGGCTGGTTCCAGCAGGGCTGGTTATTTCGGGCTCGAGGCCAGCTCTGCACACTCAGACTGTGCCCAGCTAACACCCCCTCCTGCCACGCAGAGCCCCGGGGAGGCTGTGCCAGAGCTAACGCAGCAGCTGGACTGTTTCCAGCTGCATCTGGCACTGCATGGGTGGCCCTGGTCCCCATTTCCCCGCACTCCTGATTCTTGGGTCCATGCGGAGAACGTCTCTACCTTCCCCCTGCGTGAGCACGGTCGTGTGGCTGGACCAGGCTGGCAGTGGTGGCTCACCTGGAATTGCATGGCACCGCCAACTGGATGGGGAACATCAATGAGCTTGGTGCGAGGATGCCAAAATTGCTTCCGTGCGCAGACAGCAAGGGTCCTGCAGGGTCTCCTGCGGTATAGTGATGCTCCGAGTCTGCCTCCGTATTGGATTATAGGGCGCTATGGGACGCTGCTCCGCAGCTCTTGCTACTGGGATAAGTAGAGATGTGTTCTCATCAGTCATTTTCTTAGAGGTTTTCCTCTTGGATGTGACTTCCAGCAGGGTTCAGCAGAATTAAATTTTAAAGAAGATAAAATTTAAGAATATGGATGACCAAATGTTGGGTTTTACTTCAGGCTTCTTGGCAATACCTGGTCTGCGCTTGGTTGGCAAGCGTGTCTGTGACGCTGTGCCGCGTTCCAGAGTCAGCGCGGTTTGGCTTGGTAGGTGTGAATCCCCCCAGGCTCACGTCAGCCTCAGCAGATTCATCTTGGTCCTGAGAGAGCTGCAAAGGAAACCAGAACAAGAGCGGAAAAAGAGATGTAGAGCGAGCCTAGGCAGCAGGGCCCCGCTTCGCCCTGCCGGTGCAGGATGGCTGTAGCAGGAGCATCGCTGCCACGCGCTCCGGGAGCGGGCAGTGAGGAGGGCTGCAGCCTGCTCGCTCCCGGCAGCCCGGCCGGTGACCTGGGAGCGTTTTCCTGCCCTGAGGGAGTCACACTCCCGCTTCGGTTGTGAATCCGAAGCACATTCACTCCCTCCCCAACCCATGTTTGGCTTTCCAGTGGTTGGGTTTTATTGAGCAGTTCTTTATTGGATTTATCATGCCAGTTGTTAAAGCTTCCAGCTGCTTAAATTTACTTTCTTGTTTTCTCATTTTCTCATCTGTCTTTTCTGTGTTCTTTACAACAAAATCCACACGGCCCTCTATATCATTAACTCCACGGGCAAGTTAATCAAATTTACTGTCAGGCACAGCTATAGCTGTTGGAATGTTTCTAATTTCTTCAAGGGGGGGATCCTGGGCTCGCGAAGAATCAGTTGGCTTCTCCATTTCCACCGGCTTTCTCCGTAACGCGCCCTGGAGCTGCTGCAATTCCCAAGCCAGCTCAGATGCTCCGTTTCCCAACATGGTCTCTCCTATTTCTGTTCTTTCTGTGCCACCTCCGGCTCAGTCCAAATTTTAGCTTGCTTTTGTGTGATCTTCCACGGGTGCCACGTCTCAGTTGGGGTGATCCAGAGGACCGTCCAAACTAAAGACCAACTCTTGTGCGGGAGGGCTGGGAAGCTTACCTACACCACATCGTTCAGTGGTGGAAAGAGGCTCTCCAGCCCTCATCCCACTTGCTGTGCTGAGGTTGTGTGGAGAGCATCATTGAATAATCTCCACGGCATCTTTGGGAAGTGGGCCACATCGCTGCCTTGGAGGCTGTGCGGCAGTAAAGATGTTTATGGGCTCTCCAGCCATGTTTATGGGTCACAGTGGGATCCGGAGGCGGAACGGAGGCTTGAGTGTCACTAGCGCTCGGCTGCGGCGTGACTGTGTGCTGTTCGCCTGCCCTCAGTTGCATGTTCTGAAGCAAGGATGTACCGTGGTATCACGGCAAACAAGGGTGCCCGCCGCTGAGGGGCGGGTCAGAGGGACTTCACGGCGCTGCTGCGGACTGCGCGTCCCTGGGGGTGGCCGCTGGCATCAGAGGGGACACGTGCTCCTGGCGCAGAGGCAAACCTGAAGACCGGTTTGGGTAGAGCTGTTGTGCGAACGCTGCGTGCAACCGCGCTCGGTGTGCTGCTGCCTCAAAGAAGGATGCTCGGGAATCGTAGAAGCATACCTGAGGCAGCAGGCCAGGACGATCAGCCCTCATCTTCCACCTTGGGAGCAGGGTGGTGGGGCTGTCAGTGAGACGGGGTAGGAGCTGCATGTTGTAGCTGGGGCCGGCTGCAGTGCTGGACACGCACAGCCCTTGGTGACCCGCTGCCCGTGCCCTGGGACTGCGGTGCAGCCACGGCTCTGCCTGCAGCCCCCTTGGGAGCAGCCCTCGGCGGCTGGTCCCCCACACCAGCCCCACCTCTGCGTGGAGAGAATTGAAACCCTAGGGGGGCTTCTCTTTGGGTGTGCGGGCTGTGGGTTTCGGGACCGAGGCACCTGTGCACGTGTGGAAATAAACCAGCGTGCACGCAGCGGGAACACGAAACCTTGGTGCATCTCGTACGCGTTCGAGGTGCCAGACAGCCGGGGGGTGTGCTGCAGGAGTGACGTCCAGGGCTCGGCTTCCAAGTCACCGGGGGACGGTGGGGAAGGGAGGAGCGGAGGAGGACTGCGAGAGGTGCTGAAGGCAGGTGAAGGAAGAGGAGGAGGGAGGGAGGGGGAGCTTGAGAGAGAGGGCAAGGGGAGGAGGGAAGGGGAGAGAAGTAAACAGGGATGAAATTGCAGGTAAAAATAAAGCCGAAGAAGCCCAGGTGGAATTCATGCAAAGTCTCCTCATCAACACTGCGACTCCCTCCTGTCACGGGAACTGTCATCCGGGCTCGGCTTGTAATGAAAGGGAAAATATTTTATTCAGATTTATTAATTTGAAAATGAAGCCCGCCTGTCGAGAGGGGGACAGTTCTTCTCAATCTGTCATCGTTGAACCACACGCTCCTGACACCGGGATTCATTTGTCTTGTCGGCTCTGACAGTCGGATTCTCCCAGAGCTGTTCCTGGTGGATCGCCCTGGGATTTTAAACCGGATGAAACACATTCCGACAAGGAACAGCCTCTTTATTAATGCAAATTACACGAGGAGGAAAGAGCGTGAGGGAGGGAGAGAGGGAGGCAGGGTGACGCCAGCAGACGCTCTGGTTCCTCTCCCTGTATCAGTCATTTGTTATTTACATTTATACGCATTTTTCAGGTTTAATAAAAGGAGACCGGGATTTTCAGTGACATTTATGGATGGATTGTTTAAAAAAAAAAAAGTACCGTCACCACAAATGTATGCAAAAATACATATATATATATATACATTTCTATGCACGTGTGCAAGCGCTGTCTCTGTGGGCAGAGCCGGCTTCGGCCAGGGCGAGCACGTGAGTGTTCCCGTGGTGCGGGAGCGGTGGCTCAGAGCCGGGAAGGAGACCTGTGGCTGGTGGCATCGGTCTGGTGAGGCGGCTGATGGCAGGGCTGGGCTGTGGCATCTCCTGGGGTGCCCGTAGGACCCCACCCCGGTCCCTGGGCGAGTGACCAGCTGGAGAGGGCACGCTTAGAGCTTTGGGGTAGGGAGTGCTGGGATGCGGGTGGAGGCACCTCCTTCCTGCACCCTCACGTCCGTGTGAGACTTCTGGGGGATGTCTGTGGTGGGACTGTGGCTCCTGGGGGTCAGCGTGACTTCCCGGCGCTCAGCTGTCCCTCCAACCTCTGCTGCCGCTCTTCCATGGGGAAAATAACACACCTCAAACATCACCATCTCCCAAACCCGCAGTACCACCTCCCTGCACGTCGTACAGGCGGCGTTGGGGCTGTGAGGCCGTGTTTTTCCTTGCAAGCCACGCTTGCCTCCGTGGAGCCCAGCTCTGCTAACAGGGCCTGGTGCCAGCCCCCCCAAGGTCCTCTCAGCTCATCAGCCAGCGTAAAACAAATGCCAGAGCCGGGAGTATGGAGAGCCTGAACGTATGTGTCTAATGATGTCTCCACAGTCTATAGAATGAATATTTAATAGTGCTTGTCAGCAAGATCTTATAGAGGGATTTCTTTCTTAAAATGCTTGTTAACTCTTGTGATTTCCACAGCAGCCTCAGTGTTTCTGGTGGCCTCTTGCTGGTTTGTCGCCATCCCCCTGGGTTCATCTCCTCAGGGACCCTTCCACCATCCCTCCTCAGCCACAGCCCACCAGAGACCACCGCCACCACCCTCCGCAGCCTCATCCCCAGCGAGGACGGAGGCTGTGAATGAGCTGCTGGATGCCTACACCCCAGGGGGGAGGTGGAGCCCCCTGTTTTAGGGTCCCAAGGTCTCGAAGGGTGATGTCCCGTATCCCACAGCCCTGCGCGGGTCCGAGATCCTTGCCCCCAAGTTCCCCCACCCTGCTACAGCTCTGTCGGAGAGACATGACTTGAAGGCTGCAAGTGATGGAGAATCTACCACGTCGTTAGGCAAATTGTTCTGCTGGTTAATTAGCTTCACTTTTAATGTGCTTGGAGCAATGAGAACAGTAATTCACATTAGGAACGGGGACGTGCAGTGAGGGCCTGGAGAGGTGTGGAAGAGGAGGGTGGAAAGCCAGAAAAAAAAGGACTCAAAATTAGAGCAGAGACATTTTTCAGTGAATCTTCAGTCTACGAGAGGGACGACGAGAAGGGAGAGGAGGAAAAAGAAAAGGGGAGAGAAGAGAAGAGAACATTTCAGAGGGACCAGTGCTGGTTTTGGATTTGGGTTGAGTTTTGTGAATGCTATTTTTATGACAGAAAACTAAAGAGTAGAAATGCCAAAATGCCATTTGGTAACACCCTTGAAATGCACTCTTCCACTTTTCATTCTGAAATGGCAATTTTTGCAATTTAAATCTTGGTCTAAAAACTCATAAAGAAAAAAAAAAGGGGGGGGGGAGGGGGCTTAATGCTTGAAACCTTCCCCAGAGGTTTTCCCGGAGTTGGTTGGCTCTTCAGCTTGCCTACCNAAAAAAAAAAAAAAAAAAGGGGGGGGGGGGGGGGAGGGGGCTTAATGCTTGAAACCTTCCCCAGAGGTTTTCCCGGAGTTGGTTGGCTCTTCAGCTTGCCTACCCCTAGCGTGAAATCAGGCAGGTTTCTGCTAAAAAAGGAGCCCATGGCAAAAGGAGAGTAGCTTCTGCAAGCTTCCTTTTCCAGATGGATCCGTAAAGTCTCTGAGAGTAAACTTGGTGTTAAACCTTGCTGCGCAGGTGCGTAAGTCCAGCACGGGTGGTCACAGGAACGGAGACCTCACTGTCCTGGGAGCTCGGGGACTTGTCGGTGCTTCCTGAGAACAAGGCGCAGAAACCAGGGGGATGCATTTTGTGAGATGTCCCCGGAGCTGCTTTCTTGCAGGGGTGAACAAAGCCATGGCCAGGGAGGTGTTTCTGCCCTTCGGTGGGTGCAGCTGCCACGAGCTGTGGGCACACCAGCACCCAGCTGGCAGAGGCGATAGGGACGTGGCCCTGAGGACAACCTTGGGAGCACCTTGAGGGGCCACCTGGACCCTCATCCCAGCTGCAGACCTGTCAGAGCACCTCTAGATATTGCTTGCAAGGACCTTCCCACCTGGTCTACAGGGACTGTCTGAAAAATCACTTCTGTCCTTGAATTCCTATTTCCTTGCAAACCCTGTGGCTAGGGATCAGCCCTGGTGTAATAGGCATCTGCTTGTAGTAATCTCAACACCCCTCCCCAAACCTACTTATAAAATAATGTACCTTGCACCAATTTTATCTGTGACATTGCATTAAAAAAAAAAAATCCATTAAAAGAAATAAAAGCAGGTGCAGCTTGGTGCTGCAAACACTCCTTCACTCTCATTCTCTCCCCTTCGTTCTCTCTCCCTCTCTCTCTCCTTCACTCCCGGTGTTTGCTAGTTTGTATGATTAATTTTATCAATTTTCCTGACCTGCTTTGCCACTGAAATAAATATGACAGCTGCAGTGCTGCCTCAATTCGTTCTCTTGCCAAGTGAGCTGCTGAGATGTGTTTTCTTGTTGATCGCAGACTTTGGTAAATATCAAGTAAATAGACTGAAGAGGATTCATTTCAGCAGCTTGGATTGTCAGGACTTCAGCCCGAGAGCACATCCTTCACCGGGGAGACAAAGGGAGAAGGAAAGCTCCTGTCCCTCCCCAAAAAAGCAATCAGGAAATTCTTGCAGCACACCAAGCCGCTGGCAGCCCGGCCCATAATTAGCGGTGTCAGCAGATGTCTTGGAGGATGCTCCTAAAGTCTGGGTCACAGAAAAGGATCCCTGTGGCCACGTGGCTGCGGTGGTGTGCGTGGGTCAGGGTGGCACCAGAGATCGGTGCGTGGGGCACTGCCATCCTCATCCTTTTCTACATCTCAGTATTATCCCAGAGATGGTCCGCCACCAGCTCTTCGGCCGTCTTGGTATTGTCTCCTGTCCCTGTGTGGAAGAGAGACATCCTGTCTCTCCTCAGCAGGGGGTGGCCCAAAGGGCCACAGGTTTACATAGCACCAAAATCACGGCTGGTGCTGGTGGCCCAGTGTTGATGACAGGGTGGCAACCTGGTGTTGCAGCCTGGCTTCGAAGGAACTGGCTGTGTGTGGTACAGCAGTGGAGTAGTGTCCCTCTGCCCTCCTCGTGTCTCCACCTGCATGGTTTTGTTTTGGTGGCGATGTTCACAACCTGCCTGCCCGTTTTCTTTAGGTTTGGCCGACCTCTGGAAACACTTGTGCAACAGAGCTGTGTGCAGACCTTGCGCTTGGAAATTGTTGCCTAAATACCTGATTTTTCTGCTTCGCCTCTCCCAGTGAAATTCAGCCAGGAGTGAGCTGAAGGCCTCCCACCTAGCACGGAGCCTCTCCAGGAGATCATCTCTGGTGAGGCTGCTCGAACACAGCCAGGGGAGTAGCATCTTAACTAGCGCATCCTCCATCTCGGTACGAGGTTCTGAGTATGGTCAAAGCAAATCTTCCAGCCTACGCAGATGTTACAGGTCAATGCATACGCTGCACACCCGAGCGCCCTGCATGGGGGGCATTTAAGTTCCGAGCAGAGGACCTGGATCAGGACTGGTCCTGGCCGTGCATGTGGCTTCTCGCGAGCAGTGCAGGTTGCCGCGGGGCTGTGCTGGCATGGGGTTTGAAGGCAAGACCCGGGCTCTGCTGAAGTCCAGAGGACTGTTGTTGTTGGTTATCCATATGGTGTATTGTTATGCACGTGGGGAATTTAAAACATTAGAAGGGAAGTTTTTGTGTTAGCATCTCTCCCATACGGCTTATTTTGCTGGTGTGGCAGGAGCAAGAAAGAGAAGGGACTGAAATATCATCGCTCAGTTGGCCTTTCAGCTAGCAGTATCTCTAATGATGGTGGTCCTTGCCCTGAAGACCTTTAGGCACCTTTCAGATACATTTGGGGATCCCTCTGCCTATCTCAAAGCAGCTGCATCTCTTCTACACAGTGGCTGTGCTTTTTTGGGGTAGTTCTCCCCACAGAGTGCCTGACAGGACCAAAAAACATCAGAGCTAGAGCATCCAACCAGCATTTAGTGTCGAGTGTGTTTTCTGGAGCAGGTCTTGGTGATGATGTGGACAGGAGTGATGCTGCTGGGGCAGTGCGGTCTGCCCTCCTACACAAGGGGCTTTGGTCTGCTTCTCTGGAAATATTTAAGGCTATGCCTACGGAAGTAAATTAAGCAGTGCTGGAGAAGAGTTTTGAGTGTTTTTTGCTTCCTAGTAGAGAAATATTCACTATTATAGTCTAAGCATCCAACTGTCCAAAAGTCCCTCAGTGAGGACCAGTGTGCTGGGAAGATGTCTCCGGTGTTACCAGCCCCACCAGTGAAAAAGCCTCTGGTGTTCCACCTCCTCCCCTTGCAAGCGTGAGATTTTTTTAAATTCAGTTCAACTCACAAGGACGTTGGAGAAAAATCCAGGAGCCCTTTAGTGCCTTCACAGACTTTAATCTTTGGGTGCAGTCATTTTGTCTTCCCGTGTTTCTCTCAGCAGCTGTATGAGTTACAGATAGGCTTTATTTCCCTAAACAAAAGCTTTTTGCTGATTTCCAGCAGAATTCTGATCTTTAAAGACTCTGTGCGTAAGGAACGCTGTCTGGAAGATTTTGCAGTCTAATCAAAGATAAACAGTTGATGGTGTTCATGATCTAGTTAACCAGCAAACAGTAATTACCAGTACAACCTTGCGGCCAAGCCCTCTCTACCTGCAGATCTCAGCAAGGCTGCCTTCGGCTGGCATGCACAAACAAGGGCAGAGAGGGGAAAAAATAGCAACTTCCAGCCTCCGAAACTGAAAAGAGAATTTGTTAACGTGACCCAGATAAACGCAACGCAGGATGGCTTCCTTGAGTCAGCAGAGAGACTCGAACACCGGCTCATGCGACCTCTTCCACCCCGGTGTGTCAGAGAAGCCTGCAAAGGCTGGGTGGCTGCTGCAGCACCCCATCTTCCCCCCAAAATTGCCACAGCCTCCAGCGTGGTTCTGGGTTGCTCAGCCAAAGCTCAGCAGCTTGGAACCAGGGAGGAGGAGGAAAATACCTGTAACCAAACATAAAACCAGAGAAGTAGGGCTCCCCTGCTGCCTCTGCTCCGGTGTCTTGCAGATTGGCTGTGCACCCTTAGCTTTACCTTTTGGAATTACTGTATTATTACCATTACTAAGGTGATAATTTTCAGTAACAACTTACTGCTGGAAGCTGCAGCAGTCCAGGGCTTTCCATCAGAAAGAAGGTGCAGCTGGCTGCACGGTCCCCCTGGGCCGTGCAGGGACTCCTCTCTCCTCGTGTTTGAGCTCTGATGGACTAAACTGGCCAAGTAGGTGCCTTCCACCCTCCACAGAGAGAGACCAGCACTTCTTTAAGCCTGCTTAGCCCAGTGATTTGGGCTTGGGACAGGCTGACAGCCCTCTGGTTGGGTCAGACCCCACCAACCATGTATGAATCAAAGATGACCAGGGCAATCAATGTTGAAATATCTATAGACGGTTATGGAGCACCCACCAGCTGGGGCACTTGGGAACGAGGAGCTAGTGAAAAGTATGTCTTTGTGTTGGCTCACCTTGGATAGTTACAGATACGTGGTGGTGGGTGAAGTGGTGTCATACTGCGGTAACGTCTTGCACGGACAAGCTGTTGGGCAGAAAGCCTGGTCTGCAGGTACGATGTCCTGTGCAGGAGGTCTGTGCTGCAGCTGGCCCCAGGCTGTCCCTGGCAAAGCTGCTCTGTTAGGATGCACTTTTTTGGGAAGTGGAGGCCACAGCTCACTGCCAGGGGTGGTTGGACTTGGGTGGGCTGAGTTGCTTTGTGAGTTGCACCACTGTCATCCTTGACCATGTATTTAATCCAGCCAGCTCGGTGCTGCCCAGAGCATGACCACGCAGCCCGGAGGTGATCCCAGTGCACTCGGCAGCCGAGCGCAGGGCTTGCACTCACTATACCTGTGCCAAAGGTCTCCACACTCGCTCTAGCTCCATATTTCCCCAGGTACCATGAGTCCCAGGGGTCACTGCTAGAGCTGCCTGAGGGATGGTAGTCCCACAGTGTGGTGCTTCCCAACAAAACCTCGGTTTCAGCAGGATCTATCCCACTACTGATTCAACTGTGGGCTGGCAGGAGCTGGCAGCGCCAATGCCTGGGAGCGTCACCAGCCCACCGGGAAGCGAAGGGCAGCAGCACTCCCATCCTTCCCATCAAGATGGTCAGAAGGCCGGCTGTGTTGACACGGCATATTTTTTACTGACGCAGATCACCTTGGTCCAGCAAGGAGCGCACGTAGCAGCCGCTCGTCATCAATTCAGATATCCCCCTCCCCTCTTCTCAAGGACTTCTGAGAGCAAAAGGCTTGTGGCTACAAAGATTTACACCCCCTCGGCAAGGGTTAACCTCATCTGGCAGCCACTATTGTCTCAGGACAACTTGTCAGTCTGTGAGAACGTGCCGTAATGGATTTGAAGTGGATTGCTCAGCCCACGGAGAGGGTGATGCTGTATTTATTGAATAGACATTAAAAAGAACATTTCTCAATTTCTCAGCACTGAACTCGAGGTCAATGGATCTTTTTGGCACTGACATGCTGAGTCAACTCCTAGCTTAAAGCTTTTAGAAGGACCAGGGTTAGATGAAAGGATTAGACTCCGTCTTTAGCGTTTCCCTGGCAAAATTGTTGGGTGCTAAATCATTTATGTTGCTTTGCTGTGCTTTGCTTGGCCTCTCCCCGTTACCTTGGAAAATAAAATAAATAAATAAAAAAATCTTCCCTTTTTTTTGGATTGAAATGACACAAGTTGATTATTTCCACTGCGCTGCACCGGGATGAGACGGGTACAAAGCGTGCCGGGCCCCTAACGCCCCTGGGCCGCTGGGCAGTCGCCAAAAGGGCTGCAAAGCCCCGGCGGCCTGGAGAAGAAAGCGTCTCTGCAGGGAGATGTGGTGCCACGGCACCCACCCGATGCTGGGAGGGCGCGCGCGGTCCGCCGAGCGCTAACGAATTCCTTGTGCGCTAGCGAGACAGCTTTTTAATAACGAACTAGCGATTCGTTACAGCAGCCGCGACGGCGGTCGCTGGCTCGGCGGTGAGTCCGGAGCCAGCGCCTGCGGGAGCAGAGGCACGGGCTTCCCGCTGCCCCTGCCCATCGGGCAGAGCTCCCTGCGCATCAGCGGGATCGGTGCCCCCGTGCCGGGCGGTACGTGGGAGCCACCCGAGGGGTCCGGAGTTAAGGGGACGAGGTGATGCTCTGCTCGCTGTTACAGCAGGGTAAATCTGGAGCGGTGCGCTGACTGTGATAGATGTTTTCGTAGATGCTGACCTCCTTGGTGTCAGGTGCGTTGCTACCGTTCCTGCGGTTTCTGGCAATTTTGTTAAGGTACATTAGTGTCATGCTGAGGGCAGCGCTGGGCAGGCAGGTTTGGACAAGCCTGTCTAGCCTGGGAAAGGCATTTTTGGGAACAGTACCCGCCACGAGAAGAATGGTGAGCGATGAGAAACTGCTGCCGTGTTCCTGCTGTGCATCCCTTGTCAATCACGCCGGCTGCCGGGGAGAGAGGCACCGCTCCCACATCCATCCCCTTCCCTCTTGGGAAGACCGTGGGACAGGGAGAGCAGCCTCTCCTCCAGCAGAGGAGGAGGAAGGCAGCCTTCCTCCAAAGCGCTACCTTCTTCCGCAACCATCCTGCTTGCAGCCAGCGTGTTCCATGCCGGGATCCCTCCCAGGCTCTGCGGAGCCCCATCCCGCAGCTCTTTCTCAGGCCAAATCCCTGTTGCAGCCAGCACTTACCTACAATTTCAGGCCTTCTGGTAGCGCTGCAACAAATAAAATGCAATCCGCCTGTATCATAAAGTCCAATAAAAATGAAACTGAACATCCACTTTGCAGACGGCGAGTACACTGTAAATTTATGAGATCATATCTCGTGGAGGACAGAGTAGTTAAGGGGGGAAGGAAGGGGCTGGCAAAAATGGGAGAGAGCGGCCAAGGGGTAGTAAATATGTTTTCAATAATGAAGAGGCCCGATTACCCTCTTTGCAATAAAAACGTGCACAAGGCAGAGCTGCCGTAAAAATTACTCCCGAGCAGCCTGGCTTATTTGCACCTTGTCATCTTGTCAGCTCCATGCAAATTTGCAAGGCGCCCGCAGCCGGCGTGGGTCGGCTCTGCGGCGCGGGGCTGCTGAGGACCAGGCGAGGGCCCTCCCTCTCACAAAAGCCATTTCATTTACAGCCCCCGTCACCCCGGTCCTGTCCGCCGCCCCCTCCCACCCTGCAAAATTCACCGATTTGCCTGTAACCGTAGCAACCAGCGCGGATGCAGGATGCAGGGATGGAGTGGAGTATCGCTGGGGGACCGCGTGTCCTGGGCTTCTTCCCAGGCGGGCGAGGGTGGTGAGATGGGCAGTGGGATTTGGGATGCTGCTCCTGCAGCCTCCACGGCACGTGGCTTTCTCCGGGCAGCAGTCCTGGCCACAGCCTCGTGCCCTCACCCCATTGCTAGGTGGCATTTCTCTTTTTTGGGGTGCCTTAGGCATCCTCTCTGAGGCGGATGGCACCACGCGCTGCCTAGGGCACGCCGATGGCGCTGCGTGCAATTTGGCTTCGTTTATTTAAAGGGGAAAAAAACCAAGCAACAAAACATTTTACTTTCTTTCAGCACAAACCAGAGCAAGGGCTGAGGCCTCAGCTCTTTGAAAGCACTTTCTCAAAAGCTGTGGGTTTAAACTGGTTTAGACGAGGTGATGTAAGCAGCACAGGAGCAGCTTCGAGTTGTCTGAGAATCGGCCTGAGCTGTCCTCAAATAAACCACTGCTGGGCCCAGAAGAAAGCAATTACACAGCGGCTTAACGGGGCTGATTTAACAAAGCTGCAGTAATTAAACCTCACGCACTTCAGGCTGGGGATTCAGTGCTGTAAGGATCCTGTCTCTGAAGGTAAATCTTTTTGCTGCGAGCAGCTGAGTGGATTTAAACCGGTGTCACTAGGGGTAACTCACCCTTCCTTCTTCCCTGTCTCTTGGCTCAGACATCACCCTTGCAGGTGCTGGTGGGGTTGGCAAGGCTTCCTCTTGCAGAGCCAACCTGGAGCAGAGCATAACTCCAAGGTCTGTTGCTTCCTGCACCAGGACGTACAGCCCGGGGCCACGTTATCAGAGGACCTGGCAGGCACCGGACTGCCGAGGACAATTCACTAACTCGATCTGGTGGCCTCGGTGTGAAAAACACTGGCCACCGCGGTTTGTGACCCCGAGCCCTATTGGGGTGGAGGTAGCTGGGGATGGGTGCTCCCCCACGGAGGCGTGCGAGCCCTGACCCGCCGCTGGAAGCACAGTCCGCTGGCGCTCGGCGTGCTGGCCGTCACCGCTGGAGTCGTGGGCTTTAAGAACGGAAGAAAGACATTGTGGCCGTGTAGCTTGACCTCTTCTATTCAAGGCAAGATCAAAGGAGGGCCAAGAAAGAGCAGAGGGGGCTGTTGCAGCCGGTAGCTGAATGCAAGATGAATGGGAGAGGAGCGGGGGGAGCTGGGGGCTTTGGCTTGCAACAAAGCAACAAGATTCAATTAGCGGGAGAAGTCGTATTCTGGAATGGCGGTGTTAAGGGGATACGGCTGGAGCAGGGAAGGCAGGCAGGGGCATCGGGGAGGAGGTTTGTTGCGCGTGTTTGTGTGAAGGCTAGGAAAGGGGGGGGGTGTGTGGTGTCAGGCTTGCTGGAGGTCTCCAGCTGGTGATGAAAAGGGAAAACCCCAGGACATTTACCACTGGGCTGGGTCTCCAGCACACCAGGTAAAGGAGGCTTCAGTGAGTAGCTGGCAGCATCATTTAGTTAACGTGGATATCTGTTCCTGGGGAAAGAAGACGTGTAGGAGCCATGGAGTCTTGAAGGCGCGTGGGCGACCATCTCCATCACCAAGGGTGGGAGAATGGGGAAGAGCCTGTTTCTGATGGTAACTCATGCAGGAAAAGCTGGCTGGGGATGCGGGCGGTGACCTGTTAGAGTTGCTGGGAAAGGACTGAACTGTTGCTGAGGAGCAGGAGAGAGGAAGGAAGGAAGGAGAGTTGCTGGATCTACGTACAGATCTGGGGCCTCCAGCACCAGTTCGTCATGCACAGGTAACGTCCCTGGAAAGCTGATCTTGAGGGGGAAAAGGTTGTTAATGAGCGCTAATCACAGCTTCTTGTGGGCACAGTTCAGACTATGGAGCTGCAGGAGGAAGGAAACATAGGGAAAGAGCTTGGATCTGAGAAAGAAACCTGGGGGAAATAAAAAGTAGGTCAGGCCATGAAGATCAAGTACAGAAGTGCAGCATGCACAGGCAGAGACAAGATCAGATAAACCAAGGCACATGGTGAGATGCAATTAGCAGGGGACATCAAGTGTAACGAGAGATCGCTCTAGCAGTACATCAGCAGTTGCAGGAGGACGACAGAGGTCTGGTTTGGTACTCGGGCACAGGGAAAGCACTCAGCAGATGATGCCAAAGAAGTAGTACCACATTTGTTTTCCCCTAAGAAGGTCAGCTGTGATCCTAGTTAAATACTAGGGAAAAATACACCTACCTTTTAAAAAGGGTAAAAGGAGGAATGGTATAACTGTGCTGCTTTCAGTCTCACTGCAGTTCCCAGAAAAGTACTGGGACCAGTACTGAAGCTTGTGAAAACTCAGGAGAAAACAGGTGGGTGGGAACAGGTAACACAGGTGGCCTCAAAGGAACCTCTATCAGCCTGGTAGGATCTCCTTGTGTTCCTGAGCAGTGGGCCTTGTGAAGGGAAGGCGAACAGCAGAAGCTGAGTGTGCTGAGTTTACCAGGTGTGGATGACAGGGTGGTCCCATAAGTGGGGGAGAACCATCTAGATGTCATGTTAGAGGTTGCAGAAGTGGCCATAAATTCAAGCTTGGAGAGCACCTACCAGAGGTTCACTGTTGCACTGAAAGGATTTAGTAAGGCAGCTGGCGTCTGGTGACGCTCCATGTTTTCATTAATGACCCAGGGTGGTGAAATGGGGCTACAGTTGTGCCCAGATGACACCAGCCCAGGTGAGGGCCAATATGCAGGAGAAGAGGGCTGGCATGCAAAATAACTCTTAACAAACTGAAGAGAGGATCTGGGGAAAAAGGAGTGACTGGAGTAAGTGTTGTTTGGGGCTCTTAGAAATAAGCTTAGTGGGTGGTTTGGTCTGGCAAGTGCAGATGGATAGGTGCTGCTCCTGTCTTGGTGAGCAGGATGAGACAATAGACTGAAATGAATAAAGGTCCCCAAAAGGGAGGCTGGCTGAGACAGGAAGAAGATGTTGTATGGAGAGGAGAGCAAGTGAGAATGGACATGGTCAGTCAGCAAACAAGACATGGAGGTGGCTCAGATATCCCACTTACTCCTTCTCCCTCTGGGAAGGGCTGGGAGAAAAAGGTGCAACGTTGGCAGCTTGTACAAGGAACCGTTCTTCACGTTTTGTGCTCTTCAGCTGTGAAAACTCAGGCAAGGTGGTACAGAAGTACAGCAGGTTGTGCCTTGTCTTAAGGCTGCAAAAACTCAGGGCGGGGGGAGATCTGATGGTTACCAAGTAAATATGGTCCAGGAGTTCTCTCCTTTCCCATGGTGACCTGTAAAGAGCAGGTCCTTTGGCAGTGATGGAGATACTGTAGTATAAATGCAGAGCTGATAAAAGGAGTGAATGTCCCACTGCAGAGACATCGACAGCTGGCATCCAGAGCCCAGGAGATGTGTCCCAAGTTGCCAAGTTTATTAAAAAACTGCACTTCATAAATGCTACACCATCCTCTGAAGCTTGTAGAGATTTCACGGAGACAAAACATCCCCGATCAGGTGATGGTGTCTGCGTGCTGGTACTGTCTCAGCTGAAAACAGGCTGGAAAATGATTCAATGAAAATAGCCGTTTGTGGCAATATCGAGGCTGGCAGACCTTTGGAGGTGGAACTTTGGGATGCTGAAATTAGGAGAGGAAATCTACCTGGCCCTTCTGAAGCTGAAGCACGCTGAAGTGAGTTGAGGATACCTGTGCCAAACCTATTCATGCAAATGGAGGGGTTTTTCAGGTTCAGCCGGTGAATGGCTCGTGTACCCACCCCTGCCCCGCCTGTTTTTCACAGTGGATGCAACAGGGTCACAGATTTGTTTGCAGTGTGGGCTTGATGTGGTTTTATTTACCTGCACCTCATTCACATGAATTGCAAAAGCATTTGGGAGGGAGAGGACGGAGAGAGGGATCTTCAGAAGAAGAAGGTGGCAACAGGTTACTGAGGTGCAAGAATGGTTTCGTGGTGGACCATGCTGGGATTTGGGCTGTGTCCCTGCCAGGACACAGATCTCCTGCACAGCCTTGGCCCTGATCCCCTGGTGTTTTCCAGTCCCCTTGCCCAAGCAGACGAGTGCTCTTGCCTCTGCCTTGCAGGTAGGAAAGGACCTGGTGTGAAGACCATCCCTTGCTTGTGATGCACCTCAAGCAGAGGGGTCTCGGCCGCTTCTGGGGCTTTTTGTTCTTAACGTGCACCCACCAAGGAGCCCCAAACCCCGCGCTGTGGGAGAAGCAGTTCTCACCAGGACACACTTACGCATGTTGCAGGGAGAATATTTAATTTCAAAGCCCGATAGATCAAATGCAGCTGGGGGGTGGAGCTGTGTCTTATCTCTCGCCTTGTCAGAAGTCTGAACAGCAGAACAAATTATTTGATTATGTTTTCATCGTGCTTCCCCCCCTCCCTTTTATCAAGGAACTATAAACCAGAGATAATCTACAATTCTCCCTGTCCAACCATGCTGCCCGGCCACCTCAACGCCATCACCTCCAGGAGAAAACGCCCTCCATCTTCTCGGCTCTCCCCGCGCCGCTCGGGGAAGCGGGGCGCGCGCTGGCTGCCTTGGCAGCTGGCTGCTGAGTCCTGAGAGCCGAGTTTTCCCCCAGGTAATAATTTACCAGGATGCTAATTGGGCCGTCCACAGAGTGAATTAAAAGGACGTTCCTCCACCAGCTTGGGAGCTGTGGGAATCCTGTGGCCGTGCCCAAAGGGTAGGGGAGATCTCACAGAGAAGTAACTGGAGCCTGGGAGCCTGTTTGCAAGGAAATTAAACTAAAATTGTGTGGAAAAACAGCCGTCGGGCTTCACATTTCAAACCCAGAGTGGTTTCCAGTAGATCTGAAAAGCTGTTTAACACTTGAGCACTGGCAGACTGCAGAATCTTATTTTCACTAAAATATTAGCTTTTCCCCCTTCCTTCATTATAAAAAAAAATTAAGTGGAAAAGTGACCATTCGCAATCTGCTTGATTCAATCCAACTGAAGACTGGCTGTAAACGCACGGCGCTGGGCAAAGCCTTTTTCTCCCCGTTCCTTTTTCACCGCTCTTGCCAAACATCCCTTTCCAAGGGATTTAATCCGGAGCTGCTTGTTTTGCTGTGAGGGGCAGGGGAAGGAAAAAAAACCCACCAACCAACAAAACCAACCCAAAAACAACCAACAAACACAAGAACTTTTAAATCAATACTTTATATTGTCTGGGAAAAAAAAAAAAAAAGAAATATTTTGGTTCTTTAAAAAAACACTCAACACTTTTGATGAAAATACGTCAACCGTGGCCGGCTCCCTGCGGAAGCTCCCTCTACGGGCGATGCTGCAGCAGCGTTGCTCCGGCTCCACGCCACCACCACGTCCCATGCCAAAATCCCATGGGAAGGCCCCGCACAGTGGGCATTAACACTGCAGGAGCGGCTGAGGCTTCCAGACTGTGAAACTTTTAGATTAAATCCTCTCTTTTTCTTTTTTTTTCCCCGCCTCCCCTGGAAAAAAAGGTGTTCAAAAATAATCACAAATTTTTTTTAATCTGAAGCAGCAGGGTGCTCTGGTAGCACTGGAGATGGGATCGGTGTGGGGTGCAAGGGGCTGTGCAAACACAAGGCAGGCGGGTTCAGCCCCAAATGAAAATTTTCATTTTGTCTTTTACAGCGAAAAGCTCGTTGCAACCAGCTCACGGGATTAGGAAAGTGCTTCTGAATTTCTGCATGTAGAGGAGATGGGGGTTCAGTGCCTGGAGCCAAAGCTAAAGCCATCTGCACGCTTTTCCCCTCTGCCCTTTGGGCTGGCCGGTGGGTTTGCAGCCCTGCACGTGCTGAAGGCCAAGGTGAGCTCCATCTGCCTTCCCACCGCAGCCGTGATGGAGAACCGGCGTCTCTGCCTTCACCAGAGCTCTCACCGAGCAGCAGAGGCAGCAGGATGGAGCCTGGAGGTGAGGACACCCACGGGTCTTTTCCCTCACTGAATTTGTGGTGGCTCCAGATGCTCAGTTTGGTTGGACCAAACCAGATGCTGGTCTCCTGGGGCAAGAGTGACAGTCACGCAGCACTGGCATTGCTCAGGACGGCAGGTAGAGCAATGTGGGGTGACAGCAACCCAGGTCCCAGATGTGTGCTCTCCTACAGACGCACCAGGTTTGATGGTCAGTCAAAATTTAACAGACTCACATGGAATACGCTGAATTTCCCACCCCAGGAGCTAAGATGAGCTCTGTTAGGGCAGCTGTTTGCTTGGTGATGATGGAAAACATTGCATTTTAATCCCATATAAAGGTCTGGAACAGGCTTCTACTTAGCGTTGTGATGAAAAGAAGAAATTTCAGAGTTGCCATCAGAACAGATGTTAAAGGAGTAGCTGCTGCCCGAGCATTCACACACCATTCGTGGTGTCGCGCACACACAGACAAGCTTGTTCTTGGGCACGCTTCCTCCTTCCTCAGGCTTCACCCTAGGTTCCCTGCAGCAGAGTCTCAGGTGGGGGATTTTATAAAACAATTAATTGAATTGAAACGTGCAGCAGCAGGATCAGCCCGGGCTAGGTGCCTCCAAAGACAGAGCAAAGTAGTCCCGGGGCAGTTACACCCTTGGGACCCATACACCCACCCCACACGTGTCTGTCACACGCTGTCCACTTTGGTCAATGGTGACTTTTGTCTGGGGTCTTCTAATGGGATTCTTCTTCTGTGTCCAGCAGGCAGGCTCTTACCGCGTTGACTTGCAGTTCCCACAGTTTTCCCAGAAGGTTGGAGCTTCCTTATCTACTGGTTTACACTCCTTGGACACCTGCCCTTGCTGGTGGAACATGGAGAACTGAAGAGCCCCAGACTTGGGAGAGACACTACCGAGACATTAGCGTGATACCGCAATACTTTTCCATACTAGAAGACTAAACACAGCGCTGTGCTACCCGTCAGGAAAACTACTCGGAAAATTACTGAGCAAAACACCTCTGTCGTGGCCCAAAGGCTGGAGCAAATCTAGTTACTCACGTGGAGCAAACAGCACAAATCACACTCTATTATATTCCTCAGTAATTTATTCTAATTAAAACCTACTTATTTACATCAAACAACTAATATCCCTCAACAACGGACACAAAGTGCCATCAAGTTGATGCTGAAATATTGGCGTGTCCTCGGAGTTCGGGGCCAAAGGGAGACACGTTGCGGCGGGTAAATCTCGCCTTCAAAATTCCCTGATTTTGTGGGAGTTTTGGAGTTTGCAGGTGGCAGGAGGTGCGTCGAGGCGCTTTGCTGAAGGCCAGCGTGCCATTCTCGGCTTTGTATCGTTTGCTGCTTCGGAACAGAGGTTACACACAGAAAAGTTGGTGTGTTTTCCTGATCTGTTGTTGTTCTCCTTCCCCAAAAGATGTTTCCTCCACGTGATGATGCGATGGCGCCGGCTGAATCTGTGCTCGCTGGACCAGAGCTCCTCTGCTGGGTGAAGGCTGACTGTGGGCCACAGCAGGCTGGACGTGAAATACAGGCCTAAATCTGTGAGTACCAGCCCAAATTTTCCCGAAGTTATTGGGGTGTTAAAAACCCAGAACTCTTTAAAATGNTGAAGCAGCAGGGTGCTCTGGTAGCACTGGAGATGGGATCGGTGTGGGGTGCAAGGGGCTGTGCAAACACAAGGCAGATGGGTTCAGCCCCAAATGAAAATTTTCATTTTGTCTTTTACAGCGAAAAGCTCGTTGCAACCAGCTCACGGGATTAGGAGAGTGCTTCTGAATTTCTGCATGTAGAGGAGATGGGGGTTCAGTGCCTGGAGCCAAAGCTAAAGCCATCTGCACGCTTTTCCCCTCTGCCCTTTGGGCTGGCCGGTGGGTTTGCAGCCCTGCACGTGCTGAAGGCCAAGGTGAGCTCCATCTGCCTTCCCACCGCAGCCGTGATGGAGAACCGGCGTCTCTGCCTTCACCAGAGCTCTCACCGAGCAGCAGAGGCAGCAGGATGGAGCCTGGAGGTGAGGACACCCACGGGTCTTTTCCCTCACTGAATTTGTGGTGGCTCCAGATGCTCAGTTTGGTTGGACCAAACCAGATGCTGGTCTCCTGGGGCAAGAGTGACAGTCACGCAGCACTGGCATTGCTCAGGACGCAGGTAGAGCAATGTGGGGTGACAGCAACCCAGGTCCCAGCTGTGTGCTCTCCTACAGATGCACCAGGTTTGATGGTCAGTCAAAATTTAACAGACTCACATGGAATACACTGAATTTCCCACCCCAGGAGCTAAGATGAGCTCTGTTAGGGCAGCTGTTTGCTTGGTGATGATGGAAAACATTGCATTTTAATCCCATATAAAGGTCTGGAACAGGCTTCTACTTAGCGTTGTGATGAAAAGAAGAAATTTCAGAGTTGCCATCAGAACAGATGTTAAAGGAGTAGCTGCTGCCCGAGCATTCACACACCATTCGTGGTGTCGCGCACACACAGACAAGCTTGTTCTTGGGCGCGCTTCCTCCTTCCTCAGGCTTCACCCTAGGTTCCCTGCAGCAGAGTCTCAGGTGGGGGATTTTATAAAACAATTAATTGAATTGAAACGTGCAGCAGCAGGATCAGCCCGGGCTAGGTGCCTCCAAAGACAGAGCAAAGTAGTCCCGGGGCAGTTACACCCTTGGGACCCATACACCCACCCCACACGTGTCCTTCACACGCTGTCCACTTTGGTCAATGGTGACTTTTGTCTGGGGTCTTCTAATGGGATTCTTCTTCTGTGTCCAGCAGGCAGGCTCTTACCGCGTTGACTTGCAGTTCCCACAGTTTTCCCAGAAGGTTGGAGCTTCCTTATCTACTGGTTTACACTCCTTGGACACCTGCCCTTGCTGGTGGAACATGGAGAACTGAAGAGCCCCAGACTTGGGAGAGACACTACCGAGATGTTAGCGTGATACCGCAATACTTTTCCATACTAGAAGACTAAACACAGCGCTGTGCTACCCGTCAGGAAAACTACTCGGAAAATTACTGAGCAAAACACCTCTGTCGTGGCCCAAAGGCTGGAGCAAATCTAGTTACTCACGCGGAGCAAACAGCACAAATCACACTCTATTATATTCCTCAGTAATTTATTCTAATTAAAACCTACTTATTTACATCAAACAACTAATATCCCTCAACAACGGACACAAAGTGCCATCAAGTTGATGCTGAAATATTGGCGTGTCCTCGGAGTTCGGGGCCAAAGGGAGACACGTTGCGGCGGGTAAATCTCGCCTTCAAAATTCCCTGATTTTGTGGGAGTTTTGGAGTTTGCAGGTGGCAGGAGGTGCGTCGAGGCGCTTTGCTGAAGGCCAGCGTGCCATTCTCGGCTTTGTATCGTTTGCTGCTTCGGAACAGAGGTTACACACAGAAAAGTTGGTGTGTTTTCCTGATCTGTTGTTGTTCTCCTTCCCCAAAAGATGTTTCCTCCACGTGATGATGCGATGGCGCCGGCTGAATCTGTGCTCGCTGGACCAGAGCTCCTCTGCTGGGTGAAGGCTGACTGTGGGCCACAGCAGGCTGGACGTGAAATACAGGCCTAAATCTGTGAGTACCAGCCCAAATTTTCCCGAAGTTATTGGGGTGTTAAAAACCCAGAACTCTTNCTATTATATTCCTCAGTAATTTATTCTAATTAAAACCTACTTATTTACATCAAACAACTAATATCCCTCAACAACGGACACAAAGTGCCATCAAGTTGATGCTGAAATATTGGCGTGTCCTCGGAGTTCGGGGCCAAAGGGAGACACGCTGCGGCGGGTAAATCTCGCCTTCAAAATTCCCTGATTTTGTGGGAGTTTTGGAGTTTGCAGGTGGCAGGAGGTGCGTCGAGGCGCTTTGCTGAAGGCCAGCGTGCCATTCTCGGCTTTGTATCGTTTGCTGCTTCGGAACAGAGGTTACACACAGAAAAGTTGGTGTGTTTTCCTGATCTGTTGTTGTTCTCCTTCCCCAAAAGATGTTTCCTCCACGTGATGATGCGATGGCGCCGGCTGAATCTGTGCTCGCTGGACCAGAGCTCCTCTGCTGGGTAAAGGCTGACTGTGGGCCACAGCAGGCTGGACGTGAAATACAGGCCTAAATCTGTGAGTACCAGCCCAAATTTTCCCGAAGTTATTGGGGTGTTAAAAACCCAGAACTCTTTAAAATGCATGTCGACCTCTCCGGTGGCCCTGGCAGTGGCAGCAGCGGGACAGACCGGACGGTGTCTGAGCTCAAAGACATCGGTGACAACTCTGCAAAGCTGAGTTATGCGGAGTCGTCATGTTAACGTACAGTCAGCGAGAAAGGTAGGAGAAATACCGCCACGCAGAGATCCATATTTTTCCCCACTGAGTAAAATACTGTGTAATTTTATCTAGTTACTATAAAACAGTTTATACTCCTTGTTTATAAAAAAAAAGGGGGGGCAACAAACATATTTCACTTTCTCTACTGACAGGCTATGGAGGAAAAATAGATGGTTTCTTCTGCATTTAATATTTCAAACCAAGTAGACCCAAAAGAAAAGGCAGCAATTAACCACAAGTGCCAGCAACGTGTTCCTTGTGTTTCTTCTCTCCGGGTTCAGCTCTGAAGAATCAGTTTGGAACAAACTTGTTTACAGTCATGTTAAATCTTATAGTAATAATTTTCCAAGCTAGGCAAGAAAGTAATGCAGCTGCCACGCTCACCTTCCAGACCTCTGGGATGAGACCTGCATCTCACATTGAGTCGGGATTTAAGTCCTTTACACTCAGCCAGTTAGAAGCGGTTAGCAAATGATTAGCAGATATCCGACCGTATGTCGGAATGAGCTTATACACAGGGATGTAAGTTTGATAAACCCAGCAGAGGCCAAAAAAGGGGCAAAATGGTAAAAAGGGCATTGACCGTGGTGCAGATTTTCTGTGCCTCTGAACACACGTGTGCTTGCGTGCACATGGATGTGCATTGCACACGCAGAGCTACACATTTTTCCTTTTCTGCTGTTAATTTCATGCACAACTTGCCCTGTGGCTCAAGGTGACAAGAGGAGAGATACGTGAGCATCGTCTCGCCCCCTTCTCCTGCATCACCTTACCATCTCTGCGCGGGCTCTTGCCACCACGGGCTGTATGACCAGGGTTAGCTGAATCCTCAGCAGGAATCCAGCAAGGACACAGGGCCCCTCGCCTGCCGCCGTCCCTTGGCTGCACCCAGGCTGGCAGCATCCTGTGACTAACTCTTCTAGACTAGATTTCTCCAAGGGAGGACCAGCGCTTAATTTGGCTGACTCTGCGCTCTGCGGGAGCTCTCATCCATGCCAGCTTGAGTCCTAGCAAAAACCCATCATCATTAGTCCTCGAAAGGAACAGCTCGGATATTCTCCACCCCCGTTCCTGCAGGCTGGGATGTACTGCGCGTTCCCACGGATCGAAATTCCCCCGGTAGGCTCAATTACAGCAATCAGCCTTCACGCTCTTTTCAGTGGCGACTCCGTAAGGCCACCGTGGTGGGGCCAGAAGCAGCAGCTTTCCCGCGGGTGCTGGGGGAGACGACACCGCTGATTCGGCTACACGAGACCTGCGGGGTGGGCATGCAAAGCGGCGTGCGGGGCCCACGGGCTTGTCTCTAAGGGGGGTGCCCTAATGGGAGCCGTTTGGGACGTGCCCTGGCTCCGTCCCCTAGCGAGGTGGCTCTCCCTCAGCAGGGTCTTTGCTCCAGCTTGCAGCAGATTTGCTCTGGTGCAAGGCAGGGCTGGGGTGGGGAGAATCAGGCCAGTGTGCATTTCTCTTCGCTAACACGTTGGCAGCCTCTCAATGAATAAACCGCTAGAAAACAAATCTGGAGCAGCCCTCGGCTGCGGTGGCCAGACCTCGTCTGTTAACTGGGCTGAACAGTACCAGCTGCTCCGCTCCTGCCCCGGGGAAGAGAGGCCCTTCTGCTGCGGTCTGGGGACTAGAAACGAGCCTGAACCAACCCCTGCAAACTGGGATGGCTTTTAGGCTCCAGCTTTGGATGCAAATCCAAATTTCATGGCTTTACATGCTGCCTGAACCGACGTCTTGGCTCCAAATACCTCCTCGTTCTTAAAAGGGCAAATACTGTGGTGGTGACAAACTTTTTTTTTCTGTCCATGGCTGTGTATAACGCTGACTTTGAGGTGCCCTGGCTTCAGCCAGGACAGTGCGTGCATGGTTTTGTGCCGCGAGTCGGGGGTGTGTGGCTGGCTCGTGGTTGCCCGTGCATAGGCGCTTCCCCATGCCAGGCTGTGTTGGAGGAGGAGCTGTACTCGCCGCGGGCAAAGTCTCCCTTGCAGCGGGATGGGGAGTCGAGGTGGCAGAAGAGCAGCGTGTGGGGTAGGTAACACTGGGGGCTTCGGTCCCAGGAGCGGCTTGGCAAGGGGGGATGAGGACAGAGGAGGGAACCCTTTCATGGAAAAGGACCGAGCTTGCTCTTCCTGGGTTTTCTAGTGGCATCTGTGCAGCCGCAGTGTAGTGCTGGTACTTAGACACCAGCTGTGGTCAAGCAGGGCTCTGTGTCTGCTGAGTAAAAAAAAGGAGATATCCCGACTGTAAATGGGAAGGATTTGGTAGAAGGAATTTATTTTCCCATTTATCTAAATTTCACTGGTGTTTCGTAGTTCAGAGAGGTGTTGCCCAGCCTTGCTGTAGGTTGAAAGACCTGTGTCAGCAAGTACTCTCTCCATCCTGTTCAAATGGGATGCACTGGGTTAATCGCTCACAGCGGCTGTGTCCTGGGTTTGCCCTTTGTGCTGGTACTGCAGTGGTCCCCGGCCCTCACTGGGGCAGCGGCAGGAAACGTCCAGGGTGTCGCAACACCTCCGCCTTTCCCCGGTGGCCAAGGACACAGGCGTCCCTGGGCAAGAGGATCTGGCGGCGCCGAGGATGCCAGAGGATGTATTGCAGATGTGTCGCAAAGCCGTGCAAGTGTGGGAGGAGACGGGTCAGCCGAAATCCTGAGCAGTCCCCAGCAGCATCTCTCAGGTGCCATGGTGACCCCGAAGCTGTTGCGGGAGGTGGGCTCATCCCTTGAGCCATGTTCCCCGAGAAAATTGGTGCTCAGCTCTCACCTTGCTGCTGTCTCCCACCTCTTCTCTCCTCCTAGGATTTCCCTCCTGCAGCCGCCTCAACCTGCTGTGGCACCTTCTGTCAAACGCTTCACACGTTTGTCACCAAAATGTTTTGGCAGCAGCAGCATCTCTAGGTTTTGACATAATCCCGACAGGAGACTTTCTCAATTATTACTAATGGAACATTATGCTCCTCTTTGGGAACTCCTGCATGAATAAAAAGGGTCATTAATGACATCTGCGCAGAGCCCGGAAATTATTAGTCGATGCTGATACAGTTTTATTTTATTTTTTTAATTTTTACATATATGTTTTCTTAAGTTCCTGCTAATTTCCCACCTTGCCTCCCACCCCCTTCTCCAAAGTCTCCTGTGCGAGCTGGAGCTGAGCTGGATTATTGTCAATGTTCTTGCTTTTGTGCAGGTAAATGCTATTCCCCTCCCACCCTTCCTTCCCTTTTATTCCCTCTTGGCTGCTCTAAAGATCGTAGCTCTCGTTTCAGTCCCAAGAGATCCCGTTGCACCTTTCTCTGGGCTTGATTTTATTGCCAGTCAAGCTTAATACTTCTAGGACTTGAAGAAATCAATATCACCCACGTCCTACCAAGGCAGTGCTGGAGGGGGAGCAGTAGGACTGTGTCCTGCTGTTTGTGGCCATCAGGGTGGTGTCTCCCATCCTGTGCGGGATGCTGGTGGCACAGGAGAGGTGCTGGGAGAGGGACCAGAGCTGTCCCCAGGTGCCACGTAGCATCATGCAACAGGGAAGCTCAGCTTGGATCATTTTAGAGGACTTTCTAGACAGCAGACTATTGGGTTTTTATTCTGGGCCCCTGCCAGGTATTCAGCTGTCTCTGCTCAATGCCCCTAAAACCGGCCCAAAGTAGGCGCTTTTTTCATTTTTTTTTTCTTCTTTTGTTTTCCAGAATAACGCAGCAATTTGAGAAACTGATACTTTGCAAGACAAAAGGCCCTGGTGATAGGGCCCTACAGAGGTGTGACAAAATAGAGTCTCTGCCCTGAACCATGTCAAATGCGTCTGCAAGTCGCAACGGCTGAGGAGGTGCCTGGTGCGGGGCTGTGCACAGGAGGCTGCATCTGCCTCACGTCCCGTGTCAATAACTTGTGGGTACAAGCCCTGGGCCAATGGCAGTGCCGGTGGCACGTCTGGCAGGACAAGACCTTGAGGTCTTTTTGCTTGGAGGCACATGGGGTCTTTTTTCCAGAGAGGGAAGGGAGAGGTTTGGGTTGATGGTTAGGCTTTTGGAGGGATCACTCAAGGCCTGCAGGACAGGACAAAGGTTGATATCTTCATTGGCTTAAAGCTTGTTTTTATTTTCTTGGTTGGTATCAGTCAAATAAGCCGCAGAGAAATTGAAGATGGTGTTGCTCCATACCCAGCAGGAGTGTGTGCTGGCAGCCCAGAAAGCCAACCATGTCCTGGGCTGCATCAAACCCAGTGTGGGCAGCAGGGTGAGGGAGGGGATTGTCCCCCTCTGCTCTGCTCTGCTGAGACCCCCCTGCAGTGCTGCGTCCAGCTCGGGGGTCCCCAGGACAGGACAGACATGGAGCTGCTGGAGCGAGTCCAGAGGAGGCCACAGAGTTGATCTGAGGGCTGGAGCCCCTCTGCTCCGAGGACAGGCTGAGGGAGTTGGGCTTGTTCAGCCTGGAGAAGAGAAGGCTCCGGGGAGACCTAATTGTGGCCTTCCAGTCACTGCAGGGGCTCCAGGAAAGCTGGAGAGGGGCTGGTTCCAGGGCAGGGAGGGCCAGGACAAGGGGGATGGGTTTGAACTGAAAGAGAGGAGATTTAGATGAAGAAGAAATCCTTTCCTGAGAGGGTGGTGAGGCCCTGGCACAGGGTGCCAGAGAAGCTGTGGCTGCCCCTGGATCCCTGGCAGTGCCCAAGGCCAGGCTGGATGGGGCTTTGGGCACCCTGGGCTGGTGGGGGGTGTCCCTGCCCATGGCAGGGGGCTGGAACTAGATGGGCTTTGGGTCCCTTCCAACCCCAACCATTCCATGATTCTGTGATTCTATGATCCCTGCTTCCTGCACCCGCCCGTCTCCACGGTGAGTGTCTCTAACGCTATTATGTCTGAGACTCTTCCCCAAGCCATAGTCTGTGACCAGAGGAGAGGTGGCTGCTGTGGGGCTTGGCTTGCTCAGCAAGGCAGCCACAAGGCAAGGGGCACCACCCTGGGGCCAGGGGGTTGACCCAGATGGGAGATGTGACTATTCTCCCATGGGACACCCCGGCCCTGGATTCATGGCGGCGCTGCTGCGTGTCCCCAGGGAAGGTCAAGCAGGGCTCGCCGGCCACGATTCAAACCTGGCACTTGGGGTAAGAGGTCGATGCAGTAACTCTAAAAAGAAAACTGCTAAACAAGAAATAGACTCCTTTAAAAAAAAAGTCCCTTGGAGAAAAGATATTTCAACCCCTTTTTGATTTATGACCTACTATAGGATATTGAGACATTATTTACAATCGATATATGCTCCTGCAAGACTCCCGCTGGAGCCATAGACCCTGCCTGTTAGAGTGGAGACCGGTCAGCCCGCTCCACTGGAAGTGCCAGCCGTGTCCTGCTGGAACAGGCTATAAAGTCGGACGCAGCTGTATATCTTTCAGAAAATGGACCTGGTTACACATGTCTTTGGGCAGCTGACACAGGGATATAGTTTAGGGCTAAGACAGCAGTTCGGTAGCAGAAATCAGCATTCCTCAGCCTTGCCAATAATGAAATCTCTTGCGCAACATAGAGAGCTCCGCGGCCTTAAAGGTGCAAAATGGAGTTGTTCAGTTGACTTATAATGGAATTGGGCCAATTTTGAGGCAAGCACCGGATTTTATTCCAGGATTTTATCTTTAAAGGGGGATTTGCAAACACTTTAAGGGGTGGTGGGGGGGGGGGGGTGAAATTCGTTCAGCGTAAAATTGCGTCCTGGCCGAATTCCAGTTTGGGTAATTACATTCTTTTTCTGTAGTGGCTGCAGGACAAAGGGCCATTCATCACGCTCCAAAGTGCTGCAAAGGGCTCCCGTGTTCCACCGGAGAAGTGCCCGCGTTCGAATCCAAGCGAGAAAGTTTTCTCCCCGTGCTCGAGGCCGCTCCAGAGAGTAATGGAGCTTGGCAGTGCTTTAGGAGCCTTTTGGGTGAGATGCAGGGGCAAGCACCTTGTCACGCGCTGCTCAGCCGCCAGCAAATCTGGGTAAGTAGGGCGCTCTGCAGAATAGATTCCTTCCAGCCTCCTGTGGCTCACTTCCCACCCCGAGGACACGCTTGGCTTTGCAGAGCGCTGCCGGAGCTCCAGGAGATCCCACTGGAGCAGAGGGAGCTGGATTTCCTCTCTGCAAACCTGCCGTCATGGCAATGCCTACAGACAGGAGATTGGGTCGCATCCAGCTCGGTGGGACGCAGGACCTTGGGGTGCGTTCTGAAGTGACGCTGGGGAGCCTGGGAGGATGCGGGTGCTCTGCCTTCCTCCTCCGTACAGCCAGCGAAGAAATATTTGCAACCCTTCCTCCAGCTTTCCGGCTTAGAGGAGGGTCACACTTCAACGGTGGCCCACAGTTCTGAGCAGAAGCAATCCAGCAGCAGAGCGTTGCTTCCTTATCTCCCCGGCACCGCTCTTTGCAGCCGCTCTCTGTCGAGGCAGAGCGAGGCCGCGGTGCTCGGGCAGAGGCTGCGTGAGGAGGCGGCGGTGGCGGCGGTGGTGGCAGCAGCTACATGCGTGCCACCCACCAGCTGACCTGCCAGGGAGCATCCTTGGCCTATGTGCCTTGAGAGTGTCCCTTTAAAGCAATTTGTAGACTGTTATCCTGTATCATTAACCTAATTAGTGTAATTGCCGCCATTTATGTAATGAGTATAAATACTGGAGGAATCCCATAATTAGAAGATGTAATTAGGTAATTAATAGATGACATGGTAACAAAAATCCAGGGGAAACTTTGCAAGGTGGACACCGCGCGTGTGTGTGTGCACGTGTGCACGCGGCTGTTCAGGCACGCCGGTCCTGCCGGGGTCTGTGGCAGATGTGCTCTGCGCTTGGCTTCAGGCCGGAGCCCCTCCATGTTACGCTGCCGTCACAAAGGGGCCTTCAGGTGACGTGGGAAAGCTGTCCTAGGACTCTGCAGACCTTGCAGAACCAGCTTTTGCCAAGCTATGGCCGTTGCCTTGCCGTACGGACACCCTTTGCTTTCGGATCCTGGGAGAAGCAAGGTGAATTTAGCAGAGGTCTGAGGCTTTCCTCAGCCCTAGGCTGGAAGGTGGCTTCAAGGCATGTTCGCCCCAAGGTGCCTCTTTCCTACGGCTGCCAGCTCCTGCACATATAACCCGTCTGACCGGAGGGATGAGGAGCCCCAGGGTTGTGCTTGGCTGTGTGATAACGTCCCGTTTTAGTTCTCTTCTGGGCTTGGCTTAGAGAAGTAATTGGAGCTGGAAATGGTGTTTGTGCTGTGGAGAGCTGATAAGGTTCCTGCTGTGCCCGAGGAGCATTTTTTAGAGGTTCGTGAGCTGTGAGTGGTTTAGCTGGACCCTTTCTAGTCATTGAAATGTTGACTTTTTCCTGCTGTTCTTTGTCTCTCGCTCCTCAAAGCCTGTTGGCACTTCTAGAGTGCTTACGTGTCCAGATGCATCAGAAAAAAATAAGTCACAGTTACAGAAAGTGGTTTTTTGTTGTTGTTGAGGATCGTTTGGAGCCCCAGCTGGGACCTGCTGGGACGAGTCCTCACTGCTGGCTTTGTGGCAGGAGGAGAAATCTCTCTGCCACACATACACGCGCCCCTCTCCAAGGTTTTAAGCAGTTGCTGGCTGAAGGGACCAGCAGTTTTCCCCTTCTGATCTGAAGATACAAGGCAGAAGCTGATTTGAAGAGGCCAGTGGGACCAGCCAGGCTGACTCCAACCCATGTGACAAAAGACATTTTTCAGCCACCAGACGTTAGTCCCCTAAATCAAGGCTCCCATCAAGTTCTTCAAAAAGTTGAAAGGCTTTGCATCCTCTCAGAAGGCAGCTTCCTTTGCTGCCCTGTGAGCCATTACAGAGTGGCTGAAGCTCTCAGTCTCCCTTCTGGCTGGCTCTGGAAGGAGCCCTCTCCTCCAGCCAGGAACTGCAGATGGACACTGTGAAGGAGTCAGTTCCCTTCTCCCCCTGACCCCCCCTACATACTCATTACCTCCTACGAAGACTTGCTGATCTTCAAGCAACCCACCTTCAAGGACTCAGGGATGAGCTCTTCCTCTGGGATTGTTTCTGCTGGGACATTTTGGTGACATTTGTGGGATGTTTCATCTGCAGAGGGTCCTGGATTGTCTGCACACCACACTGACTGATCTATGCTGGCTTGTTTTGAAGAAGCCATAGACCTTGCGGCTTTTACTCTTGGCCTCTCTACCTTTCTTTTGGAGTATGTCTTCTCCAATCATTGAGCTACTTTGCACTCCTTGGAGCAGCACTGCAGCCAGCGACAAGTGACCCCAAGACCGGAAGCGCTGGCACACAGGAGATGTTGGAGAGGAGCTTGTGCAGGTGTTGGGTTGGCCAAAGGCTGCTGAGTCCCCAGGACCAGCAGCTAGAGGGAGATATGACCTCACGCTGAGGGCCAGCCTTGTCCATGCCATGGATTCCTGTCATAATGCCAAAGAAAATCCTCCTGCTTTCCAGTGTTAAGGTCCACGTAACGAATGACCGCAATGCAGACTTCATTACGTGGTATAAGTAATTCTCAAGATTAAAGACTTTTAAAATGGCTCCTGCTGGAATCTCTGCCAAAGTATTTCTTAGTCCCTGTCTACGTGGGAAGTTTTATCAGGAGTATCATGGTCAGTATACGCAGGTCCAGTTACACCAGGAAGGCTCTGTCTAGACACTTTCGTTCCAGGATAAAAAGGGCCTTTTTTTCCCCCTTTAGCTTAAATTCACTTGCAAACAGCCTTCACAAAATCAGGGCTTGTGTCGTCAGTGTAAGAGCCTCCCTGGCTGTAGCGCTATGTTTAGATCTGTTTGAATTCCCACCCTGGACTGCACCAAAGCCCCCCCTGCCCTGAGGCCAGGGTTTCTGCTCCTGGCCTGGCCCTGGCCCATGGCCTTGGAGGTGGATTGGGGTTTGGCAGTCGCTGGGCTGGAGGTGGCTCTTTGTGCCCGAAGGAAACGTGGTCTTGCAGGGCACTTCTGCAGTCCTTCAGCTTAACCCTGCTCTGCCCGTCTCTGCTTCCTAGTCCGCTGTCCCCTGATCCCCATCCTCCCACCGCATGGGATGTGTCCCATGGGGCATCACTCAGTGAACTCTTCCCAGCTGAACCTCCTGGGTTTCACTGGGGAAGCTGGTTTGGGGATTTGCCCACTAACACCCAAATTTGAAAGAGCTGTGTTGCATTTTGGCTCATTTCCCATATCCTGAGCTCTGAGTCCCAAACGATTCTAGCTTCAAAACTTGTTCTGAGGCTTTGCAGGCTCTTGAGATTGTCCCACCAGCTTTGCAGAGCTAAGCGGAGGCGCTGCATCTCCTACCCTGCAGTCATGGAGGGTGCCTCCTGGATGCTGGCTCTCTGAGCAGTGGCTTTCCTCTGCTCCGGACCATCACATGAGTGAGGATCGTTGCCATTTCTACATGTGCTTTCCTTGCCTTTGTCCTCCCCAGGCACCAAGCATTGATTTATTTTTGGGGCCATGTCCAAACCACCCTAAAGCAGTCCTCCACCATGAGTGCAGAGCAGCTGTACTTTGTCACGTGCTCTCCTTTTACGATGAAACCCCTTTTTTTGCTGTGTTTCCATCTCATTTTCAAGGTCTAACTCTGCCTGATTCCTGCCAAGTTTCATTTTGTTTCTGTACTTCTTGATTTCCAAATGTGTCTTCCTTTGCTGATCTCTCCCCCACCTCATCTATTTTTCCTTTGCCATCCTGATGCTAGGTGTGAAACACGGTTCCAGGCTCAAAGCCTTGCTCGAGTGGTCATTCCACCTGCCTTTCATGCTCTGATCAAAAGGGAAAAAAATTAAAAATTGGCATTTCCTCCATGTTCACACACTTAAGCTCTTCTCTTGTGTTGAGCATGTTAATTGTGTTGTAGTTCTAGCCTAGCTTTGGGCGGGAGCAGTTGTCTGGAGGAGGAAGAAGGTTTGAAGCTTTAACTGGGAGCAGTTAATTATGTTCCTCTATAAGATTTGCCCTTGTTCCAACCGAAATGGAGCTGAGGAAGTCACGTGGCTTCTGTTAGGCGAGAGGATCCCAATGTTGTCTTTTTTTCTTTTTTTCTTTTTTTTTTTCTCCTAACTATTTCTATCTACAGATTGATTGGAAGTCAGGTTGCCAGGAGAGTGTTACCGAATAATTATCCTGTGCTACCTTATGGTAACCTTTGCAAAAAAATGTTTAGGTAGAGAAACCGCATGAACTAGTCATTAATATCTTATAGGTCAGCGTTACGGATGTTGCATTGTGATGAAATGTGTATTTCTTCCTATTTGGTAGGAAAATGGGCTTGTGAGACAGCGTAAGATTTATGATGATCTTAATTAGTTATTTCCTAGCTTTCAAAATGTTTGGGTTTGAGAGATGATATGATAGATAATTAACTTGTTGTCAGAGAGTGACTTTTAAAATGAAATGTTTGTTCTCCAAATATTATTTATCTCAGTGTGCACCGTGTGCATGCCATCCTGCGCGCACACACGTGTGTATAGGTACAGACGCACATGCACCTCTGCAGCATCCCCCCCACCAGCCGCAGGAGCAGGGAGCACAGGGCAACGCTCCCACGTCGGGCATCGTCTCGGGCTCAGCAGAGGGGACCGCTGCACTGTGGCTGCTGTTCTTGCTGGGCTTGTCCTTACTTTCCTGCTGGAAGGAGGGACCCACGGAGGGGACGGCAGTTGGCATTCTGCCCTGCCCTCTCCTGCGCGGGTTTATGGGCTAAGGAGAAGGGCAGCGGTAAAACTCGTTCTTATCTGTCGTTGGCAGACACGAGATACCCACATCAGCTCACCAGCAGGGCAGTCGGGAGGGATGTATTCATGACGCTTTTTTCCTTTGCTTTGCCCTAAAACCCAGGAGGGGACAGCAGCCCAGCTCCTCCACAAACAGTTTTTGGGAAGTCCTCCAGACCAGTAAGCTCCAGGGATACCTGCCAGTAACACAGTGCTGCGAAGGGGTGGGGGGGTTCTGACTTTTTTTTTGTTGCTGAACCAGTAAGCTCTAAATGAAAGGAACCGTATCCCTCACTGCTACGTCCCTGGGGGCCAGAGGGGGTCGGAGAGAAACTCCAGGGAAGGAGGAGGGCAGGTTGGCATTGACCCCAAAGGATGCTGGATGTGGTCCCTGAAGCCGTGGCTGCGCGATGGCTCGTCGCTGCAGGGAGCAGAGCTGCTGCAGAAGGAGAGAGGTCACCTGGAAGTTGATTTATTTTTTTCTTTCCCTTTCTTTGGCATTTTTCATCAAAGCTTTATAAATAACAGACAAAACCCCTGGGGAAAAACCTCCCAACAGGCGGCCTGTTGCAAATACTCCAGGAAACGGGCTGCGGGGGGAAGAGGGAAGGAAGGCTAAATTTGGTGGCTTTTATTTTTAACAAGGGTTATTTCAATCTGTTTTAATCCCATGTGAAAAAAAAAAGCAAAAAAAAGAAAAGATTAGAGCCATGAGAAACTTTTGCCAGCACCGTAGGAGTCTGTTGAGCCAAGCACTTGCTCTGGCCGGCACGGCACAGACGCGGTGTCTGCGCCAGCCCCTGCTCCGGCTGATGACGGCTCAGACGCTGCCAAGGCCGTCTTAGGGACGGGGAGCTCAGGGACAGAGATGAAGCAATGTTTTTTCAAGGCCTCACAAGATTTCTCTATCAAAGCCAAGAGAGGCTTGAAAGTTTCCAAAGCCAACCGAAGGACGCATCTGCAAGCCCTCGCTTTTCTGCAGGGCTGTTGTACGTGGGTCCCTGGTGCAGCAGCACGGTAAAGTTTAAGTTAATAAACCCAAAAAGCCAAGCAGAAAGCCAAACCTCTGCTTTTATTTTGCTTTCTTAAAAAATTCCATGACAACCCTTTTCCTCCCAACTGGCCCTTGCTAAAGCTTACCGCTTGCAACACCTGAAGCCGAGGCATAAAAAATGACTTGGCAGCATCCCTCTAACATTCCCCTGGCACTCTTCGGAGAGAGAGGGTGTTAACCTTGGTGTCCTGGCCCTGCGCCAGGGTAACTAATTACATTCGGCCTCTATAAATTAGCCCTGTGATGGCAGCTGGGGAGCTGCAGCGTCATTTCCTCCCGGCTGCGCGGCGGTGCACGATGCCCGACACGTTCCACCTCGGCATCTCGGCGCGTGGGGTGGCGCGGAGGACGGGCGCGGGGAGCAGCGTGGATTTGCTCGTGCTAACGCTCCG
Organism: Psophia crepitans; assembly: GCA_013399095.1. NCBI lineage: Eukaryota > Metazoa > Chordata > Aves > Gruiformes > Psophiidae > Psophia > Psophia crepitans. The sequence continues at coordinate 194,158 of VWZZ01005750.1, forward strand.
TTAAATCGCTCTGGGACTAGAGGTGCTGTACAACAGGTCTGGTTCTTGGTGCTTCTGCTCCCACCTTTGGAAAAGGGAGAGCAGAGGGGGCAGAGCCGAGACGGATCAGGCTCCCTGCCCCAACAGGGTGACCTGATAAATTGCCACCAGTCAGCTGAACCTCGGGAACAGCCTCTCAGCTAAAATTAGCTGAAATGGCACGAAGAGAATTGCTGAAACCTCCATGAAAGTGATTTAAGCTGAAGCACGTGACCACGCGTTTGTCACGGGCCGGAGCACGCGCAGGCCCGCGAGCGCCGCGCAGGTGATGTGTGGCAGCGTGTTAAGCCGTGTAGGCTTGAGCTGTATCGCGGTACTTGGATCGCATGTTCTACCTGGCCCCACCGTTCTCCAGCGCTGACTCGGGTTAACCCCTTCTGCTGACAGCCAGCGTAAAAGGTCTTCAGCTGGTGTCTGGTTATAGCTGGAAGGGACCTCAGAGCGCAGGAGGGGTTAATTTAAGATTAGGCAGGACGTGTTGGCCAACGGTGCTGGGTTTTTCCTGGTGCGGATGCCAAGCGAGCCCTGCCTAATCGAGTCTGAGGTGAGATGGAGCCTGTCTACGTGGAGGAGGTAGATGATAAAGCAAGCAGGGCTGGAAGGTCTAAGCAGGAGGAGGCATGGTGGCGTGTTCCAACTGTCTTGTTGTTGTCCCTTCCAAAGGTTGGCTGCTTGGTCTTTAATTTCTGAGGTGGGGCACTAAGGGCTGTGGGATCACCGTGCCTCCTCTTCGGAGAACCCAGCGGCCTCGGCACGCATGCCCTTCCCAGGCCGGCAGCGCAGGCTGCGGCTCCCGGGGTTGCCTGCGGTGGAGTGGTTCCACCTTTGCATGGCTGCTCTGTGTGTGGGAAAGGATTTCAAGGAACAATTGACCAAATGAAACCTCCGTAATGCTTCTAAATACTCAAACACATTAGACATGCCTGCCCAGCTCAGAGATAAATTAGAGCTATTATCACTAGAGCCCAGACAAACAAACGGAGGGCTCTCTCCAAACAAGCCATTCACTCAAGAGACTGGATTTACAAGGGTCAGGGAAGCAGTGTGAGCTGCAGCCACCTGCTTTCTTCCGAAACCTCTTTATATTGCCCGTATTGACCGCTGCAGAAGGAAGGGGAAGAGCACAGCTCTGCCCTTCGGGATCTGGGGAGTCGCTTCCACGTGGGGACTGCGGCGCTGTGACGTACCGGCTGGAATTTTGCTCTCTGTGTCCGCAATCAGAGCTGGAAATCTGATCCGTTTTGCTTTTCTCCCACGTGCTGGTTGGGAAATCAAGGTGCTGGAGCACGTCGGGGATGCCAAGGCATTTTTGTTTCTGCTTCCGAGGAGGGATGGGGAGCTGAGCTGGTGGTAAGGTGGCCTTGAGAGAGAGGTCAGTTCAGATCAGCGTCTTGGGCATCAGGGAGGCTGCCTGAGAGGATAAACACAAGCCAGAGCATGTATTTTGGGCTTGGTTTTGTGTGGCAGCTAAAGGAAGGAAGGAGCAGATGCAGAGACTAAAAGGAGTAAAGGAAAAACCCATAAAATGGAGATCATTACTCTGCTTCCCTGGCTGCGCTGGGCGGTCAGTGCTTCGGTGCAGGGAGCGCGGCGGCACAGCTTGCCACGGTGGCCAGGAGCACCACGCTGGGGCCGAGCGTGACGAAGGCTCGGACGCGGAGCCTGGCTCAAGCGGGGTGTCTGGAAAAGGGCCACGGTCAGCGCGGGGTTTTGGCTGGGGGGAGAGGCAGGGGCTCTGCAGCACTGTGACCCTCGCCCGCTCGCCTGGCACCTCAGGCCAGCGTCACCCGCGGAGGCTCTGGCGGAGGGTGTTATTCTCCTCTGAGGGATGCTCTTGAACTCGAAAACTTGATCCTGAACCAGAGTGTCGCTTTTTGGAAGACATCCAGTCTCCACGCACGACCTCTGACTGATGATGAATTTGTCACTTCCCTCGGTAACCGGACCTGGTGATTAACTACCCTCACTGCTCAAAATTGTCTTTTATTTCCTATTCAAGGTTCCCTCACTCAGTGTTGTCAACTCTCACTATTTATTTTGGGTTTTGCTGCTTACTGTGCCTTTTACCTGTGAGCCTAACGAACATGCCAATCTCAGCTATTTTCTCTCTGTGGGTATCTGGGATCAAGTCACGACGAAGATTTTCTTTGACTGCTGAGCAGACAGAGCCCTTTCAGTCTCTTGCAGGGTTGAGCACAGGCAAAGCAGAAGCTGTGCTCGCCACTGCCTTGAGCATCTCCCAGCGCGTGGGATTTTATTTAAAGTCCCAGCCTCTGGATTCGAACCATTACAAGGACCTTCCGCTTTGTTTTTGTGGAGACCTGAAAGCGTGACCCAAAAGACAAACAAAAATAATCATAATTTGGGGATTTTTAAGGGTTTGTTTTTTTTTTTTTTTTAATGCTTTGAGAGTTTTGTGATGGTTTGGTTTATCACGAGCAGGAGGGGTGGTGGTGACTAATTGGTGACTGGCTTAAAAGCTGCAGATTTTTGGTGTAAACTAACCAGGGAGACACCATGGGGCTCAGGGGGGCTCTCCTTGCACTCATGCGTGGTTCCTGCAGGCAGGAACCTGAAATTCCCACAGCCCTTCCACCTGCACAGTACCAGAGGAGATTGAGTCGATGAGGGTGATCCGTTCGGCCTTGACAGCTCTGAATTTCAAGTCTTCATCATCTGCAGGTTCTTCTGCATTGCTGGCCTAGCTGAAGGGCACACGTGGCCTCGCCATCAGTGTCATGAGTGTAGAGAGAGACGGAGTTTGTTTTCCAGTTTCTTTCGAGGGTCAGCGGTCCGCTGTGTTGTGTCGACCTCCCTCCACTGAGCTAACGTGCTTCAGTCATCCCACGGCTTGGCTTTTGTTTGTCTTCTGCTGTGTTTGTCACCTCCCCGCATCTCCTGGGACGGAGCGCTGCGGCGGCCACCTCTGCACGGCCGTAGGGGTTAGGGATGGCGGTGGCAGCACATCGGGGAACGCTGGCAGGTCCTCTGAAAGGGGCAGGTATAAACCAGGAGTGTTTCAAACTGAAACAGCAAGATGCCTTGTTTAAAAATACTGAAATTATGTGTTTCTGCCTTCTTCATTCCTCTCTTTATATTTCTTCCCAGGAATAAACCTTATTTGTGAAGTTGGATCCAGAGAAATAGCAGCGTTGGTGGTTGGCTTGCTGTTGATTTAAAACTTGAGCGAGCCCTGCTAATTGCAGCCTGCCCTTCTTAAGTTTCTCCAGCCCTTGCAGTGAAGCTCGACCTCGTTCACCATTTCCAGGCTTCAAGGTTTGGGTACTGTCACCTGGCATTTCTGCTTCTAAAAGGGCTCCAGAGGCTGGGAGTTTGGGACCACGCTTCTAACTACTGTGGATATTGTGCATATGTGTTATTCCTTCCATAAAAGAATCGAGCTAGTGGTCAGGCCCTGAAATATTTGTGTGTTTGTTAAAAAAAAAAAGAAAAAAAAGCTGCAGCAAATAGGGGTTGGTGGCTCAAGGGCTGGGAGAAAAAGAGGGAAGGATGTGTGTGTGCATGTGTTACACACGCACAGGTTCATCTGGCATCCTACAAGGGGAAAGGATGCACCGGTTGGTAGCGTATGCCTATGGTTATTGTGTTTGCTTATCAGTTACCGTATGAAGCCTAAATGAGGGTGTCAATAAAATAATCCATGATGGGCACGTCAGACTGCGGTGCCTGGTGTTTTATGAAACGATCTGAGGAGCAGAGGAGGTAGGCTGTGTCCATCTGGCACAACCTGATGACCCGTGGAGAGGCTGCTTGGCCCCAGTTCTCGGAGAGAGATGCTCGGCGATGCCCTGCTCCGCTCCCACCCTGGTACCCAGCAGCTAAGGGCCAGGAGAGAGACTGGTGGGGGCTCAGCTCCTTGGAAAATTATCTTATTTTTGTGATAGTGGGGGAGAGTTTTGTGTTTAGATGTCAGCAAATTAATGAATTAGAAGACAAAGATTCAAACTAATCTTTATTTTCTGAAAAGCAGGCGCAGCCTTGGCTTCCAGCTGCTGCAGAAGCAGTTGAGAGGTTTTCCTAGCAGAAATGAGAGTTCCAGCTAGTGAAACCCTGTAAGAAAGGGTCCGTGCCTCAGGCAGGAGGCAGGCAGACAGTGCAAGGGAAACAGCAGCAGCGACTGGTGTATCAGCGCATTTACAGGAGCCAAAGAGCAGAGCTGGGACTGGGGGGCCGGCCCTGGGAACCCCAGGGCACCCGCCTGGCCTCCCCCATCCCACAGCAATGCCCGCGGTGGTGACCGAGACGCATCTGTTCACGGATTGCCCCTGGAATCGCTGGTTGAAAAGCACTCTGTGAGGCAACAGAAACACAATGTGGTATTATTTTTAGGCTATAGCCATTCACACATTTTCTCTGAAAAATGGGTACCCTCCCTCTTTTTTTTTTCTTTTTTTTGGTGTGTGTTTAGCTATTCCCTGCCCATCCAGCAACGCAAGATGCTGATCTTGTCTTGGGAGGTAAAATAGAGCAAATTACCCTCATCTGGAAAGCCTTTGGGTTTGAACCTGAGCACTGCGCTTCTGCTGTAGCTCGGTGTCCAAACCAGCGGAGCTAATGACCTGAAACCACGGGGAAGTCTGGACACAGGCTGCAACTCCATCTCCTGGTAATGCACTTCTCAGTGGATTAGGAGAAGCTTCCCTGGCAAACTGGGAAGCAGTCCAAGCTGGGGAGCTGGTGTGATAGGAACTGGCAGGGCTGGAAATTTGATTTCTGACTCTTTGTGCATGTATTTCTCGTGAAAGAAGAGGGAGAAGGAGCCAGGAGTACTTTGAATCCTGCAATCATTAAAACCAATTCCACTTTTCCTGCCCCTGCCCACCTCCTGATATGTGTGTGAAACAATCTTTACAGCTACACAGCCATCAGATGGTATCGACCCAGCGGTGGAAATTGCTATTGACTGCTGCTGGTGCTGCTCTCTGCACTTCCGTGGCTTTTAAAGCGACACTCTTCAGGTGATTTCACTTTGCACTTGGCACAGCCTGGGCAGCCGTGCCTCAGACGTGTGGGATTCGCGTGTGCACGTGTGTGCAGCAAACACCGTAGCTCGCTCCTCTTGTCCGAGCAAGTGGGAAGAGATGCTGGCTCCAGAAACACCGAATGGGAAGATTCAGAAATCTGAATATTTTTTTTTATTTTTGTTTTATCTTTAGTCCATCGTGAAGGGATTCTTGTGTCCCAGCGCAGCTTTTTCCTGCTGCGCTTCCAGCACCAAGCCAAGACCATTCTTCTACCCTTACAAAAGATCCCTCTGGTCCTACATGGACTGAGGACTAGATACATTGATTTCTTCTTTTAAGGGACACCTTTGATTACACATTACAAATTCTCTTTCATCTGCTCTGGGTTCTAAAGAAAACACCTATGAAATAATAATACTTGCGATTTAACGCAACTGGTTTGTGCAGCCTAAAAAACCCTTTTCATCATGAAGCATGAGAACGAGGCTCCAGACTGTAAAAATGCATATTTTGTTTCCTCTGAGACAACTTAATTGATGGTATTTGGTTATTCCAGTGCTTGGGGTTGGAGCTAAGTGGTGGTGAGGGGAAATAAAAAACCAAAAAAGTGTGAAAGCTGGGATGAGAGTTTGATCCCAGCTCCACAGAGTAAATCTAATGCAATGCCATTCTCATGTCACTGGTATCGCTTGGGTTTCTGGTGTGGAGAAAGACCTGCAACTGAGTGGAGTCAGCCTGGCTGTGTCTACACACCTTGTAGTGACTCACTTTGATAACGTGACATCAAAATGCAGATGTGTCTTCACTGCTGTGAACCAAACTTTGATCGTGGTGAAGGTCTCTCCTGCTGTTGCGTGGGTCCATCCATGCACAGAGGAACAGTGCACTGTGCAGTGAAGGTCCCTGTCCTGCCTGCAGTGAAGATCTGGCAGAGGCTGTCTTCTTCCAGAGCAAGCTGTGCTGGTGGAGCCTCCCAGGAGCTGTTTTCTTCAGGGATGTTACTCCAGAGCTGACGGCAAGCACGGGCTTGGAGAATTCTGCATTATACAGGCTATGAAAATAGGCTGAACGTGCTTTGGTAAATAACGCTTGTCTGGTCAAAGGAGTAAAGCAGGGTGCTACCTCTGCCCTGTGCTCCAGGCCTGGCTAAGCGTCCACCCCTCCTTTACCGGCAGAGTTGGAGGTGCTGTTATGAAAGGACTGGATGTTGCTCTTTCTCACAGAGCTCTGCCTCTGCTCCTCCTCCAGGCTCATGCTTTTGACTTCAGCCACATGGCAGTGCCCAGGAGCAGCAGCTGGCCAGATGTGTCCAGAGTGCGTGTGCAAGGAGTCCCCTTTCTTGTGATCTGGATAAAGCTCCCGAGCCAGCCCCTGAGCTCAAATGCAAATAGCCACTGCTATTAGCTCTGAGCAGTCCCTGACAGCCTTGATTTCAGGTCACAAGACTGGCAAGCTCCTGGCGTTTCCGGAGACGTGCCTGTCGCTTCCCCACGCTCCAGCCCAAGCCCTGGGAACTGCTCTCCCTGGTTTCCATTGAGCCTTGGGGTTCGTGTGGTGAGTCGGACCCTTCTCAGCCTGGCTCTGTGGCGGCTGAACGGGAGGAAGAGGTGGGAGTAGAAAGGACGTGTCTTTGCGGGGTGGTTTGCGTTCCCAGCTCCCAGCATTGAGCAGGCTGGGAAGGGAGATGGAGCAGGACTGGGAGATGGGGCTGACGGGGAGTCAGCAGGCGTGTTGGCTGCTGTGAGCAGAGCTGAGGGCTCTGCAGTAGAGGCAGCACGAGGCCTGGTCTAACAGTGGTTTAACGTGCCAAACACTGCCCTGCCTGCTTGGGGCTGTTCTCTGAGGCAGAAGGTACAGGGCACCTGTGAGTAAGCGCATGTCGCTTTGCTGCTTTTGCACCCGCTGCCCGCCCCTGGGCTGGCCACAGGTCATGCATTTCACTCAGGAGCAGGGGCTGATGACTATAAAACACCCACATTCCCTTCCCTGCGAAACCAAATGGCTGTGGCTGCCTTTGCCTCTCCTCCCTTTCCCCTCTGCTCACAGCAGTCTGCATCTCCCAGGACACTGCTCCCATTCCTCTCCTCCCACCCCATCCCCATCTGCCTGCTGGGAGCCCGACACCGCCTGTTCCGTGGGGACCTGGGATGACTCTTCTCCTCCTCCTTAGACTCTGCCAGTGTCTTTCTCTCTGTCCTAATTCTTGTATTGCTCCAGAAATAGACTATCCAACTGGGGAAAGAACAATTAGCAGAGGAAGGGGCTGAGCCGCCTGGAACACAGGAGGAGTTTCAGCTCTTTCGTTTGAGGCCAGGGCAACATGAGCTGAGTGGGGTCTTCCCAGCCTTCAGTCTTAAATACAGGCTCCTGTGCAACACCCACTTGGGGCCTCTAAAATTTGATAGCCAGCTCCTTATGGTGAGTAAATCAGTACTGCTCCAAATGAGGGTTATTGATTTACATCCTTTGGGGACCCTCCCCAGAATGAAACTGGGAGAAAAGCAGCACGTTAAAGTTGTTAAAAGCTTTTTGAGTTTTACATGTCCCTTTGTCTTCTCCATTGCCATGACCACGGCACTGTCATCCTTTTTTCCAGCCCTCTGGAAAATATCTTCTGGCCCTCTCCCGAAGAGCATCGTCCCTTGGATACCTTAACTTTTGCACTCATTTAATGGAGGGTGCTAAATAGACCAGTGTGGGAGGCTGTGGGCTTGTTCCAGAGCAGCATCTAAGACCTCCATCTCCTTTGGCTCAACAGGACCTCCTCCCAAAGCCACAATCCCACAGACCCTGACTTTCCGTTCTCAGGACCGTGGCTTTCCCTCCCTAGCAGGTGCTGAGCTGCCGGGGATGGTGGGCCACCCATTGCATGTGAGTGTCAGGTGGCTTTGAGCCATATGTGACCAGTTTTTGCTCTGCAGGCTTCGCTCTTGTTCAGAGCTAGTGACAACCCGTCCTTTCTGGCTGCCCCTCTGGAAAACAGCACCTAGGGTGGGCAACCTGCTCCCCCCGCCTGGCTTCCAGCTCCACATGTCCCACAGTAACCAGGTGCCACTGGAGTGTAGATGTGCCCTTATCAAACACGCAGCCTTTGATAGTTTATCTTTCTTCTAGGCTTAACCTGCCTAAGTCTTTTTGGGGTAAGATACGATATGTGACTTGACAGTAATTCTAGGTGAGATTTTTTTTCCTCCTGGGACAGTGTGGTAAGAAATTAAGATTTGCAGGTAAAAGGAAAATAGAGTCCTTGGTAAACGCGGCTTGGGTCTGGGGGCAGGAGAACTGCTGCTGTGGTTTGTGGTTATTCTCTCTGCAGCGCCGCCTCCTTACTCACAAGTGAGAGGCAAGTGGTTCTGACACCTCGTTGTGACCCGGGAGCCACAGGGAAGTGGTGGTGACTTGTGCTCTGGAAAGACAAGGTCATCGACAAGGGTGGTGCGAGCATCTTTGGTTCGTCTGACTGTAAGAGAATCCAAATATTTTCAATTCGTGGGAATTAAAGTGAACACCGCAGTTCTAGGTGGCTGGCTATTTGAAATGTGGTGCTTCCCAAGGTGGTGTGCAGTGTAGGGATATTTACTGGGAAAGCTGTTGATAAGAGGAATAGTGAAAATGGATGCCTGGTTGTGAAGCCTATCTGTCTGTCCTACAACCTTCAAGGCCTGCCAGGGGACGTGTTCCCTGGGCTGTGAAGAACCAATATGGGACAGAACCGTATATCAGTGATTATATCGATCACTGTCTCAGACCCATTCAGACAAGGACGCCGGCACCTTTTGGAGACAAAGTGTTGCTCCTACTCTGAGAGTCCGGGGACGGTGTTGAATGCATGGGAGCGATGGTGTGCGAGGAAAAGCGACTCTCTTTTAGGGGATGCTGGGCCCACGCTCGAACCAATTAGTAGAATGGAACTGAACAAAGTACAGGAGGGACCAGACTGATAATAAGCAAAGTGCTCAAATATGGGAAGTTGGGGAAGAAGCCAAATGAAAATGAAATGAAAGGCTAAGGTCCAACTTCAGCAGTTGCGTAGAAAGAATGGGACAGCTGATAATAGGAAAGCCTGCAGGAACACTGGGTCAAAACCCCTGTGAGAGAAACTGGAGGAATCTGTGAACAAGCCAAGGAGGGGGGGATTTTATCGAAAAGCCAGTCAGCAAATTGGAGCTGTTGGCTTGCTTACCGCCATGGAGACCTAAGTCTCTCACTGTGACCTCTTTGCTCACTGCTTTGTAGTGATGGGCAGCTTGAGAGGTGCGTGGGATGGTAGGGCTCTAGCTCAGAGAGCAGCAAGTGGCTTCTTGGCAGACCTTTGCATGGGGGGGACACACACGTCCCACCAACTTTACTGCTGTGGAGGGGCAGAGGGTGTTGCTCTATCCCTTGATTCAGGGCTGGTGAGAACTGTCTTTGGGGATAGCTTTAAACCCCTCCCTTTTCAGGAAGGTGAAATCAGAAACCTGTAGCTGAGCCTCTTCCTTCACAGCCTTTCTCAGCCTTGGAAATCTGTGGAAAGCTCAAGAGAGGAAAACTAACTTCTGCCTGCAGATGAACTCCATAAAGACCACTTGAAGATAGATGACGTAGTGGAAAACATCCCAAAAACATGAGTCTGCATCAGAAACACAAAGAAAGTCATTCTAGATACCTGTAATTCACATGAGGCAGGAGGGATTTCTTTCACAGACCCTGTGAGGGATCACGGTAGATGTTCCATGATCACTTTGGAATGATAACCTTGGCTCTTGCAAGTGGTTCACAGAGGTAAGAGTCGTCTTCTTCTTGTCCCTCCATTTCCCCACCTGTAAAAGGCGGCTAGGGATATACTTTCTTGGTAATTCATCTGAAAATGGGCTTACTACAAAAGTGAGCCGATATTGCTGGTGGCAAAGAGGAGGTCTCATTTGGAGGTCAAACTTGTGAGACCTCATGGAGAAGCTGAGGAATAAAGTCATGTGTTTGTCCCTCTCATGTGGCTTTCTCTTTTTAAAAGCACTGTGAAGAATGTGAGACACGCGAGATAAAAGTGAATTTAACGGCTGTTTTGTACCCTATGAGGAACATCAGTTTTGGCTGAAAGAGGGGAAAAGACCCTTTTTTGTTGAGTCTGGAATGGACCTGCTTTTATCAGAGGACTCTGTGACTGCTTTTGGTGGTATTTCCTCTGATAGCTTTTGCCTGACTTGTTTTCAAAATCATTGTTGGGTTGTTTGGGTTTTTTTCAGTCTTCAAAAACTGCATTTCCTTGCTGAAATTCAAGTTTGGGGGGGGGGGGGGGTGTCTGGAAAAATGTCCAAAAAGATTTTGCAGATGGTTTGCTGCGATGCAGAAGTCCCAGAAATAGGACATTCCGTAAGGGAAGTCACCTGTTTATTTCTAGGAGGGCAGAGAATTTATTTTAAACAATGCCATTTTCTTTTCAATTACAGACGGTTTTGTGGGGAAAAAAAATTGCGCCAGTCTCTAAGAAAGAGCACGTGATCACAATTAAAGGATGTGCTGTGCTGTATCAGAAGGTAGCACTTAAACCGGGGAAAGACTGAATATTGACTATAACTCATTGTAATTATACCATCTATTTCAAACATGTAAATATGTTTGGTAGCACTTACATGTTTATGTCAGCTATTGGGAAAAGCCGTTTTCCCTTTTTGGTAAACTTCTGATGGCAAGAATTTTGTTACTTGCATTTGAATAAGCAACAAAGGACAAGTTCTAGACGCAACGATTTTTTGCTTGTACAGGAGTTGATCCCCTCTCCTGTGGTGGTAGTATGTTACCCGCCTGCAGGTTGGTTGTAATAATGTTGTGAGTAGGAAATACTAATAAGCAATGCATTCGTTAAAAGACATGCGCTTCTTATTAGAATATACCATGGCCATGGTAAAGTCAGTGCGATGCAGGGGATTGAGGTGAGGCTGGGAATGGGACGAGTGGGAATCCGTTTCTGGCTCTCCCACTGCCTGCCCAGTTCTTCCCACCTCCTTTAACTGGGATCAGCAGTACTGAGCTCCTTTTGAAAGGGCTTTGAGATCTGTGGAGTGAGATCGATCCAGAAGACGCAGGTACTTTGCTCAAGTCTAACGCACAAACCCTGCGAAACCTTGAACGCTGATTTAACCTGGCACCTCCAGCGAAGCCGTGTCTCCGCTAAAATTGATGAGAAAACTCCCTCCACTTGTGGGGACTGGGATCCTTCGCCAGGGGAAATCATTCTGAGCCCATTTCCCTTCCCTTTGACATTTTCTGTCTTATCAAAAGCCAAAGGAGTAAGGAAGAAGGTTAATGACTAAATTGACAAATAAACAATCGGTTCAAAGCAGCAACACAACATTTCCAGGAAAGTTTAAGAATCTCCTCGGAAAACCGGTTAGGAATGTAAACTCTGCCGCACTTCAACCCAAGAGCGACTATCCGTATGGAGCTCGCCGTGTTACGGGGCATGCAGCTGGCTGGGAAATGGGAAAGGCCTGCGTTTTTCCCTGGAATGCGTTAAGAGAAAAATTGCAGAAGCAGAAGGAAAATTAATTTGGCCACGGCGAAGGGAGAAGGACATCGCCACGGAGGTGTCTCAGGTAAAGCCCCTCCGACGGTGCGATGGATGATGTGTATGCTGACTCTGGGATGTCGGGTTTTGGATGGCAAAGCAGAAGCGTCCAAAAGAAAACGTTTAAGGAGTTCGGAGGCCAGGAGACTGCTTTCCGTCCCGTCCCGGGGTGAGCGTTGAGCGACGATGATGGGGAAATGCTTCCCTCACGCTCAGAGAAAGAGAGTGTGTTTGGCCTGCGCTTGCCGGGCTCCACTTTGCCACAGTAATGGTGCATTAACAAGAGTTTGATTTTCATTTAATAAATAATAGGAATTACGCTGTGACAGAGCCAAGATTTTAAACAAGAGGCTCCCGTAAACATTTTGTTCAGGAATCTGTGATAAACCAAAGATAGACGTAGTCGGAGGGAGTGGGGACGCCAGACTTGGAATCTGTCCATCTGCTTCACCATCGAAACAAAACCACTTTATAACAACCACAGAGGAGAGGAAGCGATGCAGCTTGGCGCATACACTTACACTATGTGTGGTGGAAATGTTTATTCTTCATTTCAGAAAGATTTAGTGGGTGTGGAGATAATAGAGCACAGCGCTCGCTTGTGTCTTGGGGAAGGAGGGGTGATGGCGTGCGGGTTTCGAGGGAGTCCGGTGTCGGCTCCCGTGGGGAATATTTTCGGTAATACCTATTGCAGTCTCATGCACTTGGAAGGCGGGAGCAGACGGAGGAATTAACTGTGCTTTTCAGGAGGGGTGTTGTAAAGGCCCCAGGATTAGTTTATCTCTGACAGGAAGGATTTTACAGACTCCAGCAGATGGCAGAGGCAGAGTCCTGGCCATTTCTGTGTTGGCTCCTCCAAGGCCCCGTGCTGGGATGCGTCCCTTCGGGGTGGCTCGGGTCGCCCTGCCCCTCTCCCCGTGAGACGCCGTGGGGCTGCCTGGGGCTCACCCACCCCACGTGTGCCTCATACCCTTCCCACGCCGGCTCCCCAAAGGGTCTCCTGGCTCCCGCTCTCTCGTGTCTACCTGCTGTGCTGAGGCATCGTGTCGTGGCTCGGGAAACGAGGGGAGGATGCGCAATCATGGGGTCAGCAGGCCACCACGTCCCGTGGTCCCCAATGTCCCTGTCGGTGTGCGTCCCCCAGCGACCGCTCCCTTTTCGGCTGTGCACGCTCGGCTCTGCTGTGCCGCCATTCCTCGGAGCCGGTCCAAATCAAGCTCAGAAGACCCAGGGCTGAGCTCTGGAGGTGGGAGAGCCCCTGCCAGGGCTTCAGACAGCGTGTGTCTAGACTCGGTGTGCGAGCGGGCGAGTGCAGGGATGACTAAGTGTCTGGAAGTTTGGACCTTTGGAGAGGAGTCCCTTGGCTCCTTGTTTCTTGGATAAAGTTCCGCTTCCTGTGAAGCTGCGGAGATAAAGGATATTTTTCTCCCCGCCCTTTCTTTTTTTTTTTGGCCTTTTCAAGAAAGTAAAAAATCTATAGACGTGTCTTGGGCGAGAAAGCAGAAACCTTTGAAAAATTTTGGCAAATCAAGAAACGCAAAGAACGTGTTGAGTGAAACATTTCATAGCGACAAAAATCAAAACATCTCACTTCGCCTTCAACCACTTTAAAACATTTTAATGGTTCGAAAGGAAATTTCAAAATGAAGAGTCATGTTTTGCTTAAAACACTGGAAAGTGTTTCATTAAAAAGGAAGAGTGGAAGCAAAACAATTGCCTTTTTTTTTCTTTTTTTCTTCCTCTTTTGCAATCAACCTGATGGGCCTTTCCCCAACCTGCGCTGAGGCCCAGAACCTGGGCCGGCTCCATCCTCCCTCGCGTTAGGAGAAGCCTGGAGCTGGCAACCCTCGGATCTGGGAAAGGGACAACCAGATGAAATCATCTCCCACGCAAGAATTCCTTGTATCACCGTAACTACCTTTTATTTATTCTTTTTTAAATACAAATTCGCAGGTGTGAGGGCCATCCCTGCTCCCCAGTTGAGGTCTTTTTGGCCACGGGATGGTCTCAGATCCCTGGAACGTATAAAGGGGCTTGGAAGTGCTTCCCCCCGGAGCACCGTGACACATGCAGGTCTGAATGGTGTTTTGGTGGCCCTGCGACCTCCGGTAGCTTCTCCTGGCCCATCCGGGCAGGCGTGGGACCACAGGCCGTGGGATGGGGCCTGCGCCGTCAGTGCGGGAAGGCCCCGCTGACGGGGCTGGGGAGCAGGGAAATGGCACCGCGGGCAGAGGCCAACGGCTGAGGTGAGGGGGAAGGAGCTCCCCGGGGGGGCAGCGCTGCGGGGACCCCGCTCCCACCCCGCTGCACGGGGCCGGCGTGAGGAGGCGGACCCGGCTGGCTGGTGGGAGCAGCGAGGCTGCCTGGGGCGGGGGGCGATGGGGGGCCGAGGGGCACAACGCTGCGGGGA
>VWZZ01005751.1:0-20760 GCA_013399095.1 Psophia crepitans
TCCAACCTAAGTTATTCTATGATATTTCTGAATTTGCATTTCATAAAAACATTTTTTTGTAATTCCTAAAGAGAACTCTTTCTTTTCCCAGGAAAAAAAATCATGCATATGCAACTATTTGTAAACAAACATGCTTTTACACCAGCCAAGAAGCATGAGTTGAGAAGCAGCTACCAACAGAACTGAAACAGCCACAAACCAGATAATGTGTTTTTAAGTAGAAGTTTGGAACCGAATCTCTATCAGAATATGGCTAAGGCTTGTTCACCACTTCTTAATTCTTTTTTAAGTCACTTACCACACAACGCAACTTATCCTTTCTGAGTGCCTTGATTTTATTTATTGTTCATCAGCCACGGTATTTCAAATATTATATATATAAAATCCTCAGAGCTCACCTACACATCAGATGCTTCCTCACTGAGGGCAGAACTCCCTGAAGGTATTGTTAACTTAGGAATCTTGTCTGAAATCACAGACTGGTAGGGGTTGGAAGGGACCTTCTAGAGATCATCTAGTCCATCTCTGCTAGAGCGAGATTACATACAGCAGGTTGCACAGGATTGCGTCCAGGTGGGTTTTGAATATCTCCAGAGAAGGAGACTCCACAACCCCTCTGGGCAGCCTGTGCCAGTGCTCCGTCACTCCTCATATTCAGATGGAACTTCCTGTGTCCCAGTTCATGCCCACTGCCCCTTGTCCTGTCACTGGGCACCACTGAGAAGAGTCTGGCTTCTTCCTCTTCACACCCACCCTTTAGATATGTATAAGCATTGATGAAATCCCTTCTCAGTCTTCTCTTCTCCAGGCTAAACAGTCCCAGCTCTCTCAGCCTTTCCTTATATGAGAGATGCTCCAGCCCCCTCATCATCCTGGTAGCCCTCTGCTGGATTCTCTCCAGTAGTTCCCTGTCTTTCTTGAACTGGAGCTCAGAACTGGACACAATATTCCAGCTGTGGCCTCACCAGGGCAGAGTAGAGGGGGAGGATAACCTTTCTTGACCTGCTGGCCAAGCTCTTCTTGATGCACCCCAGGATACCATTGGCCTCCTTGGCCACAAGGGCACACTGCTGGCTTGTGGAGAGCTTGTTTGTCTTCTTTTAAACATTAGTATTATAATCTATGCAGAACCTACTTCCAACTTCAGCTTTGAATTTGGAAATGTGAGTATAGTGAAAGAATCCATTAAATTTCAGATTTTACCTAAGAAGAAGATACAGTAAAAAAAGTCAAGATGATTAGAGAAAGAAGAGTCAGAAACAATAAGCAACATTGATATCGAAGATGATGGTGTAGTTACTCAGCTAATGCATTTACATATCATGAGACAATAGACTTGCTGGTTGTTGCAAATTTTCCTTGTCTTCAATAGAGATATGATGTGTCATTGTTGATTCATATCCTGAGGCATCTGAGAAGAACTGAGTCTGGAATTGGAGCAGGAATGAAGAGAGGACACTGTTTTTGGCGCTTCATGTACTTCTTAAAACAACACTCTTAAAATCTGTCTACATCTGTAGCATCCAATATAAAGCACTTCCAAAAAAAAATATGCTGTGTAGCTATATCCTATTGATGATATGAAATTGCCTTCTCTGCTATTCTCTCGCTTTCAAAAGAAGCCCTATGAAGCTCAGATGACCACAGAGAACATTTCAGAAACGCTCTATGCAGGTTTTGTAACATCACTGCTGTTCCCTATTGTGTCCACAAAAGATGAAAAAAAAAATTCAAATAGAAATATTGTTCTGCTCTTTCTAAAAGGAAACAAAGAAATTACTAATTTTTTAGCCAAGCTTTTAAAAAAAAAAAAGAAGAGAGAGCGAGAGAGAGACTCTTAAGGCGATATACAGCAATTTTTCATCAACAAGATTCTTTGTGGGAATACCCAGATGTACTTTTAAGGAGATGGGAAAACGTTGCCCCATCTTCTTCATGTCTGCTAGTAACCCCTGGTTGCCCATCCCTGAGAGCATCTAAACTACAAGAGGAGTTGTATAAGCTCTGGAAGGTTTCTGCTAGCCATGTTTCCAAACAAAAGTGGTTGTTGTCATAGAAGGAAAAGGATGTTATGGGTGTTCATTAAATGAGCGCAGCAACTGGATCAGGACCTTCCAGAGATGTAGGTAAGGGAATGACCTGACTATGGAGCTGGACCAGTGTTTCTGAGCAGGCCCAGAGACAGAAATTTAAATTTCTGGGAAAATTTATGAGCGAAAGTCTTCATGCATCTGTACTGCTAAGTTAAATTTTCCAGATTTGCATCAGGAATGGCGTGGCCAGCAGGAGTAGGGAAGTGATAGTCCCCCTGTACTCGGCTCTGGTGAGGCCTCACCTCGAGTATTGTGTCGTTTTGGGCCCCTCAATATAAGAAGGACATTGAGCTGCTGGAGCATGTCCAGAGAAGGGCAACAAAACTGGTGAAGGGACTGGAAAAGAAATCTTATGGGAAGTGACTGAGGGAACTGGGGCTGTTTAGCCTGGAGAAGAGGAGGCTGAGGGGAGACCTGATCGCTCTCCACAACTACTTGAAAGAAGGTTGTAGTGAGGAGGGTGTCGGTCTCTTCTCCCAAGTAGCAAGCGACAGGACGAGAGGGAATGGCCTCAAGTTGCATCAGGGCAGGTTCAGATTGGATATTAGGAAGAACTTCTTCACAGAAAGAGTGGTGAGGCATTGGAATAGGCTCCCCAGAGAGGTGGTTGAATCGTCGTCCCTGGAGATCTTCAAAAAACGCATAGATGTGGCGCTCCAGCACATGGTCTAGTAGGCATGGTGGTGTTAGGTTGACGGTTGGACTTGATGATCTCAGAGGTCCTTTCCGACCTTAGTGATTCTATGATTCTATATTTTGAAGTTAGCTCCTAAACACTACCTAAGCCCAGCTTCAGGCATTTACGGCCTGTCATAGATCCAGCCCAATGGGCTCAAGCAGAGAGATTTAAAGGGAAGTTCATAAACCAGGTAAACTTCCACATCTGTAACAGATATTGTATGTGTCAAAAATATTCAAGAAGCTCAGTCTTTCCAATTTTAGATCAGTTGCCCTCACATCTTCACAACTGATTTTATTGTGGCCTGCCTGAAAAAGGCAGGAGACTGAATCCATGTCCATGGGCTTTTCAACATTTTCATCCACCACACTATCAGCTTCTGATTAAGTGATCTGTTAGAGAGAAAGGAGGAAGTAAACCATTACATTCAGTTTCACAGAGTCAGAAAATAAATGAAAACACAGTTGCCATGTTCTTCCACCATCTCTTAAATGTATAGAATAAGGCAATATATACACTTCTCAAAACCACCAGAACATAATCCTGATAATTCTTTCTGAAGGTGGTTATAAGCTGAAAAGCGGCTGTAAAAACATTTACAGCATACATTTACTTTCACACATTATCTGAACATCATAAAACATCGTTCTCTCACATGTTCTGGGAAGTCTGAGCTGGTGATGGGAGGATGTTGGGTTTCAGTGAACAAACTTCCATTACAGGATTGTAATCGCTTGAGAGGGTGGACCACGAGGATTATTTGCCTCTTGGTCTTTTTGCACTTGTCTCTGTAATGTTGTATCTTTAAAAAAACAATAAATGACAGTCGTCTGCAGCAGCGTGATGGACAGAAAACCCATCAGGGAATTGAGAAATGAGACTTTTCTTCCCACTGACCTCTTGACTGGCAGAGTATGTCCTTCATTTCTCTGCCTACCAGTTTCCCCATTGTTTTCCTGTAGCATTGATTTCCACTCACGTGTACTTTATGATCTAAGCGTACCAGTGAAAAACACTTCATAAGAGCAAGAGCTTATCACTTGATGACTCATGATATCATTCATGTGTTTAAACCTTGGTGTCTATCCAAGCAGGTGTTTGTTATCTTTCTTATGAACAACCTTCATGATTAGAATTCATTCTCTAGTTGCATGTCACTAATAACAAAAAAAGCCCCTTCTTTTACGTAATAACTGGATCCTGTTGGCTCCATAGTAAGTGCTCTTACACGTAGTGCTACTAAACCAAGGAAGTCTTTTTTCCTTAAATCATCACAGTCATCAAAACTGACTTGTACTACAGACATACAGATATTCTGCCTCTTGAGACATAGAAGTGTATTGAATGACAAAGACCATTTTTTTTTCCACTTACAAAGAAGAAATAGTATAATAAAACAACAAGAAAAGAGATTTATCCACTCTATGTCATGCCTGTTATCAAACAAGGAGATGATGTGACCTCAGGCACGCCTCAGCTGTTGATCACTCCCAAACACAGAAGAGCGGCTTTGATACACCAAGAAGCTGAGCCAACACTGCAATCTTTTATGAGAGCGCCTGATCTCCCTGGTTAATTAGAGACACTTGAAATTGATTCTGTCTGAAGACCAGCAACAGCTGGTATATTCAAACCTGCATGAAGCAACCCTGGTGTATGTAATTGCTACAAGTGAGAACTGATGACCCTGCTATAAAATAAGTCTGTGAGGTATCAGGGCTTTTTGAGCCGGTACAATAATGTGCTGGTTTAGTGGAGCATTTGAGTGTAAATGAGAAAAGTGCAAAAATAGTAATTTAGGAGGAAAAAAAGTATAGCCATTCTGATGAGAATTCGCTATCTATAAGAGAGTGTTTTGCTCTGTAGCTACTTGGCAAAGCTATTTCTCTTCCATATTGCCTTGCACCATTTAGGTTGAGGCAAACTGCAGCCTGTCCTTGGTATGAGAATGTCTATAAAAAAAAAACCAAAGAAAAAGCTTTTTTATTCCTTTCCCTCCACCCTCCCTCAGTGTCTGTACTGTCTGGTCTGTGTTACTACGTAATCTTGCCTATTGCTAGTTATTCAGGTAATGTTGATATTTACAGCTTGCCATTACAGAGGTATGAGATTAGATATTATAAAGACTTAAGTTTTCTTATCAAACACTGATTTAAAGCTTTATTTTTTTCTGCTGCTGATTAGCCTTCGATGAGACTGTTGCAGTCTTGGCGTATGTAACCTACCTCAGTGCTCTTGCCTTTGCTTGTGTTGTTGAGAGCAGAATCAGGCCTGGTATTTATTAGTTCTCTAAATACAGCGTACCTTCTCATGTCTAGAATTGAAAGAAACAGCACAAGAAGATGTGAGATTTCTGAATCATTAGTATTAGCTTAAAGGGAAATAAATTTCTTTTAATTTTAGCTTGGGTTACTACTTGCTTTTGATGTTTGTAGCAGCTCCAAACACTGACTGCTCCTGTGATACCACATCTGTGTAAATGAAAAGGCTAAAAATTCACTGGTGTAACTGTGCTTGTAGTTAAGGGCGTGTATAAAGCCATTTACTTCCAAATATCTTTAGCTACTTTTTTATTTATATCTATCTTAGAATGCAGCTGTTGTAAGTATCAAGATATACGTACGAGTTCATAGTGAAGAACTGTGTGATGGCTATAATTATGTGTTCATCGTTAACCCAGATCTTAACTCTAAGGAAAAAAGATTCCTTACATAAGAAAAAGAGGAACAAAAAAGACTATTTGGTCTATTCTATTAAAGCTCAATCCATTCAGAAAACATTTCCCTGCGGTCAGAATCTAATTGCTTTCTGAATAACCATTATGTATTTGGCTTTGCCTACTGGGCCATTCCAAACGTGACATTCCTTAGAGGGGAAAAAATGACATCCAGCTGCCTGGTGTTTGAATTTCTTTTTTGCTAGCGCATGCTGATATTTCATCCAAGAAGCTGTATTAGAAGAAAATGGAGTTACAAATGCAGTAACTCTGAAGATAAGTGTTAGAATTAACGTTTTCCATGCTACCTTAGTTTATACCCTTTCTCTGTGTTATGGTACAGGTTTTTGTTGCATGATTATGTGCTGTGTTTTCTATATCGTGCTTGCTTTGCTCAGTGAAAAAGAGGGATGATGTCTGATGAATGACCAGCTTTACCAGTTTCACTGTGCAGCTTTGGACCACATTCCAATGGGTTCTGTTTAACACTATGCCAAAGTCACAAGATTTGATTTCCGAATGGGCTTTTCTGTGGTTCTCAGAACTATCATTAATAATATTGAATTCATTCGCATACCTTTCTGGAGATCAGTATAATTCCTTGTTTTACTAAGAGAGCTGAAGCCCAGATAAGCAAATATCAAAGCTATCCAGTTGGTTTGGATTTCCATTTTGAGGCCATGAGAAGACTAAGTTTCTTTGGATTATTTAACATGTGCTGTAGATAACACATGACCATGGAGAAAACCTGGAGACGAGCTGAAAAGTAGTAAACCATCCTTCCACTATGGCCTCATCACAATTTGATTTTGTTTACAAAGTCCTGATCTGTCTGAACCCTTTCATCTCCTGTCCTAGTCACCTAAAGACTATTTTCCTTGATTGTCAAGGTCAAGTCACCCTACTGGTGTCCTGGTTTTCCTTCTGCTCAGTCTCCTCTAATTCAACCTCACAGGCTACATTCAAAGTAATGGCCAAGAAAAGGTATGCTGCTAGCAGTGTGGGGAAGGGAAGTGCAGAATCATGGAATGGTTTGGGTTGGAAGGGACCTCAAAGATCGTCTAGTTCCAACCCCCTGCCATGGGCAGGGACACCCTACACTAGACCAGGTTGCCCAAAGCCCCATCCAACCTGGCCTTGAACACTGCCAGGGAGGGGACATCCACAGCTTCTCTGGGCAACCTGTTCCAGTGCCTCACCACCCTCACAGAGAAGAATTTCTTCCTAATATCTAATCTAAATCTCCTCTCCTTCAGCTTAAGGCCATTGCCCCTTGTCCTGTCATTCCATATCCTGATAAACAGTCTCTTTCCAGCTTTCCTGTAGGCCCTTTCAGGTACTGGAAGGCTGCTATAAAGTGGCAAGGAAGGGGTGAGGTCCTTGGAACCACTGTTTTCTATTCCAGGCAAAAATCCATTGAAGTTCTCCATCCTTCATCTCTCTGTAGTGTCCTCATATTGCTGCTGGACACAACTTCTCAATAGGTACCTGAGTAAAGTCTGGAAGTTTGGATTCCCTGAAACTGGAAGACAGGCTGTGGGGTAGATAGCTGGAGTTGTCTTAAAGGAGAACTAGTCTGTGTGTCAAGCTCAATTGCTGTCTTCCAAAGAATCCTGCAATCTGAGGGTGTGAATCACACAACGTGAATCACACAATGTGAATCACACATGTGATGTGAGGAGCTGTGTTTTAGCATTTTTACTCCTCAGTATCCAACCATTGTATCCATTCTGATAGCTGCTGAGATCCTTTGGTTTTCATCTCCGTGTATCTTCTAAGGTTGTCGCTCCCCACTCCCACTTGCAAGTAGAACCTGTGGTCTGTTGGATGAGATGAGTGTGTCGACCATGAGTGTGCCTTTGTTCAACTCAAAAAGGCTCCCAAGAAGAGGTTTATGGTGGTTTTGGCCAGCTACAGGGGAATAGACAGCTTGCAGTGCAGCATTCTGGTTACCCCTGCCACATTAATCTACAAAAATGTTTTTGATAATGAAGAACTAGCAAATTGAGGGGGTTTTATTGAACCAGTGCTTGTCATGATCCTCAAACACAGACTTTAGCATCTCATCAAAATGTAGTCTGGTTTGTACTAAAGCAGTCCCACTGAGCTTAGCCTGAGGACTATAGGTAAATAAATAAAAGTCTGCCATTTTGCGATAGAATCTAGTGACCTCTTTCTTTCTCTTGAAATAGATGATCTGTTTCTTTATAATGTACAAATTCTTCATCTGAAATATAAGCAGCTATAAAAATAAGATATGTAAAAATGTCATCAGGAGATCGACCTTTTTGAAACTTCTAAACAGCCATTCTAACTTTAAATCTATTTTTTCTGAAAATATAGGTCTAAGTTTAAATGCTGGCTCCAGGCAAACTGTTTGAATTGTTCAACTATCTAAAAATATACTTAAAAGCTGTATATGAAGAGACAAGAAGCTGATGTAGACGCAAAGGAAGAGACAGAATGTCAGGCCCTTCGGGAAGCCGTAGCACAAAGACTTCACAGATGTTCCTTTCAAAGAATCCCTCATCTCCTTGCTCTTAGTACAGATATTCGTGTGGAAAGAGCATGCCGAATTCTTCCATGGAAGTTACATAAAGAGAAATAAGATAAAAATAAAACTTTGTGACCAGGAGACCTAGAGGCAATGAAGACCAGAAAGATACAAAATATTAGAATTAGAGAAGATATTTTGCTTCAGACAATCTTTCTAGTAAGCAGCTAGGGGCAAAAAAGCCAGTGCTGTTTGACACAGCCCCTAAACACAGACGACCTTGCAAGCTCCTTAGATATTTCCTTGCAACCATGAGATAGCAGACAGTAGCAAGACTTGTTTTCTTGGGTGCTGGGTCTGCCGGATCAGGAACTGAGGAAGATAAAAGCAGGAGATTGCAGCAGTGACCGAAAGGGCAAGGCTGATGAAGTGGGGTCTTGCATTTTGTTCTCTGAGGCGAAGAAGATTTTGCAGGGCAGATCACCTGATTCCTTGCCGCTTGCAATCTCTTTTCATTCAGTCACCGGAGGGTGGAGATAGATTATGTTTCCTTATAAACGGCTTTGAAAGATTTCTGATCCGCCTTTAATTGGGTTACCATCCTGTCTTTCCCTGCTGTTCTGTGTGAAATGTTTCTTTGTGACACACATTTCCTCTTCCTTTCTGTACAAAAGCAAAAGATGAAGATCAAGTTATTTCTGATTAACAATGTCTAGACTCTATCACTGGAGTTTGTCCAAAAATGTTTAAACAGGTCATAGCTTAACCTGGTGTAAAATGGCACAGCTGCACTGGCTTTGTTCTAGTTATTCTGACTAAGGCAGGTGAAGATGTAGCACATGTTGACTTATGTCTTTCTTGGTCCCTGTGCTCTGACAAAGACTTTTCTGAGCTTACTCAGGCTTACTCATTTTGGGGTATACCAGGTGATGGTTTAACGTGAGAAATTATGAATGGGCTTTAAGTGGATGACCCAGTGTCTAGACTATTGCTTTGCACTTAATCTTAGGCCTTCCATGTAGGCATTATTTTTGTACTTTTTTTAATGTTTTACTCCTGTTCCTACCTGCGTGTTGGACTGTGTGCTTGTTTGTCTGTGTAACTTAAGGAATGCACGTTGAGGTGGCTCAGGATTGCAGAGAAATTGCTGCAAGTGCACCGTGTTACTACTGCTCTGTGCGTTCTCTTTTCTTCCTTCTTCCTCTTCTCACCATCCTCAACTACCTTTGGTTTGGGGACAATGGCGTCAACAAGGAGTTATGAATCATCCGATCTGGGAAGAAATACTTCAATTGCTTTTCATAATCACCTGTTCTGTCATCACTAGCTACAGAAGAAACAAAATACTGTCAAGATTTACCTCCACACTCTTGTAAACAATCTGGTCGTGCTGTTTGTCTTCTGTTGAAATAATGAGGTATACACCAGGCTGTAGAGAGATGGGCCCAACCCCTTTGCCCAGAGTTTTACAATGACTCCTCTCATCTTAATACGTGTTCATTGCCGGCATCGTACAGGTCTCAGCATGCAGTGCTTCATCACAACCTTGCTAACTCCACCTCGATCAGATGAAAAAATCCTTTCCTTGTTAGCTTTGGAAAGATTTGGGTTCTGTTTGAATGCATTTCATATGAAAAAAAAATAAATGTAGGGGGTGAGAGAAGATTGTTGCTGACACAGAGCTGAAAATGAGTCTGTTATCTCACGATACCTAAAGGCACTTTGTTCAGAAAGACACAAAATGCAGATTTCTTAATCCTGATTGTGTTCCAGATGATGACCCTGGTTAAGCAACTGAGTGTATCGTAACTCTGCAAACTGCTGAAAACGCAGGAAGTGAAGAGAAAAACCAGCGTGGGCCAGCAGTTGCCTTGCTGCGTGGGGTATGAAGTGGGGCAGACCCACGTGTGGCCTGACTGCTTGGGAATGAGACCGTAGCACTGCAGGGTGCCACGTGGGTGCTGCGCAGGGGCCGCAGGAGTGGGCCAGGTTGTCCATTCGGCAGGGGGGTGCTGCTGCTGGTCAGCACAGAGGTGAGGCAGAGAAAGAGGTGACCGGGCTACCGTTGCCTGGGCTGTTTTAGTTATGTGGGTTTCTCTCTCTTTTTAATGCCTGTTTTAGCAAAACAGCTTCTGAGAGCCAAGGTATGGCCAGAAAAGCTTGCCTCTACATCAGTGGATTTGGGGGGTTTGATATTTGACCACTTAACTCTTTTAATGGAATGAGAAATGTTGTTTGGAGAGTCAGCGATCATTTAGAGGGTTTGAGTTAATACTTCTGATCACAGATGAGCTTGTGCAGGCAGGGAAATGATGGATCCCCCTCTCTGCGCTTACTTTTTGCCTAGTAGATAATGTGATGCAACTTGAGAGTGGTTTTTTTTTAAAAATTATCTCTAAATGATAATGCCTGGAAAGAGGAATCTGAGACATAGGCTGTATGATACTGCTGATACTTTTATAGCAAGGTATAAAAAAAGATTTTGAGTCCACTTTGTTCCCCATCAACCACCACCATTGCCAGATCACCCTCTTCTCTTCAAAGCACTAAACTTTAGAAGGTATTTGCTCGCAGGCCGTGTTCCTGACTTGACTTTTCTCTCTCTGCTGTATCTCAGGAGTCCTTACTCTTCCACACAGTGTGTGCAGGAGGCCAGAACCTGTGCCTCGCTGTGCATCACCCTGTTTGAACTTCATACCCTTGCTGCAGCTGGGCCTGCCCCGTCTTGCTGCAGCCAGCCTACTCGCCTTGCCTTTGTCCCAGTCCTCCCCTATCTCCGAGCTGCCTTATCCTGTCACGCATACGCCTACTCAGGCCTGCCGGCTGCCTCGGTCCATATTTTATAGTCAGGAGGCTGTGAGAACTTGGGTTTCTTTAGGGCTTTCCTGCCTTACAAAGGGGACAGGGAAAAAGGATTGCATGGGACTTCCCAGTGAGATGGGAGAAGCAGGAAGAAGTGCCTGGACTTGCTCCAGAAGGCAGAAGCCCTCTGCATCGTGCCTTTCAGGGAAGGGCAGCACGTGTGGCTCCAGTTCAGTGGCTGCTTCGTCTTCCTTTAAGCCCACCAGCCTGCAGACGGACAGGGGGAAAAAGAAAATAAAAGCTTTGAACTGCTCTGCCTGGCCCTGCAGGCTATGATTTTCCGTGGCAGCACAGCCCACCTCTATCTACAGAGCACTCCAGTCTTCTGGCACTGAAGGACCAGGGGGTGTTTTGCTCTCACTGGGAAAAAAATATCAAGCATCTGAGGGTATCTGCGGCATAAGTCAGGCTCTGACTCCTGTCAGATCTTTTAGATTACATTTTTTTCTGCACTTNCTCAGGCTCTGACTCCTGTCAAATCTTTTACAGAGTAACTTTACTACTTGTAAGTTGTTTATGAGTAGATTACATTTTTTTCTGCACTTTGGGTTTTTTGTTTTTTTTTTTTTACATTTTGATGAATATTTTCTACCAATTTTCTCCTTGATGTTTGACATTTAGAAGTCAACATTTGAGCTGCTCCTATTGAATATATAGAGCTCCACGACTTAAAACCCACCTAGTCATGACTTGAGACGCTTAATTTGAGTCTTTATTCAGGCTGTTTGTGTGCCCTCAAAAGTTAAGTGAACCTTAAAATGAGTTGATGGTTGGAAATGGAGACTTTAAGTCGCCTGGAAGTCCAGGCCAGTGCTCCTGTTCATTCCCAGAGACATAGATAAGAAATCAAATACAATCAGATCTATGTCTTATGTGCCTGGACAGCAATGTGGTTTGGGGGAGAGGAGAAAGATTGTCCCCTTTGCCTAATGGCAGCCTAGGAGAGTACGAGCCCAGAGCTCCTACTTTCTTGGAGAGTGTCCTAACTACCCCCATTTATACACAGAGAAAGCTGGTTTTGAGGTGTTTGCTTTGACAGGATGATGGATTTTCATTTTATCGTACTCTGCAATATATGTAGAAAACTTTCTGTGGATGTTCCTGACAAATCCATGTGCAAGAATATCCTTAGCAAGGAAAATCATCTTCTAGTAAGGAGACTGGGTGTTAAAATTGTGGTCAGAAATGCTAGCAATTATGCTGAGACACTTGCAGATAAGCTCATATATGGTCTATACATAGGTCAAGCAATGAGCTTCAAAGTGGTAAAACAACTGAAGCACAGTTGTAGTTGAAGACCAACTGCTGAATTTGCTTTGGAAAACAGTCCTTTCTGATGTGTTTTTAGTATTTATCTATTGTCTATGCAGGCATTCCTTCACAGTATTTTGTTCATAATTTAAGATTATGTTTGTAACCAGGAATTAGCATGAATGCTCTAACTAGTCACACCTTTAAAGACAGAGGAGGATTCCTGATTTGCATGCCTGGTAGGTGCTTCTGTGCTTACACTTGCTTACGGAAATGTGTTTACCTTGGAAAAGCTCTCTTTGGAGAAGGACGGTTACCACTGGGTGGTCAGGCTTGTGGGGAGCAGGTGTCACAACTGCTTTTTTTACCTCCTCCCAGGACTGTAAAGAGATCGTTCTCCACCTAACTGCAAAGCAACCGTAAAGGCACTATGTACTCCATTTCCCTCCGTGCTCTTGCAAGGGCCCTCCCTTGTTGCTCTGCAGTTCTTTCTAGTCTTCGTGCGTTTCCTGGCATAATGGGACATCCGTCTGCAGCCAATATTCCAGGTCAATATGACACTATTTATGTACCAAAGGTGTATCTTCTCATCATCCTGCAACAGGAATAGCTTTTTACTGCACTGACACGCAGTGTGTGCTGAAGAAATAAAGAGCTGGGTCTGGGAAATAATTCTGTTGGGTGTTAGATGAAATTGTACAAGAGTTTTATAGCAAAGTCTATAAAGTACAGCCGAAAAAAAAAAATGTTAGTTGCCTGAACTGACTGCTGTATTATCAATGTTTTTATGGCTTATGTAAAATTCTATATGGTAGGCTCAAAGTGTAATTCTTTTTGCTTCAGTTTCTTAAGCTTCATTTCTCCCTGTGCTTTCTCAGCAAAGTAATTGCCTCAAGCCTCTTCCCACACACAGAAAACCTGATTTTATAGGCACTGTCCATTGCTGGCTAAAAGCCAGGGTATGGAGGAGTGGTGCTTAGTGGGACTTTTGGAAGGTGACTAACACCTAATTGCCATGGAAATCAATGAGATTTAAACAATTGGAAAATCTATTTCCAAGATCTACCTACCTTTGCAGGGCACTCAATGCTTCTTAAAATCCGGCCCATCACCTCTGCGCAGTGCCACCATGGTCTTCTGCAGGGGTATTGCCATTTGTGGCACAAGGAGGGCTTCTGGCCTCATCAGAAGAGCACTGCAGCGGCAGGGAGCTGCACTGTAACATCTGCACTGGATTCTGTTATTTCCAAGCTTGCAGTTCAGAGACACCGGTGGGATGAAAGGCATTGAAACCTCTCCCTGGCGCTTGCTCCCTGATTGTAATGATAAGGTTTCAGATTGCGAGGGAAGCGGGATGGTTTCTCAGGGAGGAAATTGCAGTCTTTAAGATACCTCCCACCCGTCTGCTCTCTGCAAGTTTGGGGCTTCCTACAACAGGAAGAGATGCTCACATTCCCTTCAAGATAAGCCATCACGGTGGGCAACACGTGGGAGTAGGAGGTGCAGGTGGAGGTGCAGTTTTGGCTGGTGTCCTTGGGCAAGCCCCTCTAGGAGACCTCCCACTGCAGCAGGCAAAGGCTGGGAGCAACCCATGAGCCTTGTGTTTCCACTCCCGCTTGTGTTTCCACTCCCGCCAGAGTGCAAATTCCTTCTGACCTGAGCTGGGATAAACACACCTGCATTCTCTTCTTGCCTTAGCATTTTGTTTTGCCCCAGTGAATAACAGCAAAACAGGAGAGAGAGCTTTGTGGTTCAGGAAGCCGACAGTTATTAAAAGTAAATTTTACAAGAAGGCAAGATGGAGGAAGGGGAATTCTGATGAATCTCTGATATGTATGGAATGTTTTTTTTATATGGCAATAAAGCAGAGTTCAGACTTTCTTCAATTACATTTTAGGAGTTTTGTTATTTGAAAATAATTGTTTGTAGCTGCTTTATTTTTCCTGAGCCAGGGCAATTTTGATTGACGTAACTGGAACAAACAGGATTGCATAAGTCTGCAGAGGTTTCCTGGTACGCCGGCCAGCTACAGGCTTTGTACTGATTTTTATCGTAACCATGAAGTTCTCACCTGACATCTGTACTAGCACATCATGTCATTTGCAGTAATGCTAACATAAGGCATTCCCGCAGAATGATCTCCAGCACATCACTGTGGAAGGACATCACAGCCGCCTAAGCTTCTGCTGGCCCACGGACACAGCAACAGGAAAAATAACACGTCTGGTTTAGCAAAAAAAAAAAAAAATAATAATAAAAAAAAAAATCCAGAAAGGCCGGGTCAGGGTACTACAAATGGTTCAACTTAGAGGGAATGTCTTTTATGTCACTTGAAGTTAATTCTACAGTCTTGTCATTTTCATATGGAAGCAGTGTGGGCAGATGTGAGTGAATGAAAATGTCAGTTCCATGGGGGTTTTTTCTATTTTTTTTTTTAATATTAACTGTTGCTAGTATTTATAACTAAGACAAAAATTTCTGTTCCTCTATTCACTGCTTTTGGATCACTGTAGGGTTTCATATCAGCAGAACCTTTTGGAAGACAAAATGTAATATTCTACTGGAGACAAGCTTAATACTTGAAATGCTTCTTTGTACCTGAGAGAGAACCTTTGCTCCCAGGTTTAGAGAAACACCCGATAAACCGACATCCTGAATATGGGCAGTAAGAACAGAAAGGACATCTGTGCTTAAGATGTCCTGTGACTGTGGTGGCAGTAATTCATTACAAATGATTGAGAGCTAAGGAGGACCATTTGTGGTGAGACAAACCTCCTGATGTTTCCCCCAGAGTGGTCCTCTTGCAAGTAATATAAAAACCCCTTGGGACACCAACTTGCATTTACAAGGCAGATTCACAAGAGCCTAGAAGGCTGCTTTTCAGCCTCCATCTGACACTCTCTTATATCTGCCTGGAATGATGTTTAATGCTGGTCACATAATGAAGGAGAGGGGAGAGACTGCTTGGTTGTGCAGGACTGCCCCTGTGCGACAGCACTTCATACAAATTCCTAGCAAAGTATCGTTCTGGCCTGATGGAGGCATCTAGCCAGCATATATGTTAGTATCAAGATGATTTGCAGGGTGTAACTAACAGTAGGTCTTTCTCAAGAATGGTTGGGCTTTTGGACAAGCAGATGAGTAGCTATAGATTTGGGGTAAGTTTTTCAAAACTGGGGCAGGTACAAAAAGATGTGTATAATTACAAGGGGCACTGATGTGTTTCACAATGCCACATCAGGACAGCTAAGTACTCCAAAAAACTAGCTCTTTAGTGTCCCTGTTCCATTGCTTATGGGTGAAACTTCAGCTCTTGGCCCAGATTCTCAACAGTATTTGGGCATGTTGGATCCTACAGATCCCTGTGATCAGGTAACTCGGCTGCAGCTATGGTGGAGGCTCGAGCTCAAGGGCTTCCTGTCACTTTTGAGAAGGGAGATTTGCATTTTTAAGAATTGTACCCATTATTTCTGGAAACAAAGAACCTTTTCAAAAGAGAAGCTTCTAATTCCTTAGCACAGGACCAGGTGTGCCACTGTTCCCTGGTGTGAGGGCTGCTCTTGCTGTGCTGCGATCAGCTCTGCTCAGCAGGACACTGGTACTGAGGACTCCTTCCACAGCCAACCTGCAGCAACCCCGAATCGAGGTTAAACTTTGGCCCTTGAGTAGCCCTGTTGTAGGAGATACCTGCCTGAGGTAACAACTGATGGTTTTGTTCCTCATTCCTGCCTATTTAGAAAGCAGACAAATAGTGATAAGCTTTAAAACAATTCCAAGAAGTTCATGTTCACAAACAAGCCATGGGAACTCTGATTTAAATCCAGCATTTTTTTTCACAGAACACGTGGCTATTGACACCAGGAAACTAATAAACATATTGTCAACAACAGCCATCAGAATAATTCTTCAAGGTTTGAAGGGCAGTTTGTAACTTCATCCAGCAACTGGAGTCTTCCTCTCCTTCTTCTGTAAATCTGGGAGATGAGGGGCTCCGAAACAGCAAGTGAGAGCTGTGTCGTTCCATCTGGAGTCTTAGGGCTTTTTATTTCATTCTTTTCTATAAACCTGATATAGATGTGTCACTGGCCTTCAGTAAAGAACAGAGAAGCGGTAATAGCTTGTGTGGTGCCAAAACTGTACAAATGACTGACATTAGTGGGAGCTTCCAGTGCTCGTGGGAGCCCCAGTGTGCATGACCCCATGAATGGCATTTCACATTTTCTTTGACAGTACAAAATCCTTAAGTCAGTGCATTATTTTTAAGGGGCTGTAGCTGTTTAAATTTTTGTGGAAAGTACAGGCAGTGACAGGACTGGGTAACGACTTTGTGATCTGGACTCCTGCAGTTTAAGAAACATCTCAGTTTTTTCCTTCAGTTCCTATGGAATGTCCTGTGATGTAGCTGTTCCTTTCTTCCCAGAATAACATTCAGGGTTTTTCTCTTTTAGGAGGTCCAAAGCCTCGCAATGCTTCTATAAAAAATACAGAACTGCTTTCTACACAGTAGAAATAATGTAGTCTGATTTTCCCCTTTCTTTGGGTCCCCATTTATTTGGGTCCTATAAAAGGATTTCCACTGTCTAAAAGGGTTGAGTAGCTCCTGCATCCATCCCACGGTCCTGTTGTGTGTCTGTCCACCCACTTCTCCCCTCCACCTATGGAGACATGTTTCCATGAAAGATGGAAAGAAGGAACTGCTCTGCTCTACCTGACACTTGCCAACAAGGGAGAACTGGTCAGCAGTGTGAAAGTCAGAGGTAGCCTTAGTTGCAATGATGATGAGATGAGAATGGAGCAGGGAGACTGGTGACAGAGGACATGGGAAAGGTCAAAGTACTTAGTGACTTCTTTCCCTTGGTTTTTACTGGTAAGATTTGCATACAGGAATCCCAGATTCCTGAAACCACTGGGAAGGTCTGGAGCAGTCTTCCGACTTACCCTTGATGGATGAGGAATGATTTAGGCAACATTTAGCCAGACTAGACACATACAAGTCCATGGGACCTGATGGGATGCACCCAAGAGTGATGAGGGAGCTGGCCAATGTCATTGTGAGGCCACTCTCAATTATCTTTCAAATGTTGTGGTAAATGGGAGAGATTCCTGAGGCCTGGTAGGGAGAAGATGTTACTCCTATCAAGAAGGAGTATCTGAGGAACTACAGGCTGGTCAGCCTCATCACAATCCCGGGAAAGTGATGGAGCAAATAATCCCAAGTTAATTGAGTAGTCAGCGTGAACCATGCTTGACCAACAAAATAGCTTTCCACAATGAGATGTCTGGCTCATTGGATAAGGGGAGAACAGAGGATGTTGTTTATCTTTACTTTAGCAAGGCCCTTGACATTGTCTCCTATAACGTCCTCAAGACAAAATGTGACAGTACAGACTAGCTAAATGGACAGTGAGACAGCTTGAAAACTGACTGAACTGCTGAGCTCAGAGGGTTGTGGTCAGCAGCTCTAAAGTCCAGCTGGAGGCCAGTCACCACTGAGGTACCCCGTGTGTTGACAATGGGGCCAGCACTGTTTAATCTCTTCATTAGTGACCTGCATAATGGGGCCAAGTGCACCCTCAGCATGTTTGCAGATGGTAAAAAACTGGGAGGAGTGACACATGACCCAGCAATGTGCCCTTACAGCAAAGGTGTTCACCAGCCTCCTGGCCTGCATTAGGTTGGGCATTGCTAGCAGGTCAAGGGAGGTGATCCTTCCCCTCTGCTCTGCTGAGACAGATCTGGAGTGCTGTGTCCAGTGCTGGGCTCCCCAGTACAAGGGAGACATGGGCGTACTGGAATGAGTCCAGCAGAAGGCCACAAAGATGATTAAAGGACTGGCTCATCTGTCATACAAGCAGAGCCTGAGAGCTGGGATTATGCAGCCCGGAGAAGAGAAGGCTGCAGGGGACTTTGTCAACGTGTATAAATACCTGACTGGAGGGAGGGGGTTGTAAGGAAGATGGGCCAGATGCTTCTCACTGGTGGTGCCCAAGGACACCATCAGAGAGGTAATGGCCATAGATAGAAATATAGGAAATTCTGTGTGAACATAAGAAATAACTTCTTTATTTTTCAGTTGTCAAACACTGGAGCAGATTTCCCGGAGACGTTGTGGAGTCTCCATCCTTGGAGATATTCAAAACCCAACTGGGCACAGCCCTGAGCAAGCTGTTCTAATTGCCCTGGCTTTGGCAAGGGGTTGGACCAGATGGTCTCCAAAGGTGCCTTCCAACATCAACTGCTCTGTGATTGTGTGGGGTAGGCACATAGAATCACAGAATATCCTGAGTTGAAAGGGACCCATAAGGATCATCAAGTCCAACTCCTGGCTCCACACAGGACCAGCCCAATCAGAGCAGATGACTGACAGCGTTGTCCAGACGCTTCCTGAACTCAGCCAAGCTCAGTGCTGTGACCACTTCCCTGGGGAGCCTGTTGAAGTGCCCGATCACCCTCTGGGTGAAGAACCTTTTCCTGACATCTGTACATATATACATGTGTGAGCACACAGACAGTTTGACTGCATAAACTCTCCCGAAAGTCAGGCTTACAGAGATATCAGAAATACTGTGATGCTTGTTTCACTGGAGTTAAAAGGTTTGGTGCTCAGGTACAGAGCATTTTTTTAATCAGTGTATGTTTACATTTGGGTCTTCTGTGCAATACAGACCACAGACCTTTTACGATAGGATATCTAGAAGTGTATTCAATGTATTTTGGTGCAAATCCTTCAAAACTAATAGAAAATGCACATTAAATGCAACACTTTGTTTGTCAGATACGCAAGTAGAACCAGGTGGTTGCTGCCTCACCCAGCTTTGCTGTTCTAGCTCTGTGGGCTCTTGGGCCACCCATTCTGCCTAGCCCGTGTTTATTCAGTACAGGGAACTGTAATTCCTTTTGGGACCACGCAGAATTGGCAGAGAAATGCTGGGAAGAATCTTCCTCTTTAATGCCTATTCAGTGCTATGATTTAAAAAAAAACCACAAACCAACAACTTCCACCTTTTGTTCTTTCCTTTGTTGACTAGGCACTGGCATCTTGCTTGCTTCCATTGCTTCTTCTCTCCTCTGACAGTGTTCAAGCCTTTTTGAACAGTAGCCCATGGAAGGAGATGGGTGGGTGGACTGTTCCTCTACTGAAACAGGTAAGTCATTTATCGTGCAGTAAATAATTCAGCACAAATCATAAAGTCTAGCTACTCTGTTAGTTTGAATGTCTTTAAATCTACACATCCTGTATTTTGTTTTTCAATAGCTGCAAAGACGATGCAGAGCACAAGCACAAGATCAAAGGCTGTGCATTATTTCACTGTGTAAGTCTGTAATGGAGACACAACGGAAAACAATTTCTCCTCTTCAGTCTATCATGTCATTTTATGTCAAGGATAGCAGATGAAGGCTCCTCCTGGCTGCTGAGTAAAAGATTTAACAGGAAACCCTTGAGCTGAGGACTGGGCAGATCTGGCACTGGGATTGCCTGTTCTGAGGAAGTGCTTTTGCTCTCCATCACCTGCCAGGGTCTGCTGTCAGTCACCAGGAGGAGCTTGGATCATGAACCCCATCTTGTTTTGGTCCAGTTAGTGCAGCTGAGTCAGATAAGCTTGGAAGTCAGGGGAAGCAGGAGATTGTCTTCTTGAGGAGTTCCTATGACTCATTCAGTTTTTATTATCTGCCTTACGCTGGTTGGGGTCTGAGTCAAGGAAACATTTGACCCTGACCTCTGTTCACTCCTGTTCAGAATGGCATTTTAGAGCTTTGTGCAGTAAGCATTTTCCTGGAGCTGGTGGTTTGCTGAGGTAATGTCTGTAGCCATCCCACTGGGGTTAATGGAGAAAGGTCCTGTTGACTCTTGAAGGCTTGGATTCAATTTTCTCTTTAGGAAAGTAGACAATGCTGAACAAAACCCATGGATCCTCTAATAGGCATCACCCACAGTATGTAGCCCTGAAGGGGACAGGGTGAGTTAAACCACCTCTGTTATTAGTCTGTAGACTATCTCTACAGAGATTAGACCATTTTAATGTTTCAGAGGACTGATATCAAAGAGTCAGTGACAGTTCCACAGTTGTGGAGGGGGTAAAATTTTCTCTCTGCTCTCTAGCTGGGAGCAAGCTAATAATACAGCAGGTGAGGCAATTTATGGAGACTGAAAAGATATGACTGGAAGAGATGAGATCCCCAATGCAAGTCATTTCCTGACCCTTTCGGTTTCACTCCACTTCCTACCTGCCAAAGCACCGCAGAACAAGCACCTTGTTGGGGAAAGGGGAGACACCCTTTCTGGGCTGGAGGAAGAGGACTACTGCCATGGTAGGGAGCCCATGCAGGTAACGTTGTCCCAGCTACGAGTGGGAGCGCAGTGGAGAGGGAGAGGCTCAGCAGTGCCAGGCAATGCGGACCTGCAGTACTGTTGCTGCATCTCACGCAGTAGTATTACCAGCAGAGCTTCCCAACAGCTCCCAGTATCACTTCTGCAGTCCTAGGACCTACCTAAGGGGTGGCAGTGCCGGCCACCAAGCTCTTTGCAGAAACACCATCCCTGCCACCAGGGTGCCCCGTCTCTCAGGAAGCGGCTTTATAGATGGTCCATAGAATAGAATAGAATAGAATAGAATAGAATAGAATAGAATAGAATAGAATAGAATAGAATAGAATAGAATAGAAA
>VWZZ01005752.1:0-16246 GCA_013399095.1 Psophia crepitans
CACCACTGAGAACAGTCTGGCCCGTACCTCTAGACATCCACTCTAGATATTTACAAGCATTGATCAGATCCTCTCTCAGTCTTCTCTTCTCCAGGCTAAACAGCCCCAGCTCTCTCAGCCCTTCCTCATATGGAAGATGCTCCAGCCCCCTTATCATCCTCACAGCCCTCTGTTGGACTTTCTTCAGCAGTTCCCTGTTTGTCTTGAACTGGGGAGTGCAGAACTGGACACAGAACTCCAGCTGTAGCCTCACCAGGGCAGAGTAGAGGGGAAGGAGAACCTCATTTTATCCCACTCTTTTTATAGAATTGTAGAGTCATTAAGGTTGGAAAAAACCTCTGAGATCATCAAGTCCAACTGTCAACCCAACACCACCATGTCTACTAAATGATGTCCTGAACATCTACATGTTTTTTTAATGTCTCCAGGGACGGTGACTCCACCACCTCCCTGGCATCCTGTTCCAATGCCTATCTGATGATGTTTATGCTTTTGACGAAGTTACCCAGATAAACTGGCAATAATAGTCAGTTACCACTGTTGTAAGATGATCTTAGTCTGTAGCATCAAAATCAGAAACACAAGCATATTACACTGATATGACCCCATGAAAAGTGAAGCTCACATTGTATCTATTTTATATTTTTGACATGAGAAAATTTTAAGGTGATCTAATGTTCTTTTTACGGTAGTATTGTGAAGTAACAAGCTACTACTTCTGGATCACATACCTGAGACTCCATAGGTAGCCTTGTTTATGTGGTAAGTAATGACAATAGGGGTTATGTGGTAACAGTGTCCAAAGGCATCAGTGATGAATTATGGCCCAGTCATGCAGAATGTGGAGGCAGAATGAAGCAACATCTCCTCTAAAGAGTTCATGAATGGTGTATTCTGAGCCAAAACGCTGGTGAAATAAGCAGGAAAACCCAGACAAATAGTGAGAAGCTCTGCAAATACCTCAAGGAAGAACCTTATGGTGCCAGTGGCTTAGGTGGCTTAGGCCCTGCTGGATATTTTTCTTTTAACCTTCACACATCACTTTGGAAATCACCACCTTATGACTAAACTCATCACATACATCGAGATTTATATCTCATGGATTGTCTTGCTTACATTAACATAAAGATATGCCTAAAAGGAAAAACAAGCTAAAAAATGGAAGCGCGGAGTTGAAAGCATGACCTGTCTCTTGACAAAGATTAAATATTTTTTTGTGTCTGTGCTACGAGGAATCAACATCAAATAGATATTTCACAGCTGATGCACTGTTGATAATTTTAATAGGAAAAGAAAAAACTAAGAGACCAGAACCGAGTTAAGGCATTTACTTATCTCTTGGGAGGACAATTCTGATCTTAAGTGTGTCATACTGGAAAAATTAATTTGGGAAAATTATTGTTGTTCTTCAGAGAGATTTCAAGAGCTAGCAGAAAAGAAGTGAATCCTATGTTTAGGATACATAAACAAGGACTGCATGGATTGTCCTGCAAGCAAATCAAGTAAGACAAACCTTTTGCTGATTTTATCACATTTATTTTAACATTTTAAAAAGTAAAAATTCTTTTTTTTCTAATGGATCCTATAAAAATACCTTAACAGTTCATTTTCTCTGTAGACCTTTCTATCAACATTTCAGAAGGATATTAAAAACTGAAAGCCAGTATTTTCATTATAGGTCTTATCTTAGTTAAAATGGTTCTTTAAACCTTCTTCTTCATTTGAAAAGCAATAATTGATAAACAAGATTCTTTTGCTCCTTGATTTTTATGAATCAGATATTTTCTACCTGAGTTGCCATCCCGGCTTGCATGATTTCACTATCATTTATATTTGTTTTATCCAAAGACAATACACCCAGTTGTACCTTTAAGCTCTGAGACAAAATGGATTTGCTGCTGCATGAGACCAGAGTCTACAGCAGAATAAACAGATTACAATAACTTCTATTCATCTAACAGCCAGTTACAACTGCTATTTCCCCTCTACATGCACATTGCCATTTTTAGAAGTTAAGGAGAGTTCACTATCTATCGAACCAAAGATCTAGTTCCAATTCATCAACTTGATCATGGCTTTTAAAAATTATTGGAATCTTTTCATAAGCCTGATGGCTTTAAGTTAGGTCACTTCATGTAAACTGTGATTAACTACTTTGCAATCATTCACGGGGTTTGCTAGAAGACTTTTTTTTTTTTCCCGGCTTGCATAGAAAATGCCTAGCATCTTAAATCCTATCTTCAGTATAATTTGCTATAATGGACATATAATGACTCTAAGGAATGCTGACAGTAGTGTTGAATTAGAATCTACAAATTCGGGGTATACTTATGTGGTTCACATTCCTTTAATTATGGTTCAATCAGTTTTAAATAATTTTCTCATTTTCACTGCTGAAATTAATTAGTATTCTCAAAGAAACTTTATTACAGCTGGTGACCAACAGCAAATACTGCTTTTTTTGGTACTGAAAAATTCTTGTTATGATTTTTTAAGGTCAAAGGACAAAGAAATTAGGAGGGAATTTTTGCTTAGTCACTAAGTACTGGCTACCTTTCAAAAATATAAAAGTCTTGAGAATCTGTATGTGTTTATACAGCTTGTCCTACACTGATTGATCAGTGGATGAGTGATACTGATTCTTTGCCTGAAAGTCTTTGCACCATTTTAAATCAGAATCATAGAATAGTTTGGATTGAAACAGACCCTAAAGATCATTTGGTTCCAGCCACCTTGCCGTGAACAGGGACATCTTCACTAGAACATGTTATTTAAAATCCCATCCAACCCGACCTTGAACACTTCCAATGATGGGGCATCCACAGCTTCTCTGGGCAACCTGTTCCAGTGTCTCACCACCCTCACAGTAAAAAATTTCTTCTTTATACCTAGCATAACTCTACCTTCTTTCAGTTTCAAACCATTTCCCCTTGTCCTGTCACTACAGGTCCTGGTAAAAAGTCTCTCTCCATCTTTCTCATAAGTCCCCTTTATATATTGAAAGGCCACAGTAAGGTCTCCCTGGAGCCTTCTCTTCTCCAGGCTGACCAACCCGCAACTCTGTCAGCCTTTTCTTGTAGGAGAGGTGCTCCAGCCCTCTGGGCATTTTCATGGCCCTCCTCTGGACTCACTCCAACAGGTCCATGTCCTTCTTTTGTTGGGGGGCCCAGAGCTGAATGCAGTACTCGAAGTGGGGTCTTACAAGAGCAGAGTTGAGGGTCAGACTCCTGCAGTCTGTATTGATACTGAGGATTGTGCTGACCCAGGTGCAGGACTTTGCAGTTGGCCTTGCTGAACTCCATGAGGTTTGCACAGGCCCACTCCTAGAGGGTCAAGGTCCCTCTGGATGGCACCCCTTTTGTCTAGTGAATCAACTGCACCACTCAGCTTGGTGTCATCTGCTAATTTGCTGATGG
Source organism: Psophia crepitans (assembly GCA_013399095.1). Taxonomy (NCBI): domain Eukaryota; kingdom Metazoa; phylum Chordata; class Aves; order Gruiformes; family Psophiidae; genus Psophia; species Psophia crepitans. Next base: position 3,417 of record VWZZ01005752.1, read on the forward strand.
TGCTCTCAATCCCACTATGTCAGTGATGAAGATGATATATAGTATTTATCCAAGTACAGACACTTGAGAGACGCCACTCGTTACTGGTTTCCACTTGACATTGAGACACTGACTTTAGCTCTTTTGATGTGGCCATCCAGCCAGTTCCTTATCCATCTACCAGTTTATCTGTGAAACCCACATCTCACCAATTTAACATCGAGAATATTGTGCGGGACCATGTCAAAGGCCTTACAGAAGTCAAGATAGATTGCATCAATCATGTATCAATTTATTGATTTTTCATTCCCTCTTTCTTCAACAAGCAAAAAGCCCCCATTTTTGGACAGAATTTTTGTTGGAGACAACTTCCAAAGTAAAGTATTTCCCCCTGACTTAAAAATAAACAAATCATACCTTATAATTATTTAGTCAATAACCAAATAAGAAAACAAAAAGAGTTGCTGAATTTGTGTTGCCTTAGCCAAGGATTCTTTCAAAGGTACTTTATTGTTTCTAATTAAAAGGGGGAAAATCAATTCTAGGCTATATTTTGTTTCTCAACTGCACTTCTAGAGGACTGTCAAAAAAGGGAGTGTAGATGTCCCAGTATGGGCATACTGAGCCATTTCAGCTCTGAATAAAACTCTTTTCTTCTCATTCTTCTTTGGAAATACTACTAACAAACATGTTTGAAAGTTGGGGGTTTTTTATGTGAATAGAAGAGAAACAGCTGACCCAACAGGAAAGGAAAGGTTTTTAAGGATATAAAGATTTCTTGCAAAATGTTTATTTTCAATGCCTGACTTCCCTGTCACTAGGCTTAACATAGTGTCATAAATATATCAGTAATGAAAACGACTTTTCAGGAGATAGCTTTAAAGATGTTGACTTTAATTTTGTGATGATCCTCTATCAAACAAATCCATACCCATGAAGAATAATGTAATATTTGCAATGTAGGCAGAGTAGTACTTCTAGGCATTACTAAAGATATTTGGATTAAACTCTTTTTCCTGTCAATTATGATTTACAACAGGATTTTTCACAAGGGGATTTGATGTCCTTTTTTTGAACTTTTTTTCCCCAAGATTAAAAAACTTATTTCAACATGCATGAAGACCCTAAGCAGAGTTTTGGAAACAGAAAGTGAGAAAGCTCTAGAACAATTCATTAGACCCATAGTCTGCTCCCATCAATTATTTTATGAAATTTTAGAATTGGGTAAGAAAAAGTTCAGGGATAGGAGTTGCTTGTTTAATCAGCCATAAGAAGGGATCATGAGAAAGGAACAATGAGCTTTGCAACTCAGAATCAAATCCTGTTACACAGTAACAAGGAGATTTACTCTGCATGACTTGAGTACTTCAAAAAGAGCACCATCGATTTAAGGGGCTGTGTCCATATCTTTTTTGTATATCAGTCCACAGCTATATATATTTTTTTCTTTTTCAATCAGTAACCAAAGAAAAAAGATCAAGTCAAATCTCAACTATGAGAGGGAATTCCTGGTTCATCTTCAAACCACGTTTCTTGAAAGATAGGGTTGTTGAATTCAATGGGTGATCTGCAAAGCAAAGCAAGAAAGGTCTTACATACACCGTAGAATGGCATGTATACAGAGCCATCCGACTGGAGCCAGCTTGAGGCAGCAAGTATGTGCTGTTTGGTGCTTCCTGGCACAGATAAGGTAACTTGAGCATTTATGAAATTTACCTTTAGCGCTTCAGGTTGTAGGTTAACTCACACTACTCCTTCTAGAGTGTCTTTATGCCCTGGACATAAGTGGAAAGCATTTTAATCTCTCCCCAGAAGAGTTAGAACTTTTTGAGTTTCAAATTTTGTTACAGAGTAAGATGATTCATTACAAGTCCTCAGACCAAAGGTCATTTCTTAAGACTGTAAGAGTTTAACAAACGGTTTGGTTCAGAGCTCCACCACACAATGTACTGTCCCATCTCAGAGAGGCATTACATGTTGTACTGTACTCACTTAAACTACATTTCATGTGCAGAGGGTTAGTGAAAGACCGTGACATCTGCTTGAATGAGTACATTCTCAAGAGCTGCACATCCAGCAGTGCTGGGGAACGTGGCTTTGCACTGGAATTTGATTTTTGTCTACATTGCTGAAGTGCTGGAATGGTCCCTGAAGCTGTTTGGGTTTGGACCCATGAGCACTGTCCCATACATTTCCTGGTTCAGGGTTCAGGAGCTACACCAGACTTTTTCTGAGTACACAGTGAGATGCAGACTCTCTCTTTCAGAGCATGAACGTGGCAGACTGTGGTAGTTGGTCTCACAGTGGCAGAATAGGAGCTGACAATGTTTAGCTTACCCAGGTAGTCTTCAAATAATGAGAGGCCTGCTGGCATGCCGTTGCCATCTGTGGATCTGACAGAATACAAAAAATGCTCACCATGGCAAATGCACAAGTCCCAGTACAGAAGTGTGGCTGAAACATCTCAGGTATGATCTTCAAGAAGCAGCCATTGTAACTTAGAATCATAGAATCACAGAATGGTTTGGGTTCGAAGGGATCTCAGAACCCATCTAGTTCCAACCCCCCTGCCATGGGCAGGGACACCCCCCACCAGCCCAGGGTGCCCAAAGCCCCATCCAACCTGACCTTGAACACTGCCAGGGATGGGGCCTCCACAGCTTCTCTGGGCAGCCTGTTCCAGTGCCTCACCACTCTCATAGTAAAGAATTTCTTCCTAACTTCTGTGTAAACACGCAGCAGAGTTTGTACCCTATATTTTACTAATATGATCTCAGGCTAGTTTGACTGAGTCATGTTTGTCTCAACTAGTGTATTGTTAGCCTGGTATAAGTATTAAGATATCTAATCACTTTTTACCTGTACATCTACCTTTGGCAGTCACTATTTACCTCAAAAACAGTGAAACCAGTCTTCGACGAACATTTGATAAATAAAGAGGGATTTCACTGGCTATAGCTGTACTTAGCACTGTGCCTTATAGGCACAAATGCGTAGTCAAGCCATGCCATACTATGACATTTTTTTAACATCCAATACCAGGCAATCGCATCCAAACCACCTCTTACTAGTGGTCTTTGGGCCATGAATTGTTTTCCTTTGTCCAGGAATTGTTTGGGAGGATGCAAATTGTCCCGGGCTGGAAACCAGGCAAACACAGAAACCGGGTGCCAGTGCTCAGGATCATTTCCTAGCATTGCTTTGCTTAGTGGCATCAAGCTCATTGCAGGTATTAAATTTCTAAAATTACATTAAAATTGCTGAGTAAATAGATAATAGAAATGGACATCTGCGTCTGGAACAAGACAAAGGTGATGATAAGGTTGGAGATTGGGAGAAATTTCTTCTCAGAAAGGGTGGTCGGGCTTTGGAAGGGGTTGCCCAGGGAGGTGGTGGAGTCAGCTTCCCTGGGGGTGTTTAAGGAAAGGTTGGATGTGGTACTTAGGGACATGGTTTAGTGGGTAATAGGTGGTGGGGGGATGGTTGGACTGGATGATCCTTGAGGTCTCTTCCAACCTTAATGATTCTATGATTCTATGATAATCTTAGAGCTATTCAGATACATGGTCAGCTAAACAGCTGTAGATTTCCCTGTATTACCAGAGCTCTGTTGACTGCCATACGACTTGAACACCTAGTGCACACCTATGTGTAGCCACTTAAATATAGATGTCTTAATCTGTCAGCTAAATCCCATCTGCAGCTTCACTAGTTCCACTGCTCACAAAACTATTTTTAGTAGTGAGCGCTGCAACACAAAGTTATGCTAACACATCAGTCAGCATCATATCAAATCTCAGATTCTGAAGGTATTAGAAAGGTGACAAAAACTTTGTTCCGTTGTCAGTAATTATAGTGTTTCCTTCTCGAACCACACATTCTCCATGACAAACACAAACTAGAAAAATCTAGCTCAGGTATTGCTTCATTCAGCAATAAAGTTGCAATTAATAGGTTTAATTTTTATGGTCAGGATGCATGTGCAATAATAAGCATAGTAGGCTGGGATTGTAATTAAGCACATTCAGTTTTGCAGGATTCAAGAACTGTCAGTTAATGAAGCTCAATGTGATACCGTCAGTAACAAATCTGATAATTGCTTACAGGGAAAAGACAATTTTAACAAATGCTCCTTCATGCAGGTGGCTGGTAGAAATTGCTTTCAGTCAATTATGCCTTCAATTAGTTTGGATGAATGAGGCAGGATCCTTTAGCTCATTATAAGCCCAAATCCACAATAAGTAAGTAAATATTTTGACATAGTGTTGAAACTGATTTCTGTAAAAGCATGTATAATATTTATAAGCACTAAAAAGGTCACATATTGTATAATCATCATTCAGTGTGTTCAGTGCCAGCTAAAGGAAATCCATGATTTTTCTAGCCAGTCAGTATCACTGGAGTAATATTTTAATACTGTGAGCGGTCCGTAGTTTTCTGAAATATTGTCAGAGATTATATGACTTATAAATGCCCATGTCTTGTACCACCTCTAAAAAGAAGCAAGCTGAGCAACAGGAAAACATGTACCTTGATTATGGGATAAAGCATGTACTAATATACATTGCATTGGAAAAGCCGTATTTATCCATTTTGGACCAGAATTTTCTATCACTTTACATCAGAGAGCAGGCTGAATAAAAAGAAGAAAAGATCAAATATTTTGACCTTCTACAGCAACAGAAACTTTGGAAAAACAAAAAGAAGAAAAAGATACTCGAGCTACCCTGAAGATTCATTCGGCATGGCTCAGGTTCAGACTTTGTCATCCTTGCTTCATCTTCCTGTTCATCTGGAAAGAAATGCAAATATGAGATTACTGCCACCCACTTTCAGGAGAAGTGGTTGTAAATCATCACTGAGACATCATGGAAGAGACTTTTTTCACGTGCACAAACTGACGTGACAATTGTGCAAGCAGAATATGTGGAGCTATTACTATAAAGGATAAGCTTATCCTGTGCAACATCCTAGCTTCTTTGGTTTTCATAAAAGTTTTGTCCCCAAAACAGAAAATAAAGCTTGGAAACCTACAGCATGTGTTGATTAAGGAAACAGACAAGAAATCAGCTTGCCTGGATGTCCAAAGCTCTGTGAAAGGAGATTTCTGTTAAGAAAACATAGATTTTAAACTGTAGGTCCAATGACTTTGTCTCAAAGAAAAACAGAACACGTGAATACCAGTGGATCCGATTATTTCAAAAGCACTTAAAGTCCATGGCACTTCAGTCACATTCCATTTTTCAATAATTGTTAATTGCAAACCTCTGCAGATATTTTTGTAACTGCAACCGAGCAACTAAACAACTAAACTTATTTCTAGAGATCTAATTAAAGCGAATGAAATTTTTCTTTGGGTGCCTTCTCTTTTAAAGTACAGACAAGCTAACTGCTTCCTTTGGAATGGCGTTTCATTGTGCTTTATATGGTATTACCAAGGTTTAACCTGGCAGGCAGCTAAAACAACCACAAAGCTGTTCACTCACTCATCCCCCCTCTCGCCCTCACTGTGGGATGGGGGCGAGAATGGAAAAGAAAAAAAGGTGAAACTCATGGTTTGAGGTAAAGACCATTTAATAGGACAGAAAAAGAAGACAATCATCATCATCATCAGGTGATGCACAGCACAATTGCTCATCACCTAAGGCTGATGCTCAGTTAGTTTCTGAATTGTGCCACCTTCCAATCAGCCTCCCAGATATATATGGAACCTGACGTCATATGGTACGGAACATCCCTTTGACCAGTTTGGGTCAGCTGTCCTGGCTGTGTCCCCTCCCAGTTTCTTGGGTGTCCCCCTCCTTCTCATTGACAGGCCAGTATGACAAGCTGAAAAGTTCTTGACTCTTTGGCAATAACTAAAATATTCATGTGTTATCAACATCATTCTCATCCTGAATCCAAAACACAGCACCATACCTGCTGCTGGGAAGAAAATTAACTCTATCCCTGCCAAAACCAGGACAAGTATCCTTGTCATTAGGGCAAGGACAGGTCTCTGTGAGGGTGGTGAGACACAGGTACAGATTGCCCAGAGAAGCTGTGGATGCCCCATTCCTGGCAGTGTTCAAGGCCAGGTTGGATGGGGCTTTGGGCAACCTGGGCTAGTGGAGGGTGTCCCTGCCCCTGGCAGGGGGTGGGAACTGGATGATATTTGAGGCCCCTCCAACCCAAACCATTCTGTGATTCTATGATTGTATGAATACCATCCTTCATTACGAATGCATATGGCACAAAAGGTTTATGCAGGGTTTCTATCTTGAACATTACATTATTGCAGGGTTACCTTGAACATAAAATATCAATGACTCTTCACAAATGCCAATATTTACATTAGTCCTTTCTCCTGTTAAACTGTAAGACTAAAACCACAAAGAATGCAAAAGGTAAATGCTGAGCACTCCTATTAGCAATATGTTCAACAAATGCAATAAACTGACCTTCTTGTTTAGACTATGTGCACATGATCTCAGTCTCATGATCTCATCATTTTTATACCATTTGCTATGAATTTATTACTTCCAAGGCGGTACCTTGTGTACATTCAAGAGAAAGGGTACATAAAAGATGTTCCTTTGAACTGAGGAAGCAGAGAATATGTGATCTATCCACAAGCCTCCTTGACTAAGCTTTGAACTTAGATTTTTGTCTAAGATACTGCTGCCTTACTCTAACACAGCTTTCAATTTGTGGTTCATGGCACAACAAGGTCTATGAATTACTTGCACTGGTTCCAAAAATGTGATTAAACACGAAGTGATTAAAGAGAGAATAAAAGACTATGATGTTATTAATATTTTTCAATCCAAAACTTTGTTATTCTCCTTCCTGCTTTCCCCTGCCCATTAAGGACAGACAGGAGAGATCTTACTTTTTATAGACTCTTGATGATTGTATGATGTAAATTGCAATGAGGAATATTTGTATGTACTCAGAGAAAAAGACAATATTGATTTTCTATGGCAAAAGATATCTCGTGTTCATCAACAAGTTAACTTTTGTTACTGAGGAGTGATATATTCTGTACTTCTGTTGAACACACTTCCTTAACAACCCAATGGCAGTTGTAAATAATTTAAAGTGCTTGGCCAAAGTTTGGAAACAACCTGTTGTGACAAGAAATATAAACCGGTTTTAAGAGGATATTTTATGAATTGAAAAGAGTCTAATTCAGCTATCTGCATTATTAATGGGACTAGACTTAACAGCTCAGAACATCCCTTCTAGTCTTGGATCCTAGACTTCTTCTGGTATGGAGCCATAAGAAGTGTAGCAAATATCTGTCCCACATGATGTTTTCAGAATGTTTTCAGTGTGCTATAGCAGCCCAGAAAGCCAACCGTGTCTTGGGCTGAATAAAAAACTGTGTGGCCAGCAGGGCAAGGGAGGAGATTCTCCCCCTCTACTCCACTCTACACCTGCACTACTGTGTCCAGCTCTGGGGTCCCCAGTACCAGAAAGACATGGACCTGTTGGAGAGAGTCCAGCTCCCACCTAGTGGAGTGGCTTTCAGTGCTAAAAGCCATTTTCTACACTTTCATGCATACCAAAGTTATGCAAATCTGCCATAATGTTGGGTGGAGCACTAGCCCAGAAAGTCCCCAGTAAGAAGAACTGGATTGTTTCTGTTTGTCCTGCAGCCCTCATATCGGTACTGTATGATGGAATTTGTTTTTCAAGGGCAGTGTAAGACTTCATTTATTTTTAATCTTATAAAAAAATAAGGGTACTGCTACTTCTAATCCATCTTTATTTGTTCATGAAAGTAGGCATTAAACTTAAGTATTATTTAAATATGACACTTCCTTGGGAGTTGCTGGGAGCCATTTTGTCTTAAGACAGACTGAACTGATTGTGCAATGACTGTAAAGATGTATTTGATTTTAAATGATAGTGTTCACAGAATCACAGAATCACAGAGTCTTAGATGTTGGAAGGGACCTTGAAAGATCATCTAGTCCAACCCTCCTGCCAGGGCAGGACCACCTAGAGCACATCACTCAGGAACGTGTCCAGTCAAGTTTTGAATGTCTCCAGAGAAGGAGACTCCACAACCTCTCTGGGCAGCCTGTTCCAGTGCTCTGTCACTCTCACAGTAAAACCCGTTGCCCCTTGTCCTATTGCTTAATGACATCGAGAAGAGCCTGACTCCATCTTCCCGACACTCACCCTTTACGTATTTATAAACATTGGTGAGGTCACCCTTTAGAATATATATGAGGCTCCACAGATCCTAAAACCTGTGGTACCATGATTGCTGTACTAATTTACTGTAATATCAGCAGGTAAATTAACCCGGAGACAACTTAATTTTCTGACTATATTTCTCACATTGTATGCTGCTGGTGTCTACAGTAAAAGCCAGGTAAAAACCTATATGTTCTTTATACCACTTGGAAACATGCCTGGCAAAAATAGAAAAGGTTTCTCAGCTTGGATATAGTCATGTATTGCTTAAGATACCATGTCAAAACAGGTAAAAAGAAAGACAAGTATCTCAAATTACTTCATATCTTGATACCATTAATTTCTACAGTCTTCCTAGAGAGTTTAAAGATGGATTCTCACTCCTTTCATTAAAAGTCCACTGATTTTAATTTTTAAAAATGGGCATCATACAGAAAGATTTGTTTCCTTGCCAAAATGATGGCAAGAAATGTTTTCCTGTATCAGTTCCAAAGGAGACAATGTTATGAACTACTCTTTTACTGCTGTAATATGTTAGGCAATAACAGTGTCATTCGATTATCTTGGCTGATTTTAATAATCTGCAACTGCAAAAACACCAAAAACCTCAATATATGTCAAGCCATTTATCTGTTACACACACAAAATTGCAGAAGGTGAACTCAGTGAATTCATCATCACTTTTCTGTTTAAATAAGCATATCCTTATGTCTACATATGCCTGAGGTTCCCAGTGGTATATGAGCAGAGGTGAGGGTGATATGGTTTTTCAGTGCAAAATTGGGCTAGAGTCTGTATCCCTTCACAGAGGACTGAGCTCCTGTGAGTGTTGGGCAGTTTGGCTCAACCCCACTGGGTGTCTTTAAGTCAGATCTGCATTCAAATCAGATTCACGGGCCAGTGGGAAGAGGATCCTCTCATCAGCACACACAGAAATTCTCCATGGGGGTTTACCAAGACAAATATATCAACCTAAGGTATCACAGTGTGTTATGAGCAGTGATTTGCCCTTCCTCTAAAACAGCAACCTACCTTCAGACTGGCAATGAGGGAAAGTTAGTTATGAAAGCCAAGCTTGGAAGACATTAAGCCCATTTATTTTCTTGTCCTATGACAGATCCTGTTAGGAGAAAACTCAAATAACTTGTCCTGGTCTTTAGTTGCTTCATAACCGCTAACAAACCATAAACCAACCCTGAATTTTATTTTCATGTTGAGCCTTTCCATACTTTTCACCATAAAGAATTCAGGTGCAGATGTGGCCTTTATGGGAAACTGCAATTTTTTGGGATAGTCTGCAGTAGCAGTATTCAACCTGTGGCTTATAAACCCATCATGAAGTATTCATTTAACTAACAGGTGCAAATTGGAGCATAGGAGGTTCCGGGTTAAAGTAAGGAAAAACTTTTTCACCGTGAGGGTGACAGAGCACTGGAACAGGCTGCCCAGAGAGGTTGTGGAGTCTCCTTCTCTGGAGACATTCAAAACCCGACTGGACGTGTTCCTGAGTGATGTGCTCTAGGTGGCCCTGCCTTGGCAGGGGGGAGTTGGACTAGATGATCTTTCGAGGTCCCTTCCAACCCTTGTGATTCTGTGATTCTGTGATTTACCCTATAAACTCCATATAACCTCTCCCTTTACTCTCTGTGTGATATACGGAGCCCAAATTTACTGCACTGTAAGATGAAGCATCTTTGTTTATCCATATAGGTGACAGCATACAGTCCTTCCATTCTACAACTGGGACAACATCTATACAAGCAATGTAAACATTGCCAGGCCTGCTTTCTGACCCTGAGGACACGTCATTGGACCCAGTTACAGCTGTTGCACTCCAGACCATATGGCTGGATCCTAAACTATTAGTTAGGGATGGTTCTCGGTCCTCGGTAACTCTTGAACTTTACCCTGAGATTGTCTAGAGAGTGCTGATCAACCTGATATCCAGCTATGCGCTGTGCTAACAGTTTAAGCAATAGGTTTTGAATTGCACAGCAATGCGTAGGATCGTGGCCCATATAATTTGTAGGTATTAATATACAAGCCGACCCATTAGCTGGAGAACTGTGAAACCTGGAGCTGATGGAAACTATCAGGAAACATGCCAGTACCATGGGATTCATGTGCAGACTGCCTGAAAGGCTTACAGAGCAGACTTGCCTAGTCAGCATCCCACATGTATTTCAACTTCCCTTACAGCAGTGAAATCTGGCAAAATTCAGACTTTGTGTCTGACTCCAATAAGTCAGATGATATCTTTGACTGGAGCATTTCAGAATGAACATCCACAGTCAACCTTTACTACTAAGGTAAGGCAATCCCTTCCCATACGTTTTGTTATTAGTCATTCAATAAAGTCACTCGCTTCAGTACATTAATTATCTGTCCTTTGTGAGGCAATAGGTTTTACAGGAACTCTTCAGGTGATTAAACTTGCAACAGTTCAGGCAATTACAAAATTTATATTTTTTTCCTTTTCAGATATGAGTCTACTAACTGTGGTAATCTCTGCAGGTGCTGTCTCATACCTCAGACAAGTATGAACCTTAAATTTGAGGTACCCCCTCAGATAGCTGTGGTGTTTCCTTAGAAACCTTTTGAGAAGAACTGACATGTGGTCACCAGAAACAATTCTCACAGCCCTGGAAGACTTCCAGCATTGCTGGCAAACATCTGTCCCAGGCTGGCACCTAAATCAATATAATGTAAGATCTGAAAATGCAAATCAATATATATTTAAATAAAGGATTTTCCTTAAATCTTTAATTGCACTTTACACTTAATTGCTTTGTCTACCTACTTACCAGAGACATAAGATGAGGTCCCTGGCATGCACACTCACCTACTGTGTTTACAAGGGCAGGGAGAAATAGGACAAGGGGTAATGGATTTAAACTAAAAGAGGGGAGATTTAGATTAGGTATTAGGAAGAAATCCTTCCCTGTGAGGGTGCTGAGGCACTGGAACAGGTTGTCCAGAGAAGCTGTGGAGGCCCCATCCCTGGCAATGTTCAAGGCCAGGTTGGATGAGGCTTTGGGCACCCTGGTCTAGTGTAGGGTGTCCCTGCCCATGGCAGGCGGGCTGGAACTAGATGATCTTTGAGTTCCCTTCCAACCCAAACCATTCTATGATTATATGATTTTATAATTGCAACAGCTAGCAACACACTGATGATGGCCTTTGTGGTAAAGATGTTGCTCATGTTCATGCAGCAGTGGTTCTCGAATGTTTTAATACCAGTATGTCTCACAGAGTCAATTTTCATTGATTTTATGGTGGAGGTAAGGAAAAGGTTTCAACCATTTTGGTTGAAATGTCTAGACTCCTTATCCTTGTCACCAGGTACTACAGGAACTATGACTTTGAGATCGTCTCCCTCTGTGGAGATATTCAAGAGCTGACACAGTACTTGGAAATTAGCTTTGTGTGGTTCTGCTTGAGCAGGGGAGGTGGGACAAGATCACAGAATCACAGAATATTAGAGGTTGGAAGGGACCTTGAAAGATCATCTAGTCCAACCTCCCTACCAGGGCAGGACCACCTAGAGTACATCACACAGGAACGTGTCCAGTCGGGTTTTGAATGTCTCCAGAGAAGGAGACTCCACAACCTCTCTGGGCAGCCTGTTCCAGTGCTCCACCCTCATGGTGAAAAAGTTTTTCCTTATATTAACATGGAAGATGACCTCCAGAGATGCTTTCCAACCTCAATCATTCTGTGTTTCTGTGATTCTATGTCTTCCAGGACTATCAAATCACGCGTCAGAAATTTCATGGCTGCTCGTTTTTATTGTGTTTCATTGCATTATAAAGCAATAGCAATGAACTCCTAAAAATGTGTGGAATGTGCCCTGCCACTGTCTTGTTCAATGCTGAAGAGTCTGGCTTTAGGGAGAAAAACTCTTAACACCCTTTGGCACAAAGTCAGTCTGTCACATCCCAAAGGGTTACCGTGCCTGCAGGTGTGTAGAGATCCTGACTATGGGTTCACAGGATTCTGTAATACACAAGGGCACAGAGACTTTTATTCTCCAAATTTCTCTACCTTATTACAGATTACCACAAATAATTTCCACTAGAAAGTATACTACCACAAAATCACCACTAGCAACTATACCTATGATTAATAGAGCAAATATATAGCAAATATATATATATACACACCTCAAGTTATTACAAGTTCTATCACAATCGACAATATAGCAGCAATTAATGGTATGGCAGCAGTCAATAACAGCAGCAACCAATCATGGCCCAATAACTATGGTAACCAAGTAGGTATATACTTTTACAGGTTGCTACAAACTTATCATTAGTGAAGCATTTCATCAGCAGTATAACAGCTGATACGATAGCTTACTTATGTGGATATATAATACAGGTATCAAGTCAATTAGACAGATTTCAGAAGGCAACAACGCATCCCAAAAGGGAAGAGAAACAAATCCGGGAGGGAGACCAAACTATCCCAGAGCTGGGAAGACAGACTGATCCGATCACAAAAGTGGACCAAAAGTGTGAAAATAAGATAACAGTCTCATTTCAAAGATGATCCATATCATGGATCCATATCATGGAGGGTGTTGAGCAGCTGTCCCTCATAGAAAGTTCATGCAGAGAAACCAGCCTGAGGGAAGGGAAGGGAAGGGAAGGGAAGGGAAGGGA
>VWZZ01005752.1:16408-66484 GCA_013399095.1 Psophia crepitans
AAGGGAAGGGAAGGGAAGGGAAGGGAAGGGAAGGGACACACAGAACAGGAAGTTCTCAGAGTCAAAAGCTCCATTTGGATAAAAATTGTCATTTTTGTATGATAGGAACATAAGAGGGCATAGGACATCACCACTTCAAGTAGCCAGTAGATGCTGTTAATTTTGATTTTTCTTCTGTACCAGCCAATAGATGACGATGGTTTTGGTTCTTTCAGACCAGTTTGTGTGGTTTTTTTCCCAAACTGTTTCCACTTTTTCTGATGATAAATTTCTGCTCAATTTCTTGTGCTTATTGACAGTATCTTAGGATGTCTCTGGCTTCTGGGTACCCCAGCTATATCACAAAGAGGCCAGCTGCAGTTTTCAGGCTTAGTTCCCAGGCTTACAGCTCCCAGGCTGGCAGGCAATTTCTCTGTCAGTGTTTTTCAGCATACATTTTCTTCTGTTCTGTAATTTTCCCTTTCTAAACCAGTCATCTTTAAGGCTGCTCAGGCTCTGCAGAGGAAAAACCAGTCTCCATGTTTCCCTTTCCCAGATGGAACTTCAGTCCCTCCCGAAAGGGATGCTGTTCTCTTAATGCAAATATCTACCGCCTCCAGTGTGAGCACCTTTATTTCTGCCTAAGGAAAGGGAGACCATGCAAAAAAAATCTAAGATTTGGTTCTAATTTAGGCAGGATTTAGGCTGGATCTTTTTAGATATGTATGCACTATGTTGTGGAACTAAAAGAGGTCAAGAAGGCAGATATTATAATTCACGAGTCATACTTTTAATCAGAAGAATAAGTAGTATTTATGGTGATGACAAATGCAGAAAATCTGGATTAAAAAAAGGAGAGGAACTGTAGAGATTAAGGGCTGAAACCACTGTTAGCTACCGAACAAAATGCCAAGAGTGGTAAAAAAAATGCCCTGTTTTGGACTCAATAAAAACTGTCTGCTTTCTGAGTGGTCTAAGAACTTCTAGCATTCCTTGTGTTTTCAAGACTATCAGCCTTGAAATTTTTTTCTTCAATATGCATTACACATGCGTATAAGTCAAAGGTTCAATTTGTTCTCAGATGCTCATGTAATGAAAGCAAGATCTTTGCAAAAAGTAAGAAAAATCTGTGCATAAAAAAGTTTGCAACGTGAATTTATTTTATCCTGCAAAATGTTGTGCCTCTGCCATGAGCTACCTTGAAGCACTGTCATCATGAAGTTGTACAAAGGACATCTAATCAGGTATTTATGACCACCTTTGAATTGTCCACAGTGAACCTATCTGCCTCACTGTCCCAAGGAATATAATCCATCTATCTGATGCTTTGTATTACCTGACTAAGGGCTAAGGTGAATCACAGTTTCCCTTGTACCATATGAAATTGAGCTCTTTTAGTAATCGATCGTGAATTGTCTGCCTTTTCCTGAGATTTTCTGTATTTATGGGTGGCAAAAAAGAAAGGAAAGGATTTGCAAGAACTGCAAGAAGTCAAAAGCAGAGACTTGTGGGATTGCAGCAGATCGATTTATAGTGCTTACAGATTGTGTGCCCAGATAATTTCAAAGCACATGGTATGAAGGGGTCAGATCAGCCTCATGCCAACATTTTTTGCAGCATCAGGCAAGACTGTCACTTAAGACCTAGCCAAAAGATTTACAATGTAAATGGTTAGTGCATATGGGCGTGAGATTGCCTAAAGTCCCCAGCTGCCAGTGTAGACAAAGCCTTAATTAGCCAATAATGCTGGAAATTTGTGCTAGTATGGAAGTTTTCTTTATTCAGTAAGCCGTTCCGCAAATACTACTGAATTGAAATCAACAACCGGTTTGACAAGTAACTGAGGATCATGACTTTAGCTCAGTAATTATTAGCTAAAAATTCAATCAGTTAGCTAAAGGTAAAAGTTTATCACTATATCTCCTGAGACATTTGGTACGCTAAGCAAACTAGAACAAGTTTCTTTTAAAAGATTAGATATCTATATTTGGGGATCTAATTCCTTTAGGGAGAAACCTGATTACGTGGCCAGTTTTTATAGATGCAGAAAAATACACAGTGTAAGCAGTTTTAAGCACTTGTTCTGCAGACAGCTGAACTACTACGCACACTGGGCTAAGAAATTCAACAGGTCCTAGGAGTTTCGAAGCACAGGTCTCAGTAATATGTATTGAAAATATCAGCTTGTATGTTCAACTTCAGGTAAAGCCACCAAAGCAGGCAAATCCCCTTCAGTAGTTTATTTTATCCTTTGAATTAATTGTGTTCCTTGTCTCATATTTTCTTAAAGTGGGAAATGAAGAAAGAAGCTGCAAAGAATGCTAAACCTTAGGCAAAGTACACTTTGTCTTCTAATTATGAAAGACAATGCAAAAGTAATTTGTTCGTTTGTTTGGTTGTTTTCCTCAAGTATTCCCTAATTGGTCTAAGCGTCTTGGCTTTCTGTTGTATATAGGGAAAAGATGAGCAGAAGTATAACAAAATTATTTCCAAAACCACAAGATTTATAAATTCCTTTCAATACTTAATACGGGCTTATAAGAAAGATGGGCACAGACTTTTTAGCAGGGCCTCTAGCTACAGGACAAGGGGTAGTGGTTTTAAATAAAAGAGGGGAGATTCAGACTAGGTGTAAAGAAGAAATTTTTTACAGTGAGTGTGGTGAAACACTGGAGCAGGTGGCCCAGAGAGGTGGTAGGTGCCTTGTCCCTGGAAACATTCAAGGTCAGGTTGGATGGGGCTCTGAGCAACCTGATCCAGTTGAATATGTCCCTGCTCATTGCAGGGAGGTTGGACCAGATGACCTTTAAAGGTCCCTTCCAATCCAAACCATTCTATGATTCTGCGAATTTTCTGATGTGTTGGAGCACAGAATGTAGAGCAGCAGACAACTAACCAAGCCTTTAAAATCTACAGTATGAAAATGGACATCTGAATCTGATGGCACTGACCAGTTATGAGAAAGCTAATAGTCTATATCAGCTGCCTGTAAGGATTTTTACTCTTCTCAGCTAAGGTAGAAATCAGACAGGAAGGCAAAGCAAGAATCAGACAAGGATGAAGAGAAATCCCTCATTCAAAGGTGAGGTCTACTTGTTGAGACTCTGGGCATTGATAAGGGGACCCAGGAAAAGGTCAAGGTTTAAACTGTTTCATACTAAAAACATTACAGGTGAATCAGCTTGAAGTACAGAGTCAGATTCTCACATATACAAAGCCTGTGTGTATGAGCCTGATTCTGGCAACGTAAACAGGTTAGGTTAGCAGCAGTACATTTGCTCACATTTTAAGGTCCCTCTAGGCTGTCACAGCAGACCAAAGAAACCTCAGTATAAAATAAAAGTCAGGTCAAACTGATTAATGTACACATAGGCATGCAAGAATGATCAGCTTAATGTTGATAAGCATATCTTAGAGGTGTCCAAAATTCTATTTTGAAGTACTTGTTCTGTCTCATTTGTATGCAATTCTCTTTAATTCTGAAGATTCCGGAATGGTGTCCTAACTTCCTTGACAAAAAAGAAAGATCTCATACTGTGTATTGTCTACATTTTTCCTATGGTTAAAAAATCCCTACTATGCCAGTGCACACACCTCATGATCATCTTCAGTCCAGGACAAGTTTGATGAAATCCAAATCTTCATGTTTAATGGACCACTGACATCCAGGACAGTGGTGGAAAATCAATCACAGATATTACTTGAACTATAAGAATTACGCTGAAGTAGGAGCATTTCTGACAGTGGTTACAATGGCAGCAATATCTCCCAAAATTGTACCAGGCTTTTACTGCTTTGCAACAACTAGGTAGTGTTCCATAGGGCTATTAGTAGGGCACTCAGCTTCAGAACCCATTGAACTATGATACTGTTAAGTTCTCCCTACAACAGATAAGGCTATGGAAATGAGACCAGCATTCCTCTGCTAGTCCTAGAACTTTAAATTGCAGTTCAGTTGTCTGAAAATTAGATGTACAGTAGATATTCATTTCTCTCTTTGGGTAGCAGCTGCAGCACCAGGGAGAAAGGCTTCTTCTCGTCTTCAGAATAGATATAAAGAAAAGATTTTGTTCTATTCTACATAATTTGAAAATTTCAGTGGAAATCTAATGAGGTCTACTTACACACCTTACTCCAAAAGAATCCCCTGCAGAAACTGGCCTCACATTTGCAACAATGGACTAAGCAGTAAGTGAAGAGATGACAGTAACTCTTGTGAAGACTTAATGTGGCTTTGGTGATGTTGACTTGGCTAATCTGTTCCAAGTTCAGTCAAGGGGATTTGACTTGCCTGTTTACTTGAAACAATGCATGTTTGTTTTACTGAAAGTGTTCACATCCAGTACATAACAGACTATCTGCCTCGTTAACCTAAATGGGATTAACTCTTATGGCCTTTTAAATTCAGAACAAATATGAGAAAATCAGTGTGAATATTATCCATGAGTGCTTCATTGTGGATGAAAGAAGTCAATAGAGCATGACATCTGTCTCACACACATAGAATAATAAATTTTCCTACCTCAGTTTTAGAGTAAAGAACACTGAGTCTTGCAACCTTTGCTAGTAGTTACATTCTGTACATATTGACATAGTTTAGTCTCTTGAATTTACACTTGTAAGAGTGAGATTAGGTCATCTAACGTTAAGGGTAGTATTAATCACTGGTCATTTTAGATTTGAGTATCTCCAATGTGGTATGTACATCTTAGCAACATGACCAAGTTACTGTTGTTACCAGTGGAAAAATAGGATAGGATTAAACATATATATGTAATGTTATTTTAAGCACTCAGAAGTGTCCGATCTAGCATCCAGCTGCTGCTTCTGAAGGATCTTCTGTCTATCTCCCTTACCTGTCAGACCCATGTCATGGGTGCTTTGTCACCCTGAGGCATCTCAAATTGTTAAAGATGCCTACATATGGGCAAGCCCTTATGTCCACAGTGTTGACATCTTCACCTGAGACAGTCTTGACTGTGGCTAAAGCCAATAAAGAAGCCTATGAACATTCAACTTACTTTAGATGTACATTAAAACAGGCTCCCCAGGGCAGTGGTCACTGCACCGAGCTTGACTGAGTTCAAGCAGCATCTGGCCAACACTCTCAGTCATCTGCTCTGCTTGGGCTGGTCCTGTATGGAGCCAGGAGTTGGACTCGATGGTCCTTATGGGTCCCTTCCAGCTCGGGATAGTCTGTGATTCTATGAAAATTATTTCTCTCCCCTCAAGCTCCTATTTTTCTCTGCTGTCTGTAAAGGAAGCATGTGGCTGACCAGATGAGGTGTGGACATCTATATTCTATGTATGAAGATTGCAGGTATGAAGACACTTGCTCACAACAGAAACACAGATATACTTGCCACCACACATAGGTCACAGAACACTACCCTGATTGTTACAAATGCATCACAGAGATAGGAAAATTCTCATGCAATTGCCATAGGAAAAATTAGTTCTTGTGGTACAAAAGAAAATATCTCTAATAAGAACATATTTCCAAATTAAAATAAACACAAAAAATTCCAAAACCAAAACTATGCTACTATGCTCTGTAACTATAACACAGTTATATTATAAATTAGCAATAATCATTTTCCAGTTAGCCTTTATTTTCTGTTAAGCCTTGCTACCTATTAAGTAGAAATATTTCCCCTTTGAGTCTCCTTGTATGTCAATCAAATTCCCTACTGAAATAGCTGCACTCTCGTAATCTTATTTTTGTCTCAATGTTATTTGCCTTGACATCACTTGAGAAAACTCAAGAAAGATACTGCTTTCACCAAAGTGCTTCCAAGTCTTCATCACAATGTAATTCTCAGAGAATCTGCAATGTCTTTTTTTTTCACGTTTCTAAACTTCTACAGAAAAAGTCGAGGTATCTTGCCTAACTGCACATTTCTAAATGTTAAGGATCTGATCCAATCTAGTCTGTCCATTACCACTGGATAAAGTGAATCTCTTGCAGAGAATTTTTTATCCTGCTTTTCAGAGACACCTCTGCAAAGATTTGATGAATAGCCCCTGTTACAGCTGTCTATCTCACTCCATCTACTACGCAGAAAGCGTACACAACCTGTTAGATCACATCTTTAGGGTGAGAAGATTAAGTCAGGTCAGATGAATTCTACCCTCTGTCGAATTACTTTATAATGGAATAATTATGAATAAGATGGAAACCAAGGCAAAGGAATGATATCCAATTTCTCCAACATTTTCTTTTTTATATAAGACCTCCTTTTTTACTCTGGAAGAGCCAAATTAAGTGGTTTTCTTATACAAGCAAATGTTATGCAGGAGCACACTCCTAATTGTTGCTCAGGCAGAAATTCAAGGATTTGAAGTACAGAAAAAAAGGAAGCCTGGCTTTTAAGCAAACTAACATCTGTTTCATTAACAGACAACCTGGAAAACTTGGTTCTGTGTGTAAGATGTTTTCATTTGTCATAACTCTGCAATCGGAAGGAACTGTTTAATCAGTTTCAGCAGAGCATAATCCCTTAACTTTGATATTTTTTTCCTCACAGCACTTAGCAATGCAGACAATATTCGGAATACCTGGAAGCATTGCAGCAGATTCACAAGAGCAACCTGTCATAGTCTGCCCATGTGAAATTGTTTCTGAGACAAAAAAAAAA
The DNA here is from genome assembly GCA_013399095.1 of Psophia crepitans. Classification (NCBI taxonomy): domain Eukaryota; kingdom Metazoa; phylum Chordata; class Aves; order Gruiformes; family Psophiidae; genus Psophia; species Psophia crepitans. The sequence goes on from VWZZ01005752.1 coordinate 23,026, forward strand.
GGAAAAAAAAAAGAAATTACCGAGAGAAAATGGCTGTCATTTGGGAAATTCGTATTAATTGCCTACAGTCATAGTAAATGTCAACTGACTCAGCAAGGAATATTTAACATTAAGGTTTGAGTAGTCCCCAGAAAATCAGCTTCTCTGTTTTAAGTCACTTGCACAATTTAACAACTGGCAGAATAGGATTTTCAGTCAGTCATTTGCTCCATTGATCTGGAAATGACAAGATTTAGGACATACGTTTACACAGAACAGAGGTGGGGACAGCTTGGAAAAGTTAGCAGTGTATGGAGATTTTGGAGAAGGTAAATCTAAGGTTTCCATCACGGACCATATGTGTGCCATTAACAGGTGCCGCTAGAGAGGTTATCCTGCGTAACTAAAGCTGCTTCAGACTGGCAGCAAGCAAGTCAGAAAAATGGAGAGGAGAGAGTGTTGAAGAGAAATGTAGCAATTATTCAAGTGGGTACGGTGTTAAATTAAAAAAAAAAAAAAGGAAAGCAGAATAAGCAGTAGCTATCATCCTCCATTCATCTCTAGACTTCTAGACTGATGGACTGCAAGAGAATCCACCCATCCTCAAGACAGTTGGGGCAAAAGAGAGGGGAAGGAAAAAAGGCAGAAGGACAGAAATGATCCATATTAGTCCCTGGGATCTCTGCGATTGTTCCAGTGGTTTTGTTTCCTTGGGACGCATGGCCAATATATTGAACACTTCCCTTCTTATCAGTGTGGGAAACTGCTGTCCTCCCCCACATTAATGCTGATGAAACTCTTATTTTCCTTTCTCATAAGCTTCTTACAACATAAGAGCCACAAAATGGGACTTTGTCTTGGCTGCACCTCTTCATCCCACCCTGGTTTATAACCCATACCCCATTCACTTCCATATTTTTTCTGGGCATCTCTGAGAAGAATCTTTATCTGTCTTCTTTACAGCCCCTGCAGAAATATGAATTAGGCATTTCTTGTTGGACTTCTCTTCACCAAGCGAAACAAATGCAGCTCCCTCAGCACCTCCACTTATGCCATTAACTCCAGCCCCTGCTCATCTTCATGGCCTTCTGCTGAACTCGCTGCAATTTGCAAATATCTTGCTTATAATGAGTGTATCAAAGCGACGACATTCATATGGAGAAAATCCAACAAATAGTCAGAAATTATTAAGTGGTCTAAATATTGTTTAGGTTCTAAACCATTGAGCTTACAGTATTCAGGTTCTGTACTTGACTTGTGCAGTCAACATACGGTCCAAAATTCATGGTGATTTACAGTACAGTAAGAGATGGCTGTTATTCTATGTGTACTACAAAAAACAACAGATTTCACTGGTGCAGAATGAGTACCAGTTGGAGTGAAAGAGCAGTGATTTTAAATGTCGTGCTTCAGTTTTGGGCTTTAGAAGAATCTACTTCTTTTCTTTTGGGAGTTTATAGTCCTGTAAAAGTGTTCTGTTTTAGGAGAATATTCAAATGGCACATTAAAGCTTCACTTTTTAAAAAATTAGATGTACAAGGAAAAGAGTAATTTAGAAAACTCTTTACATGTATGTCTGAGCAAATCAATTCAACTGTGAGTTTTCACTTTCAAAGTCTCCTCGAGAGCACAATGGTGGAATTCAGCTTACCTGCCCCTGGGCATGCATACAGAGGGGTCTTTGTTTGAGTGAGGTACCTAAGGTCCCACCATAGCCAGCGGAGATCCAGTCAGCATAGTGAAAATTAAGAGCTCTGCAGACACCATTGATCTGGAAAGCTGGCAAGGGACTGTGAAAGCTAGTGAGGGGCTGTTTCTTAGGGAGTGCAGTGACAGGACAAGGGGGAATGGGTTTAAACTAGAAGAGGGGAGATTTAGACTGAACATTAAAAACAAATTCTTTACTGTGAGGGTGCTGAGGCCCTGGCACAGGATGCCCAGAGAAGCTGTGGAGGCCCCATCCCTGGCAGTGTTCAAGGCCAGGTTGGATGGGGCTTTGAGCAATCTGGTCTAGTGTAGGGTCTACCTGCCCATGGCCAGGGGAGTTGGACTAGATTATCTCTGCAGGTCCCTTCCAACCCCTACCACTCTGTGAATCTGGGAATCAATAGCAATTCCTGAGATTTGACTGCATATTTAAGAAATCGCTCATCTGGAAGAGGTGTAACACCAAATGAGTTCTCCTTGACATATCAAAGCTCGTGAAGACTTATCTTACTGAAACAATAAACTATTTCTGAGCAGAGCCGTTGCTCCTAGAATGAAATGCTGACTATTACATTGCAGCTGAACGACACAAGGATGTGCAGCTACCAAAGCATAGAAGAAAGTGTCAAGAACCTCAGAAGAAAATAAGACATTTATCAGTTCTGGCATTTCATGGAGATGAGTGAAGACAGTGATTAGCAAAACGATGCAAGTGTAAAATGCCACCTGTAAATAACTATAAAAATAGTTTGTGTGAGTACTTAATATGGGTTGAGGGGGATTTTTCTTTGTTTCCAGATTCTTACTTAACCTTGTTTAAAGTTTTATTTAGTTTCTCAGAAAACAAACAAACAAACAAAAAATAAAATTATGTCTGGCTTTAAAAAAAAATTTAAAAATATAAGTAGAAAGAAAAAACAAGATTTTCATTAAAAAGTCAAAATTTTTGAGTGCTTAGAAGAAAGTAAGATCTTTACTTTAGTGATCTATAAGGCAGATATCTGTGACAAAGATCTCTGCAATCAACGGTGCAGCGCAAGCGTTTCCAGAATTCAATGGGTCTTGCCTTTACTTGTTCAGGTGGGTTAAATCATGCTCCATTGGTGTCTTTTTCAATCTAATAATTAGAAAACATCTATATGATCAGCTTAGGCCAGATATTAGACTTTAACGTACGAAAACTTTGTTAAAAAATAATCTCACTATTTATACCTAAATACGGTTCTGTTATTCGCTGATGTAAAAAAGAAAAATACCACCTGTTTTGTGTAACTCTGATCAATAATAGGCCCTTGCTCTTTTAGAAATGGAGTGAAAACTAATATAAAGAAACACTTGCAATGCAACTGTAACCTATTATAGGTAAGGTAATTTTGGGCTTTGTGTGCAGATCTAGTGAATACAAAGAAGCTATTTAATGGTGAGAAAATGGCAACTTCCTGAGATTACAAAAAATAATAGAGAGCGAGCCCACCTTTGTCTATAATTTAATTCCCAGATGTACTGTCATGTAGTAGCATTAGGGCATAATGAGTCTGTTCTGTTATTTGCTTTGCTGTGGGCTTGGAGCCAGGAAGTCATTCTGCCCGAGAGACAAAAGACGCTCTGTCTGCTCAGAGATCCCTGCATCTTCCTGACACGTTTCCTCATGCATTTTGTGAACTGTCTTTCCCCTCCCCTCTCCCTCTGTTACGCTAGCTGTGAACTGCAGTGAAAATCTGTCTGTGACAGACACTTTCGGTACTTGGTCAGCTGTCAGACAAGCATGAGGTGAAAGACTTCAAATATGGCACTGGGCACACAAGCACACAAACACACACATGGAGAGAAACAGCCATCACTGGCTACAGCTCAGGTCCAAGCACAAAACCAAAAACAAAATGCACAAAAAAAACCCCAAGGAAGGGTTTCTCTGTAAGTCTGAGATCTTGCAAACAAAGGAGGCAGATTTAGTGGTTTTGTTAAAATCAAACACATAAGATCTAAACTCGAACTGCAGTGTTAGTAACATCTTCATTCTATACCCAGAACTCATCTGGGGCAGTATTTACTGGAGGAGATCTTCGCTTTGAAAGTTATTTTCCATTAATGTCAATGTCAAGGGAAAAAGACTTGATGAGAAACCTATGAATGGATGAATGGTCCAGGATGACTCATAGAGTATGAACTACAAATCACTCCATGGCAATCCTCCTTCTTTTGGGTACTTACAATGCACCTCGCAATGCATTGACTTTAACTAAGTCTAACATGGTTAGGGCCATGCTGTTGAGATGCTGTGACCTTACCACACCTGTCTATCGTACATTGCAGAGAAGTCACGGTGTTTATCCAACATGCTGGGACTCCAGGTGAAATATCCTCTTGTACTATAGCAAAAAGTTGTTGTCTTTTCCTATAGCATGAGCTGAATCCTGCCTGTAAACACAATGGAGTATTCAGGGAAATCAAAGAAACCACCTCAGCTGCATCCAGACTGAGATCAGGTCTTGAAAAGCCTTGTTTGTTCAAGATCCAGGCTGGAGTACGCAAATGACAAAAGAAACTCCTTGGGTTGCATGACTATTCCAGTATAATCTATAAATCTAACAACATGGCCCACATGACTATCTCTGATATATATCTCAGTATTCCTAAGGTCTCTGGATGCCTGTAGACCACTGAATCTTACTGCCAGTTATTACAGCAAGAGTCAGGACGTACAGGTCAAGTGTAGACAGCTACAATTAGGTGTACCAACTTGAATCCCACCATAGGCTCACTCTTGGTGACTGGAGAGATACAGGCACCCATAGAGGGTGGTTCATCCTTTTCTAAGACTGAAAAAAGACATTCAAATATAAATTGGATAGAAAGATCTGAATTTTATCTTCTTTGAGTATAGATTGAGTCCTAAAGTGGACTAAATGCCTAACATTTAGACAGCTGAGCCAGTTTTGGGCCCCTCACTACAAGAAAGACATCAAGGCCCTGGAGCGTGTCCAGAGAAGGGCAACGAAACTGGTGAAGGGGCTGGAGCACAGGTCTGATGAGGAGCAGCTGAAGGAACTGGGCTTGTTTAGTCTGGAGAAGAGGAGGCTAAGGGGAGACCTTATTGCCCTCTACAACTACCTGAAAGGGAGCTGTGGTGAGCTGGGGGTCAGCCTCTTCTCACAGATAACTAGTGACAGGACTAGGGGGAACGGCTGCAAGTTGTGCCAGGGGAGGTTCAGGTTGGAGATGAGGAGAAATTTCTTCTCTGAAAGGGTGGTCGGGCATTGGAATGGGTTGCCCAGGGAGGTGGTGGAGTCACTGTCCCTGGGTGTGTTTAAAGAAAGGTTGGATGTGGTACTTAAGGACATGGTTTAGTGGGTAATAGGTGGTGGGGGAACAGCTGGACTGGATCATCCTCTTCCAACCTTAATGATTCTATGATTCCCTGAGCTTAGCTATTCTTGGCTGTGTAAGATGCCCTGGCATAGCCGAGACAGCCAACGAGGGCTGTCAGATATGACAAAACATCAGTGGGAAGTTCAAACTTTCTGAACCAGTAGCTAACGTTAAGGCAGAATATCTTACAGCATCTCAAGACAGTCCCAGGCACTGAAGTTAACTGACCTCAAAATCTGAAGGAAAGTGGCTGAATCAGACAGTGGGCTATATTCAGCTGCTCAAGCTTTGGTATTTAGTGTCATTTTAATAGAATAGAATAGAATAGAATAGAATAGAATAGAATAGAATAGAATAGAATAGAATAGAATAGAATAGAATAGAATAGCCATGCAAATCTGACAGACAGATTCTGGGACATCTGTAGAGTTTTGAGGCTGAGGCCAGGAAGGATAACTCACAAGGCCTGAAACAATAGGGATATGATTGTAAGTACTGCAGGATGTCCTACCTCCCCTCTATCTGACACTCCAGAAGGGTAGTCTCCCGTAAATGCTGTGTAATACCTGTCAGTACCAATCATAGGTCTCAAATACGCTACAGCAAAATTGGCAACAGACATCCATGTTTCAGCAACAAAATCCTCTCCTACATGTCTGCATTTCAAACTTCCCTGAGCATGTGGAAATCCAGCCTTGCAAATTGTCACCCACTTGCAGCACAGAACTGTAAGTATCAGTCAGCTAGGGCACAGACCAGTATAGCGCAGTATGGTGGGTAATCCAAGGCAGATAACCCTCATCTCCAGGTAGTGTTCATGGATCCATGAATGAAGTCATTAGTCCCTTCTTGCAAATAGTCCTCGCTTGCTCAGTTTTCTCTACACTTGCTACTGAGGACATCCAAAGAGGATGGTCAGACCCCTCCGGTAGTTGTCCAGCATATGAGTTATCATCTGCAGCATGCAGGTCTCTCTTAATGACATTGTTTGTAAGAGATGGAGAAAGGAAGGATGGCTTTGTGTACAGAAATGAAGTTCCATTTGTGACTGAGCCACAAACTTCCTGCCTTTGACAAGCAACCGTTTTTCTCTTGGTTCCTCCTATCACATCCTGCAATTAATATTGCTTCCTCTTTTCTAAGATAACTTGGGTGGACACATTCATCGATGCTTATCAAATATGTCCAGAAATATCTTTACCACTGAAATTTTTAGAATCCTCAGGGGTTCTTGCCAGAGAGATAGCAATCACAGTTACCTTCTGACAGTAATGAACTTTTTCACTTCTCTTCCACCCCTCTGGTCCTTCTTTTTTTCTTTCTGATGAGCATCAAAAAGCCCCTCCCAACCACCACAAATTCAGCCTTCATCTAACGACAGAGCTCACTTTTGCTTCCACCCTTCAGCATCTGGTATTCTCTTCACCTTGCCATGACACCGACTGTGTTCTACCTTTTCTCACTCTGTCTTTTCAAGTGTGTCCTCCCCCAGCATGAGAAACCAGAGAAAATTGCACACTGACCTGTGAGAATCTACAGAAATTCCCTGTGAAGAACAGAAATGTCTAATTCTCCAGCAGTGTGCACCAACTTTAAATATGCTATTCCCTTCTTTCACTCATTTCCCTCATTTTCTGTTACACCTTTTTATCCTAACAAAGCTAACTTTTAGTATCTTTTTCATTAGCTAGTTAAACAAAAGTAATTTTTAAAAGCAAGAATTAAAAAATTATGAAACGTTAATACATCCATTCAATAATAATAATAGAAACAGGTACTTCTAGGACACCGTATGATACTGTTTAGATGTTAACTGTGAACACAACTCACCTTTCTTCTCTACTCTGAGTCATGGAGACAGAAATAAACACATACATGGATATAGAAAAACAGAAATACAGTTTTACAACAAAATATTCTTCCACTCAGATTCCTTGATAGAGTTAATTTTTAATTCCAAGTCTACTTTCCTAATAAAGTACATTACTGGTCTTAAACACGACTTTGCTGTTTCTGTAACGGACTCTTGCTTTAGACCGCCCCAGGGTTTGATCAGGCTAAAGGCTAGACTGTACTGAAAAAAATCCCTTTGGGAAGAAGAGAAATGAGAGCTCCACTAGTCCAGTGCAGAATTCAGTGAAGATACTGAATTTTGGAACATATACGTGGACGTATTGTTTACTTAAACAATCCGTCTTCAACAAAGAGTGAGAAATATATATTGGACATTTATAAAACTCCACAGAATGCTCCTTTTCTATCATCTTTTCCAGGTCCAAAATGGTTATCACAGATGTTCCCTTCCATGACACCTAGCATGTTCTTCTTGAAATTTTTACATCGGAATTGATAACAGCAGTTATGCTGGGAATTAACTGTACCGAAAATCTAAATGAGGCCTTATAGAAAAGCATAGTATGGTACAAGGATATTGTTATACAACCTTGCTAGACTGCTAAATTGTGGCAAGCAACATCTCACCCTAAACTTGGAAAAAAGTCTTTCAGATAAACTATGGAAATTTAATTTCATTTTTAGTTGCATTTTACTGTGTGACTGCCTAATAGAATAGATCCCTGAAACATAACCCTTCTAAATAAACGTGCTGCTGTTAATTGCATTTGCTGTGGCAGAAGTCTGAAGGTACTAAATAGAGGAGTTGTTTAAACTTCTTCTAAATTACGCTTGCTTAGAGTTACTGGCTTTAGTACTCTCAGAAGAGCTACGGAAGAGTCTGGGGTTTTTGTTGTGTGTGTAGAAGGTAAGGATGATGGAGAGGGAAGAAAGACCCTTGAAAGAACCACTATCATCTTTAGGATGGAACCATACCTCAGTGACAGACTTTGCAGTCAGTCTGTTCCTAGAAATACATGGTGGAGACTTCAGGCTGTTGTTTTCCAAAGATCATGCTTAATGGCACAATATTTCCATTATTTTACTGGTAAAGCTGAGGCCTTGGGAAACACAAAAGTGAAGTAGAAATAAAAGCCGAGGCACCAAGTTTCTTTCAGAATTATTGATATAATTTGGAATCTCAATAATGGACTCAAAATATGTATCAAGCGTGTGATGTGAGGCTACACTGTTCACAGAGGAATTACCTTGCTGAGATAAATGCAGATGATACACAGAAAAGAACACATTTTTTGTTCAGGCTAATAAAAAAAAAATGATACTCTTGGATTATTGAGAACATTTTTGTCATATGGAACATGAGGAAGGAATGTGGCTGATTATGCCTAAAATACCGGTGGGAAAGCTGCCAGAAAGCCTATTTAGCCTTTAAAGGCAATGCATTTATTGACTGTTCCACTTGCGTAACAGGCATGAAACTCCAGATGAGCATTTGGCCTTTCAGTTATGGCAGGCAGAAAATGAAACTGCCCACCCATTTACAACACAGGACTGGAGAGCAGAAGTAATTATATGGTTGGGAAGGTGAAATTTCTCTCTCAAATGTGTTGACATCTCTAATTCAGGTGTCTGTTTTCATCAGTGATCAGGGATGTCACCTAAAGTTGGTCTCTACGATGGACCTGGAGGTTATCTCCCACTTTAAAGACTAAAAATGAATTTTTAGATTTATAAACTTATCTGAGATTAATCCTAATCTATGGTAACAAATTTTTTTTTCTCCATTGGAAAAAAAAAATCTGATTTTTTTCTATATCTAATTCTCATTTGTATAGTGGTTAAACCTTGGCTAAACGCCAGGTGCCCACCAAGCCACTCTATCACTCCCCTCCTCAGCAGGACAGAGAGGGGAGAAGGAAAAAAAAATAAGATGGAAAAAACAACTCCAAAATCATGGGTTTAGATAAAGGCAGTTTTAATATAGCAAAAGCAAGATCGCGCACGGAAGCAAAGCAAGGAAAAACAAAAGATTATTCTCTACTTCCCATCAGCAGATGATGTCCGGCCACTTCCTGGGAAGCAGGGCTCCAAAACGTGTAGTGGTTGCCCCAGAAGACAAAACGTTGAAAAAAAAAAAAGAATACCCCCTGTTCCTCCCCCTATCTCTCAGCTTCCCATTGCTGAGCAGACGTCATATGGTATGGAATATCCCCTTGGTCAATTTGGGTCAGCTGCCCTGGCTGTGTCCCCTCCCAGGATCTTGCCCACCCCCCAGCCTACTGCTGAGGGGGTGGAAGAAGGGTTGGAGACACAGCTTTGATGTGTGCCGGCACTGCTCGGCAGTAGCCAAAACCCTGGTGTGTTATCAACACCTTGCTGCTCCCAATGCACAGCACTGTGAGGGCTGGTACGGGGAAATTAACTCCAGCTCAGCCTGACCCAGTACAATCTGTCTTCCTACAATCACAAAGTGGAACAAAACCAGGAATTGCTAAATATTTGGAGACTGCCTCCCACTTACAGGATTAATTTGGCAGAGAGGAGTTTCAGAGACTTTTGTGGCATCTAGACTAGGTTAGACCCTCTTTGTAGCCAACAGTAACAGAACTGTACTTTCAGAAGCCAATTTGCTTAAGACGGGTGTTTAAGGTAGGAAAAGAGAAAGGTGTCTCTTACTCTATGTTGACTACTGAGAGGCTCTAGATACTCATTTTGTGATAGATATGCATTGTCTGGACATCTAAAGTCATGTGAGAGGAATCTGAAATATGATTCTTCATACAGTTTATTGGCGCTTTTTACTCTTACTGCGATAGCCTCTAGGGCCCTGTTCTGTGCTAAGAAACCATTTTAGAAGATACCATACAAATGAGAATAAATGGATGATAAATGGATGCCCTTCCTCCTAGAGGGTATATAGCTAGCTACCAGACAAGACAAAAATGAGAATACTAGATGGAGATAAAAATAACAAAATAAAAAGGTTTTGACCTATTTGTAAGAGGTTATCCACAGACTAGAGCTAGCTTACTGCACTGAAATATTTTGTAGGCACCAAAGCAAAGAAGATCCAGACACATCTCTGCAAATGTTTACTGACCACTTTCCCACAACAAAACCAACGATGCTGAAAATTTACCAACCAAAAGGTGAAAGTCATCACCAGGTGCTGAGGAAGTCATGGTCAAAGTCTGAAAAGCAGGTGAAAGATGGATATCAGGAGACAGGGAGGGGTTCTACGTATCTGAAAAACGGAAACAAGTAGTTTACAACTGATGAGATTCAGCTGGCATGAAAACTTTAAGAAAGATAAGGAATTGTATTTATATGAGCAATGTCAGGCATACAGACACATTATAAATGCCTGAGACAATGTCATTTACTAGAGACGTGAGGTACAGATAATCATGTTTTCTGTGTGCATGACTACTTTGCTTCCTCAGTGGACATGATTTATTTCATCAACTTTTAGACATCTTCTGTATAGAAGTCTACAGCTGAGTTAGCTGCTATAGGCTTTATTTAGAGAAAATGAACTAAAACAGAGATTTGTAGGCTTTTGTGGATATAATCTGTTTTAGATAAGTAATACAGGATGAAGTGATTAACATCCTGGCAGTGCCCATTTTTCTCCATATGCTATTAAGGTAGATGTGCCTGACTAGCTTCAATGACATCAAAGTTAATTTCCCAAGTTTAATGAAAATGACCAGCCAGGCATAAAAGTAAGACATTTACAGGGTGCGTGGGTGGGGGAGGCTAGTAGATCAACTTTCACTAAACATTCAAGAATTTACATGTCTGTCTTAGATCTTATTTTAATAGTAAGTCTAAAACTGAATTTTCTGATTAACAAGAAGTCATTTTGGTTCAGTCTAATACTACAATGAATTCTGTACAAGACTGCACAGGGTAAACTGAGGAGAGCTAACAAAAAAAGCCAGTTGTCTTCTCTCAAGGGTCAATACTGGGGCCAGTAATATGAAGCATCTTCATTAATCACTTGGGTGATGGGACAGTGTACACTCTCAGCAACTTTGCACATGATACTAAACTGTGAGCAGTGGTTCACACACCAGGTGGTTGTGCTGCCATTCAGAAGGACCTCAACAGGATGGAGAAATGGACCAATAGCAACCTCATGAAGTTAAGCAAAGGGAAACACCAAGTTGTGCCCCTGAGGATGAATAGCCCCATACATTAGTACAAGATGGGGACCAGCTGACTGGAAAGCAGCTTTGCAGTGAAAGACCTGTGGGTCCTGCTATACAACAAGTTAAATATGAGCCAACAACGTACCTTTGTGGCAGAAGTGGCAAACTGCTTCGGAAGACAGTGTTGCCTGCAGGTCAAGGGAGGTGATCCTTCTCCTCTACTCAGCACTAACAGGAGTGCTGTGTCCAGCTCTGAGCTCCCCAGTACAAGACAGAAATTAACATACTGGAGCAAATCCAAAGAGCCACTAAGATGACTGAGGGACTGGAGCATGTCTCCAATGAGGAAAGATTGAGAGAGCTGGGTCTGTTCAGACTGGAGAAGAGAAGGCTCAGGCTAGATCTTTTCAGTACGTAAAAGTGTCTGATGAGAGCGTGTAAAGATGATGGAACAAAACTCTTGTTTTGAGAGGTAATGTTCACAAACTGAAATACAATACATTGTTTGTAGTAGTTGTTGTTATTATTATTATTTATTTATTTAAACTTGAGAATAATTTTTTTTACAGTGAGGGCAATCAGACACTGGAACTTCTCTTGCCCAGAGAGGTTGTATAATCTCCATCTTTGGAGACATTCAAAACCCAACTGGACTCAGACTTGTGCAGTCTACTCTAAGTGATCCTGCTCTGAGCAGGAAGATTGAACTAGATGATCTCCAGAGGTCCCATTCCAACCTCAACTACTCTGTGATCCTGAGATCAACATAACTACGGCCTCCAGCAAGAACAGAATTCTGTGAGAGGGAAAATTCTGGTTGACGATAAATGAGATCCAAAGTCTAGACTTGGAAGGCATGGAAATTCAAACTAGAAGTATTTTATGAAAATAAATGCGTTAGTGTCATTGGCCTTTAATAGGAAATTGAACTCTAGAGTCAGAGAGGCAATTTCGAAGTTTGTGTTTATGCAGTGCAATTTTTTGACAGTCAAGTTAAAACCACTTGATATAGCCACCTTTTATCATCCCTGATACACATTTCAGCAGTTAGTTTTGCTTCAGAATCTTGGGGGGGAGGAGTGTTGAGTCCCTTGGGCACAGGGAGATCATGTTCCTTCCACTAGAAAAGCTTTAGTAGAAGTCACTTATATACAAATTAAAGCAAACAAACAGGATGATCTGGGCTCCTTGCCCAGTCTCAGAGTTATGATATCATATCATAATTGAAGAGTCCAGTATAGCCTAAGATTTGTGTGACTGGGGAACAGCCTTGCTGAAAGGGACATGAGGGTCCTGGTGGATAACAAGATGAACATGAGTCAGCAGTGCATCACTGCAGCAACAAAGCCAAATTGTCTCCTCAGAAGCTAGCAGAGATAAAGACATCATCATCCCACTCTGTTCACTGCTTGTCAGGCTGCAGCTGGGGCATGGTGTCCAGTTCTGGTACCTACAGACAGACTGGAGAGGGTCCAAAGGAGGGCCACAAAGGTGAGCAATGTGCTAGAGAACCTGCCCTCCAAGGAAAGACTGAAGAAGTTAGATCTTTTCTTCCTGGTGAAGAGCAGGCTCAGGAGGGACATCATCACAGTATTCCAGGATTCAACGGGGAGCTACAAAGGCAATGGATAATGTCTCTTCACCATGAGCCAAATAAAGAAGATGGGGGCAACAGGTACAAGTTGTTCCAGGAGGGGTTTCGCCTCAACATAAGAAATAAGTTTTTCACAATGAGAACAATCATCCACTGGACAACTTCCCCAGGGATGTGGTAAAGTCCCCATTGCTGGAGGTTTTCAAGATGTAACTGGGCAGGGTGCTAGATAACCCCATGGAAGGTTGGACCAGATGATCTGGTGCCTTCCAACCTGGTCTATTCTATGATTCCATGATTCTATGATATTAAGTTATAGGAACAATTTATGAAGTGTCATGACAGAATCTCTATTCACAGAAATGTTGTTATGGAATAGGATGTTGTTCTGAATTATTCACTCAGGTTTATAGGCAGCTCTTACATTTGAATGGGGAGTTGAACCAAGAGGTCTCAGTGTGTACTAGGCAGAGGGATGAATGACATGAGCATAACAGGATATAGTCTTTACCTTAGGATCCATGGTTCACTGATGACCTGAATGCAACCTTTTTCATTAGTAATGGCTATAACAATTATGTTAGTAACACTTGTTTTCTCATATAGCAATTAGAGGTTCCCACTGTAATTAATTAAACTGTCATCTCTGTCAACAAGTAAAATAAGACAAGGCTCATTTGGTGCCTTTCCAGTGTAAACAATATAAAAAAATCACACAACCTTAGAACAGTTTTGGTTGTACAGCACCTCTGAAGCTCATTTGGTCTAACACCGCGTTCAAAGCATTGCCAACTTGAAAGTGAGATTAGGTTGCTCAGCACCTTGTCCAGTTTTGACTATCTCCGAGTGTGCCAAAAGTACTACATCACTAGTCATTCTGCTTCAGTGCTTAACAAGCATCACTGTAAAAATTATTTTTCTTTATCTCTCCTTAAGGTTGCAGTCTGTGGCCCTTACCTCATGACTGTGTTGTATAAGAGTCCATCTCTGCCTTTCCCCTTTATGACATAGTGGCCTTTGCTAGGCTTACTCCAATTTGTTGATATCTATCTTGTAGATAGACTCCAAAACTGAACACAGTAGTCCAGACACAACTTCAGAAGTGCTGAAAGAGTGGGTATCATCACTATTCTCAGTACTCGCACTCCCTAGTGGCTAACGTAGTTCAGTACATGGTTAGCCCTCACGGGTCCAAGGAAGCACTGTTGACTCATACGAAACTTGTTGTCCACCAACAGCCCTGAAGTGCTTTATGTTAGAGCTGCTCCCTAGACAATTGGTCTCTCCCAATTGTTTACTTTCAGATCTTTTCTGCCAAATCACTTCTTCAGCTTTTTGATATTCATCTGAATGGCAGCCTTACTATCCAGCATATTGACTGCTCCCTGTAATTTGGTGTCGACCACAAACTTGCTGACAGTGTTCCTTTCTGTATAATTACAAAACAACAAATCACACCACTACCATTTTTTCTGGTAGAGCAAATATACTTGTTTCCCAGGAAACGAAAAGCAAAAGATTGTTTTGAGGCACACTTCTCAAGGGACTAGGGTAGGAGTTGAGTGACTACAAGGTAGGAAGACCTAAATTTAAATAGAAAAACAACATTTTATGTAAAAGCAGACAATAACAAGTGCTCTGGTCAGTAATTACTACAGACTAAATGTGGACAGAAACAGTCAATGTGCGTGCAAATACCCTTTTGATCTGGCAGCCTTTCCACTCATTCTCAGCTTACGCCATGTACCCGGAAACGCCGAATCAAATATGTGCTTTAATGTTAGTGCACACAATAATCTTTTAATCTTTATCCAATACTGGGTAAAAGTATCAATTACAGAAATAGCCTTGTCTCCTTCTTTGACTTTTGTGCTATAGGATTGATGTAAAGAAGCCATAGCATGAAGAGGAACTTGGCCCAAGACATTTTTTACCCCATGGAAAAATCAATAGGCATGATTCCATCTTGGTTACCACAATGTCAGTCTGGAGACACCTCAATAGAGAGGTGAGTTTATTTGTATGGCTGGAGATTAAGATCAAGTCTTACTACAACTGGATACGTCAATCATTAGCAGAGAGCCTTTGTAGCTGGCGTTCACACTGACTGCAAATTTCACATATAAGGAGCAAGACACACAAATCTCATTTGAGTGTATTCCACCTCTTTCAATACAAGAAGTAAGAGGAAATAAAAATGGAACACAAGCAAACAACCTCCTTCTTGGAAGAATGTGCATTTGACAAATGCGCTGTTCTATCCGGTCACTATTTGAATTTTATAATACCTGTGACGCTGAGTCACCTTGTCCTATCAGGAAACAGAAGACCTATAAATCACCCTCCGGTGAAGAACTTCAGTCACTTCCACAACCACCTGCAGAAGGACGGAAGAAAGTTCCGATCTTCCTGGAAATAAAAGGTAAGATTTAGATTCATTTGCTTAAAGTATTGCAAATTCTTTTTCGTATATTAAAATGTATTAAAAAAAAACCCTATTGTCAGAAGATTTGTTGAACAGTTTAGGACGATCAGAGAAAGAGGATTTTATTCAGTGAAAAATAAGGATTACATAGGCAATAGTGTAGCACAAGCTGAAAAAAAAGGGAGGGAAAATTTATGAATAACCAAAAACAGACGAAAAGCTGCCTGTATGCAAGGAAGCAGTGTCTCGGCAGATTATACCTACACAGAGAAAGAGACAGAGACAGACCGAACATATTGAATTGGTATAGATATTCAGCCCAGTATATCCTATGCTGTATGCAGCTATCACCACTTATTTTCAGACTGGGGAAATTACCACCTTGTGCAACTTACCACTCTTGTGTAAGGCAGCTGCTAAGGAGGACTTTGTGCAAAATTGCTGTACAAGTGAAATGACAGCTTGCATTGTTCATTCCAGGTCTTTTTCAAGAGTAATTAAACATAATGAGGATCTTCTATTGTAATAGATATTCAATTGTATGAATATTTTAGGATACACCTTTTTTTTTTTTTTGGAAGAGGGATGGGCAAAGTGCATTATACTCACACAAGTTTGCTAAACTCGTACAGATCCCTGCACACAGATGGAGTTGCAGGAAAGTCAGTAAGACTTGGCACATGTCCTGATTTATGTTTGATTGAGGGGGAACAAGGGAGGGGGACAGAGAGACTGATTTTAGGACCAGTGCCTAGAAATTAATGCAGAGCAATTAAATTTACATCTCATAAACTATAAGCATTTGGTTGAAATCAGTGGGATTGCCAAAAGTATGTTAATATCTTGGAGCAGGAAACCCACTGGGTCTTAAAAAGCATTCCAATGGCATTTTGAAACTTGTATCAGTATTAAATTCCTAACTATATTTAATTGTAAGTTAATTCATAGAAAATATTACAGTGAATGTATACATTGCCCATGTCTTTAAGTTAGCTTCTTCTGTTTGGTTTGCAAAATAGAGAGTTTCATCATTTCAATGAAGGGTTATCTTTTCTTTGAAACAGAGAATTTGTTTTTACATGTTTTAGCTGCAAAAATGGTTGTTTTCTATTTGCATATCATCACATTTTGCACTCAAAAGACACATTTTTGCTTGTAACTTGAATACAGCTAAAAATAACCCCCACCTCTATTTATTTTCTAGTTAGAAATTAAATGAAAAGAATAATTTTTCATGCTATTGGGAGTTTAATTGTTTATTCCTAAACACGTAAGTCATAGACACTGCAAAGTTTTGTAACGCCACTGAGAAATAAGAAAAGTTAGTAAGAAAAAACTTCTGTGATCCTAAAGCACTTCGAGATGGCATAGGTGATGTCAAAATTAAACATAAGTGACAAAGGTACCACCAATAACGAAATCAATGACTTACAATGTTAATTACCAGAATGTTTTTCCCCCAGATCAACTAGATCTTTTCTTAACTATAAGCCACCCTATTTTGAAAGCTGCAAGAGTTTAATTGTGGACACAGACGTGTCCAGGCTGCCCAGTTTTTTGGCTTCTGAGCTACAGCTGCCCATAGTCACAGTCCACCTCAAAGGACTTCGCTCTTTAGCAGAGTGGAGGCAGCATCCCTGCCTACAGCTGGGGACTGTGGGTCGCCTCCAGTGCAGTGTAAGCGAGCTGGTGAGGAAAATGGGCCTTGCTGCACCATTTGGAAAAGGGTTCTTTTTCTTACCCACATGTTCTCCACAAGCCAGAGCACCTGGTTGCCTTGAGGTAAAGGGGCTTTGCTGAATATGGAAAGATCAGCAAATCCTATTGGCCTTTTCCCAAGAAAAAATTAAAACTAAAACCAGCAGCCCCTCAAAACCAAATAAGAAGTTAAGCTTATAATGTATCTTTGTGGTAACATGCCCATAAATTTTCTCAGAGTAGGAGGCTGGGAAAAATGCCAAAATAAGTAAATTCCACTCTAGTCACCTGCTTGCCAGCCCAAGGTAGCTTAGCAGAAACAGGCTGAATGTAATTCTGATTGCCATCAGACATGTGATCTTTGAAGTGACCTACCTTACCTCCTGGATCACTGTCGTGGGATGGCTTGGTGCTTTAAGCCTCCTAAGCAAGTAGAGCTTTGGCATCCCAGGGTCTGGTAGCTGCTTCTTCAATTAGAGAAGGCTCCTGCTTCTGTTGCCATTCCACACTACCTGTAAGGTAATCAAGAGATTCAAAAAGTCAAGTCTTTAAAAAATAAAACAAAAAAAACCTTTCTGAAACAAGTCAGGAAGCCAGTGCTGGTCCATTTCTGGTCCAGCCAGTTCTTCTGCAGCTCACATGCAAGGCTTCACAGTGTTGGTCATTAAATAAGCATTTTGAATCCTGACTCAGACACCTAAGTGTAGAGGTCTGCACATGGGCTGAATGTCTAATTCCCCTCCCAACCAGTGCAGCCCAGTCAAAGCAGGCAATGGGGAGTAGGGGAAGTTTCAGACTAACAAAGACACAGAAACAAGTTGAAAGCAGCATCCTACTCCAGCCGTTCCACAGTGTGGCAATGAGCAGAAGGCTTCTTACAGGAAGGGAAGCACTAATTCCCTCCTGTGCTGTGAATTCAGGTGAAGGTATTTGGCCAGGATTACATCGGGAAGTATGAGATGTACAAAACAGTCGATTCATAGAAATTTGGGAATGCAGGTGGGGGAAATAATTTTATATATTTACTTCTAAAATTAGGAGGAGGAGAGAAAGAGGAGAGAAATAAAACATTACCTTACTACTTGAGAAAAAGCCAGGAAATACACAGGAGAAAGATGCATTCAGAAAAATGGAAGATCCGTAAAGGAAAAAAAATTAATTAAATCCTCATTGTCCTCTTTTCAGAGATAATTTTGCCAGTGGTGTTCCTGTGCCTCACAGCTGTGCTGCCTTTGTCCACTGGACAGGTATGATCCATGTTTTTTACTCAGAAAGTCTGGATGGGACCCGAGGCACTCGTGGTCTGCCTGAGTATGGCTTTTCATGTGCACACCGATCAGAGGCAGAAAGAGTCTGATTAGATATCTAGGATCTGGGAAGCATTTATCCATAAAGTCTGTTTAATTTCAAAGCAGTTGACTGGTTCCACACTTGCACACTAAAATGCCTGTAGGCTCAGCATTACTGGTGGACTGGGTCAGAGATCACTGTATTTTCCAGAAGCTCCTACACACAGATCCAGTAATCTGGATCTCCCAAAGATCCAGCCTTTTTCCTGGTAATTCCCCGCAGTTTTACAGGCGGCAGTTACCGAAGTCTTTTCCTTTATTGTCCTACAGGTCCTGAGCTTATGTGCCACTCCCTTTGTTCGCAGTTGTATCCTCTCAACATGTACCATTGATTTTCCTCAAATAACTAAACAAACTAACATACTCAACACACACTTAAAGTGCTTACTCCAAAACCATACTTCATCTGAATTTTAAGTTTGCCACTTCTGCTTCAGAAACACTGATTTGACTGAAGGCTTGACTACATTTCTCCCTAATTCTTCAATTTCTCATCTCTGCGCTGCAGTCTAGAAGACTAGTGAGAAAGGTTGTAAAGAGGAGGCTGAAGTCTTCACAGGGCAATTATATAATTAGAAAACACATGAAAACTTTGAGAAATAGAATAGAATAGAATCATTAAGGGTGGAAGTGACCTCAAGGATCATCTAGTCCAACCATCCCCCCACCACCTATTACCCACTAGACCACGTCCCTAAGTACCACATCTAACCATTCCTTAAACCCCCTCAGGGATGGTGACTCCCCCCCCTCCCTGGGCAACCTGTTCCAATGCCTGACCACCCTTTCTGAGAAGAAATTTCTCCTCATCTCCAACCTGAACCTTCCCCGGCCCAACTTGCAGCCATTTCCATGTTTTCTGTAATGGCAGGAGTAGACCACAATCTGTGGCATGCAAAACATAGGCACACATTTTTGTTCAGTGGGATGTTGTGATAAGTACCACAAGAGGTCTGTGATGATCCTGTGATTAAACAACAGACTCCTTTAGTTAAAAAACTTTGATAGGCATGTTTAAAATACTGAAGAAGGGGAACACATCATAAGCACCTTCATGCCTTCAGCTGATTTTTAGATCCTGTTTCCTCAAAGCCTTGTGAAGGAAATTATAACAGTAAATTAATTCCGATTCAGCTGCCCAAATTTAAGAGTCTACAAGCACATGAAATATTCCAGGATATCTCAGCCACCAGCAGAGGGTTGGCAGATATGACACAGGAATCAGTGTTTTTACTGCTAAGCTCTATGCTCTGGAACCTCTTAAAGTGCTACCCCACATGGAAGCACCCCTAGAGATACTTAGGAAACAAAGTGTATCACAGTACCTTCTCCATCACAAGAATCATCTCCTTGATAGATATTAGTATTCTCGTATTTTAATATTTCCTAGAGAGGATTCAAGATTTAGTTATGTTCAAATAAAAAAGAAATATAACATGTTGTTTCAATTTAGAAACTTGAAAATATTGATGCTCTGTCAACCAGCAAAGCAGATCAGCAAAAGCTGATTGTTGACACACATAATACCCTCAGGAGAGGAGTAAAACCAACTGCCAGCAACATGATGAAGATGGTGAGTTGCATGCTGTAAATCTATTTTTAATGAGTGATGGACCCTATGAAAGATATGGGACTATAGGAGATATCATATTATTTTATTTATCCAGAAGTTCACCCTCCAGACCTTTCCTAAGGATTAAGCATGGGCAGCACCAAGAGAAACGTGAAGATGGGCAAGTGGAATAAAAAGTCTGGAATATTTTGTGGTGTATGAATAATAACATCTCTTTCTTTTGGAGGAAAAAGGAAACGAAAAAGTTGAGCCACAGCATTGTTCATTTCTTTCTGATGCATTCTTCATCAGTCTTCACAGTTTCTATTCTTCTCCTGGGTGTATAGTAACTTTGGTCCTACTGCCCCTACACCCTCAAAGAAGGGAAGAAAACTATTTTGTATATGATATTTTTCTGATTTTAAGTGTAATTTCAAAATGTTGTTCCTTCATGAGGGGTTATTAATTGGTATATGTCTGACTAATATTTTCTTCTTTCATTGAGGAATGGTGTCCTGCAGCTGCAGAAAATGCCAAAAAATGGGCCAATAATTGTACTTTAAACCACAGTCCTGCTGACATGAGAAGAACCAGTAAGTGAAGCCCGAGGGCTAACTGAATAGTCATACATGTTATTGATGTGACCACTTTGTTTTTTGTCTGTTTGTAGGGGGTTTTTTTGGTGGGTGGGTTGTTCTTTTTATTGGGTGCCATTTATATTCAATGTGATTTTATTAGTGCACAGGACAAAGGCAAAATTGTAGACAGAAATCTGTCCAGTACATGAGAAAACTTCAGTCCCATTCTCATCCCATTTGCATCAGTTGTGCATAGGTATATCTTATTTTCTTCAGCAGATGAAAAAAAAAAGCATAGTGAGAAGGCATATTCTTTCAAAATATCCATCAGAAAGAAGAGAATTTACACCCAGTTTACTGCAGAACCCAGCCTGCATGTGCTAGATGAAACTGTCTGGGAAGGAAAGGACAAAGAGTGAAGGTCCAAAACCTGCTGGTGGTGCTAAGCATAGTTGCCAAGACAAGACTCAGAATTTTTAAATCTCCCGGCAACTTGTGACCTATAACTATCTTGGAGGTTCATGTAAACACTTCAGTCTTTGAATATTGAAGTTACAACTATACTATGTTAACACAGAATCTTAGAATCATAGAATTGTTTTGGTTGGAAGGGACCTTAAAGATCATCTAGTTCCAACCTCCACTAGCTCAGCTTGCTTAAAGCCCCATCCTTGAACACTGCCAGGGATGAGGCATCCACAACCTTTCTGGGCAACCTGTGCCAGTGTCTTAGCACCCCCACAGTGAAAACTTTTTTTCCTAATGTCTCATCTAAATCCCCCCTCTTTTAGTTTAAACCCATCCCCCTTCTCCTGTCACTGCACTCCCTGATAAACAGCCCCTCTCCATCTTTCCTGTAGCCCCTTTAGGTGCTGAAAGGCCGCAATTACTTCTCTCCAGAGCCTTCTCTTCTCCAGGCTGAACAACCCCAACGCTCTCAGCTTCATAGGAGAAGCCCTCCAGCCCCCTGATCATTTTCATGGCCCTCTGACTGACCTCTGTCTACACTGTAAGATGAGGACTGCCCTTCAGTACACATACCTTTTGCCTAAAAATCCAAATCCTCTGGTTCTTGCTAAGGTGTATCTCAGATGAGAACTAATGCATACGCAATAGGGTTGATCATGGCACCAGACGTGAAGAAAAACAGTAGATGAATTCATGTGACAGTGTAGACATCTTCCCATGTACCAGAAGTAATTTGAATTATCGGGATTTTCCCAAGATTCAGCTGTGATCTGAATAATGGCTAGGTCGTTAACTTTCAAATAGCAAAATTACCGTCATGAACCTCTGGTGCACATGTGTAGGTGTATCTACAGACATGCAGAAGGTCTGTCAGCAACCAGACAAACCAGCCAAACACGCTGGCAAACTGCTCAAGTGACAACTTCAGTATTGACAAAGGGTGATGTCACGGAACTAGATAAAAAAACAACCCTGCTGTCCCATCTGGGATGAGAACTTCACTGGAAATCATACCACTGTTTGTTGTCTTTTTCTCACACATGTATCTTTTTTTCATTTCTCAGTGCCTTTCTCTTTTCAGATGTATATTGTGGTGAAAATCTCTTCATGTCATCCGCCCCTTTCCCATGGCCCTATGCTATTCAGAACTGGTACAATGAGGAGAAAAATTTCAAATATGGAACCGGAGCACAACCACAAGGTGCTGTGATTGGCCATTACACTCAGGTAGATGCAACTTCTTTATATTTCAGGCTGAACAGAAAAATACCTATATGTTAGCTAAGCAACATTTACCCTCTCATTATCTTTAAAGGGAATAAGCACATTGGAGACATGAGAGTTATTCTGACAAAGCAAGATGTAAATTTTCAACCTAACAATTAAAATAAAAATAATAAACTAAACATCTTATGGTAAAGATACTGGTTTTTCAAAACTTGAGGAAGAAATAAAGGGAAGAAACTGATGAAAATTACTCAGACACTGGAAGAATAGGGCTATGACAATATCAGGAAGGAAATATAAATTAGTTTGTTGCAGTCTGCAGAGTTCCGTTGACTCTGAGAGTTTCCAGTTTGAAAACGGCTTATGATAACCCCCTCTTCACCTGCACAAAACACAGGATACAAAATTTTACATCATGATTCCAACACCTTCAACAGCTTTAATTGAATAAAAACATACATAACTGAGA
This sequence comes from Psophia crepitans, assembly GCA_013399095.1. Lineage (NCBI taxonomy): Eukaryota > Metazoa > Chordata > Aves > Gruiformes > Psophiidae > Psophia > Psophia crepitans. The sequence goes on from VWZZ01005752.1 coordinate 45,449, forward strand.
AAATTTAACTCAAAAGTTTTATATGTTTGTGTGATAAATTATCATTATATCCTAAATGTTATTTGGTTCAGTGGTGAAAGCAGGAGAAAAAATATTTTTACAGCAAGACAGGACTTAAATTTTCCTATAAGGTGTAAATAATGTGACTTAACATCATTGCAAATGTTTCTGTAATGCATATTGTACTTAAATGATTTTCACATGTATATTTTAATTCTCCCATTATTTTTATTCTTATACCTGCAGGTGGTTTGGTACAACTCTTATAAAATTGGATGTGCTGTCGCTTTCTGTCCCAACAGTAATTACAAATACTTCTATGTCTGCCAGTACTGCCCCGCGTACGTACTGATTCTGATTCTGGAATTTCTTATTACATTATCAAAATTAGTTAGGAGATGGTGAACTTTGTAATAGGGCACATCACCTATAAATGAGCAACAGGTTTGACGAGAGCGTTAGGAATATGAAAAGAGAGAAAAATACTCATCAAAAGAACTGCCAAACAAACAGAAACATAAAATACATAAAATTGACACCGATTTTCAAATTAAATTTCATTTGCCTAAAAATCCTAATTTTCCTAACAGTAAATCACAAATAAATATTTTCCACATTCTACTTGAAATCTTGGTTCAGAAAGGCACATCAATATATACAATACGGTGAAGGCTACAGTTAATACCAAGAACTTTAGTGGGAATTTTAAGACATAATGATGATTTCATAAACTGTCTAAAATTAATTTTCACATTCACATTATAAAATACTGTGATAGGTTGACCTTGGCTGCCTGCCAGTAGCCCATCAAGCTGCTCTATCACTCCCCCTCCTCAACAGGAGAGGAGGAGAAAAAATATGACAAAAAGCTCATGGATCAAGATAAAGTCAGAGAGACTCACTCATTACCAACACGGGCAAAAGAGACTCAACTTTGGGAAATTAATTTAACATATTGCCAATCAAACAGTGTAGGATAATGAGAGAAAAGAATAAATCTAAAACCACCTTGCTCCCACCCCTTCCTTTTTCCTGGGCTCAACTTCAGTCCCCATTTCTCTACCTCTCCCCACCCTGCCCCNACTCCTCACACTCTGCCCCAGCTCCAGCCTGGGGTCCCTCCCATGGCAGACAGTCCTCCACTAACTTCTCCAACATGGATCCTTCCCACAGGCTGCAGTACTTCACCAACAGCTTCAGCGTGGGTCCCCCACGGGGCCACAAGTCCTGCCAGCAAACCTGCTCGGGTGTGGGCTCCTCTCTCCACAGCGCCACAGGTGCTGCCAGGAACCTGCTCCAGCACAGGCTTCCCATGGGGTCACTGTCTCCTTCAGGTGTCTCCACCTGCTCTGGTGTGGGGTCCTCCACAGGCTGCAGGGGAATCTCTGCTCCCCATCACCCCCTCCATGGGCTGCAGGAGGACAGCCTACCTCACCATGGTCTTCTCCAGGGGCTGCTGGGGAGTCTCTCCTCCAGCACTTGGAGCACCTCCTGCCCCTCCTTCTGCACTGACCTTGGTGTCTGCAGAGTTGTTCCTCGCATGTATCTCACTCCTGTCTCCCAGCTGCTGCTGCACAGCAGTTTTTACCCCTTCATAAATAGGTTGCCACAGAGACACTACCACCACCACTGACTGGCTCAGCTTCAGGCCGCGGTGGTCTGACTTGGAGCCAGATGGAAATGGCTGTCTGACATGGGGGCAGCTGCTGGTGTCTTCTCACAGAAACTATCCCTACAGTTCCCTCACTACCAAAACCTTTCCAGATAAATCCAACACACATATAAAAATTACTTCACGTATGACCAAATACGGAGTGAAAATTAATATATATATGCATCTATAGCATTAAGTTTTATTCTCAGATATGTTATAGTGACTTTATGGCTTATGTTGATAATCTTGATGTTACAGGGGGAATCTAATAAGTTCAATTGCGACACCCTATAAGACAGGAAAACCCTGTGGTGATTGCCCTAACGCTTGTGAGAACGGATTATGCAGTAAGTTTTAATTATTTTAATTGTGAATCAGGTAAAGTTGATGTTTTTTAAAAAAAATCCTAACTAATTTATGCAGATGGAAAGGTTTTGAAATTATTTGTTTAAATACCAGGCCAAAAGCACTATTACAGAATCACACTTGAGCATGCTAGATGCTTTACCTAGGTGGAACAACTTGTGGAGTTAAACCAAAGAAGAACGAGTCTGTGATAAGGGTGGGCAAATGTTTGACAGTAGTTGGTGTACATTAGGGTACATATACCCTCCACTTCATGGATCAAGATATTTATATGGCCTGAATACCTTCATTAAAGATGACAATGTCAGGGTCTCCATGTGGAAACTCTCCTGAATACTTCCTACGGTAAGAAGATGCATTGATTTCTGTGAGGTCAAAGATACAGTTATACCAATGGTAGCACAGAAGTCACAGCTTCAGGTTTCCAGCTACAGCTTATATGCTCTTCTATACCCAGGAGAGGCAATTCTCATCCTTGAATCCAGGAAATGCCAGGAAAGGAGAAGGAGACGACTTCTTTATCTCTTTCTTCCTCCTCCTTTGAACAATGGTAGCTGATCATGTAGCAGTAGCAACATAATTGATAAAAGCACGTAGCAAACCTGAGTTTTAAGAATTCTAACAGAAAACAAAAACATATAGTCTGAGTCTAATAATGCAAGACTTAATTTCAAATCTAACTTCTGTTACATAATTAACCTAAGTCTCATCATGAGCCTGTGGTACAAAGGAATAAAGCTTCAAAACACCTTGCAAGTTCAGTGAGAAACCTCCTCCAAAGAGCTAAGAATTTTGTATGTGGGATCAAAGGTTTTGGATGCTGATGTGGAGTAATAGGCAACAAAGAGAAAAAAAATACAGAGAAAAAAAATATTGATAACAAATTATTCTAAAAGGAATGCTGCAGGTTCTCATTTCCCATTTATGGTTAATTTTGTGTTTCCATTCATTTTCAGCCAAGCTTTGAATGTTTGAAGATGTTTATTCCAACTTCCTTGGCAAAGTCTCCTGGATGTACCCATATCTTCATCAAGTTCACTGTCCTGCTTCCCATTAATGCAAAACTGAAATAAAATAAAAGGTTGAATTTTTCCCTTCTTGGACATCCATCTCCTTAGTGACTTCTTACATAAAACCAGATTCTGACCTGCCTCTACCACATGTGAGGAAGGACAAACTTCAGTCCAGTGACTCACACAAGAAAAAATATATGTCTATATATTCTATTCATATAATGGTCTAGAACACAGTGGAGATCTTAACTGAAATTTGGCATTTGGGTACCAGATATATTTAATGGTTAGCTTCTCACATCTTTCTTTTCCCAAAATGTTATCTAAGGAGCATTGGTTAAAGTTCTGTGTTTCCCTGTGTTTCGTATGTTCTCAATATAGATGAACAGTCCTTGGTCACGCAACTAATCTGAACTTGACCAACCTTTTGAACTATTGTACTGTTAACAGGACCGGAAGATAAACAGAATTACCTGAAATAAGTATTTCTCAAAAGGAATCAGGAGAGCAGTGCAGTTTCCACTAGAACTATTCTGGTTGAGAATCTGTGTTTTCTGCTGACATACATTCTACTGTAAAATGCTCAGTCATACTTAAACGTTTAAAAACAAAAAAGTGTTTCATTTAAATTAATGATCCTACTTATAATATAAGATTGCTTTTAATGTAAATACAGGTAACCAAACCTGCCCTCTAATGGAAAAGAACTGTCTGAGAAAAGGGCTTAATTCACAAATACAGATAGCCATGCCACAAGGTCCCTGCGTTTGGAAATGTTGCATTTAATAATGTGTAAGAGTGTCTTCCAAAATTATTTTCTTCATATCTGCTTTTGCCTTATCAATCATTAAATTACTAATTCTTCACTGACCAATTCATTGTAATTTTCCTTCTTTCTTATTACTGTGAAATACTGTTCACTTAACTTCCACCAACTTTATGAGCACTAGGTCTTGAAGCATTAGGTCTTATGACCATGAGCCAGCAATGTGCCCTGGTGGCCAGGAAGGCCAATGGCATCCGGGGGTGCATTAGAAGGGGTGTGGTCAGTAGATCGAGGGAGGTCCTCCTCCCCCTCTATTCTGCACTGGTCAGGCCGCATCTGGAGCATTGTGTCCAGTTCTGGGCCCCTCAGTTAAGAAGGACAGGGAACTGCTAGAGAAAGTCCAGCGCATAGCCACAGAGAAGATCAAGGGAGTGGAACATCTCGCTTATGAGGAAAGGCTGAGGGAGTTGGCTCTCTTTAGCTTGGAGAAGAGGAGGATGAGGGGTGACCTCATCAATGTTTATAAATATGTTAAGGGTGAGTGTCGGGAAGATGGAGCCAGGCTCTTCTCGGCCTCACTAAGCGATAGGACAAGGGGCAATGGGTCCAAGCTGGAGCATAGGAGGTTCCGTGTTAATATAAGGAAAAACTTTTTGATTGTGAGGGTGACAGAGCACTGGAACAGGCTGCCCAGAGAGGTTGTGGAATCTGCTTCTCTGGAGACATTCAAAACCCAACTGGACACGTTCCTGTGTGATGTGCTCTAGGTGGACCTGCCTTGGCAGGGGGGTTGGACTAGATGATCTTTCGAGGTCCCTTCCAAACTCTACGATTCTGTGATTTCTGTGATTTCTGTGAAGGGAGCCTGATTCTTTGGTAGCATAAGCAGAAGGAGTTCATGTGGGATGCAGAAACAGTTTGTGTCAGAAACTGAAGATTTCCTAGGCAAAAACAGAAGTCAGGCAAACAACTTTCCTTCAGAGCCTCTTTCAGAGAGAATGACTATTAGCATAAATAACACGCAATACTCACTTCTGTGACTTTTGGGAAGCAAGTGTTCTGCTGTGCAGCCAACAGTGGGACTAAACATCATTTTAGTCTCCTCTTACAATGGTTTCACATTCCAGTCCTCTTTCAATCAGGAAGCTGCTGTCATAATTGAGATTCCAAGTCCCTGAATCTTTGGCACAGAATAATTTCAGCACACGCTTCTGACTCATTCATTTCAATAGCAATTTCAGCACACGTTTCCAACTCATTCATTTCTGTGGCATTTCTTCTGGTATGAAAGATGCACATTAAGTCAAAAATTGTTCACAATTTAAAGTGCTTATTGTTTTGGTTGTTTTATTCCTTATTCATCTCCGTTACTTTTTCCTTTCATGGTACACTGACCTCTCATTTGGATACATATCTGCTAGAAAATTAGGCAATGGCAAGACATAGATGTGAGTGCTGGAACATGACTTAGGCACTCTTAAATAGTTAGCACAGATCCAAGTAAGAATGATGACAACACAGTCACTAATCCAGTGTTATCAGTAAGGAAATAGGTAGATCTGTCATCCCTCATTCCTAAAAAAGTTCATTTACTACAAGTAATCTATTCTATTCCATCATAACCCATAACACAAAAACAGATTTCTCAGTCATTCACAAGAGGCAAGAAGTACCAAGGCTAAAGCACCTCTTCTATGAGGACAGGCTGAGGGAGTTGGGCTTGTTCAGCCTGGAGAAGAGAAGGCTCTGGGGAGACCTAATCACAGCCTTCCAATACCTAAAGTGGATCTACAGGAAAGCTGGCGAGGGGCTGTTTCTTAGGGAGTGCAGTGACAGGACAAGGGGTAATAGGTATAACCTAGAAGAGGGGGGATTTAGATTGGACATTAGGAAGAAATTCTTTACTGTGAGGGTGGTGAGTCACTGGAACAGGATGCCCAGAGAAGTTGTGGAGGCCTCATCCCTGGCAGTGTTCAAGGCCAGGTTGGATGGGGCTTTGGGCAACCTGGCCTAGTGGAGGGTGTCCCTGCCCATGGCAGGGGTGTTGGAACTAGATGATCCTTGTGGTCCCTTCAAACCCAAACCATTCTATGATTCTATGTAGTGTAATGAGGTAAAAATCCACTCTCATACATCTCAATGTGAGGACCCAGGGAAATAAAGGTCAATAAGCCTAATTTAGATATCCAGGAAGACAATGGACCAAACTGTTTGCCAGTCATTTTATAATCAGTAAATTATAAACCACCAGCATGGATTTGTCACAAGCTAATCTTGCCAAACCAAACTTTCTTCTTCAATGAGTAAATTGGACAAGCGGATGTTGTTTTGGCTTTGGTAGCATGTTTGACAAAGCTATAAAAGGCATTTGCAAACCACAGAGATGTGGTTCAGATGGAAGCTATGATACATGGTACATGCATACTGTTGAACACATAGATCCATGATGCTCCTGTACAGGGGAAAAAGATAGAGGCCTCTGGCAAAGTTGTTCGCCTTTGACACTGTTTCCCACAGCATTCTCCTGAAGAACCTGGCTGTTCATGACTTGAATGGGTGTACTCTTCACTGGGTAAAAAACTGGCTGTATGCATGGGCCCAAAGAGTTGTGGTGAATGGAATTAAATCCAGTTGGTGGCCAGTCACAAGTGGTGTTCCCCAGGGCTCAGTACTGAGGCCATTTCCCTTTAGTATCTTTATCAATGATCTGGATGAGGAGATAGAGTGCACCCTCAGTAAGTTTGCAGGCGACAAGTTGGGCAGGAGTGTTGATCTGTTTGAGGGTAGGAAGGCTCTACAGAGGGAGGTAAACAGACTGGATCAATCGATCGAGGCCAACTGTATGAGGTTCAACAAGGCCAAGTGCTGGGTCCTGGACTGGGGCACAGTCAACCCCAGGCAATGCTACAGGCTGGGGTAAGAGTGACTGGAAAGCTGCCTGGAGGAAAAGGATCTGGGGATGTTGGTCGACAGTAGGCTGAACATGAGCCGGCAATGTGCCCAGGTGGCCAAGAAGGTCAACAGCATCCTGGTTTCTGTCAGGAATAGCGTAGCCAGCAGGATGTGCCCTTGTACTCAGCACTGGTGTGGTTACCCCTCAAGTACGGTGTTTAGTTTTGGGCCCTTCACTACAAGAGCGACACTGAGGTGCTGGAGCATGGCTAAAGGAGGGCAATGAAGCTGGTGAAGGGTCTGGAGCACAAGCCTTACAAGGAGTGGCTCAGGGAAATAGGGTTGTTTAGCCTGGAGAAAGGAGGTTCAAATGAGACTTAAATGCTCTCTACAACTATCTGAAAGGAGGTTGTAGCCAGGTGGGTGTTGATCTCTTCTCCTAAGTAACAAGCGATAGGACAAGGGGAAATGGCCTCAGTTTGCACCAGGGGAAGTTTAGATTGGATATTAAGAAAAAATTCTTCACTGAAAGGATTGTCAGTCATTGGAACAGGCTGCCCTATTATAATGACTTTTAAGTATTTTACCAGCATGGTCTGGTTGCAGCACAACCATTTGGTACCAGAGTCAGTCACTAAACCTCTCTCATGCTCAAGAAGAAACAGTAGCTTGAGTCCACATAAAGCAGTGGTCATAGACATCTTCTTCCAATGTGTTGAAATGTATATATCTCAGAAATTCTTTACTGTGAGGGTGATGAGGCCCTGGCACAGGGTGCCCAGAGAAGCTGTGGATGCCCCATTCCTGGAAGTGTTCAAGGTCAGGTTGGATGGGGGTTTGGGCAATCTGGTCTAGTGGAGGGTGTCCCTGCCCATGGCAGGGGGGGTTGGAACTAGATGATCTTTGAGGTCGCTTCCAACCCGAACCATTCTATTCTATATGCTTAAAACCATGTTGGTGGAGATGTACTTTTACTTCATAATGTCCCTGAGAGCTCCCTGGTATCACTGGGATCCCCACATCACAAGTTCATTCCTCCTAGCACACCCTGTTCCTGGGTTGTTTAGAATCATAGAAACCCTTGAAATCCCTCCTACCTTTACCAAGGATCCAGAGCTGACAAGGAGCTGCTATTGGAAGTCCCATCCAAAAGGGTTGTTTCCCATTCGTTCTTCTCTTACTTCTGATGGAGCTCCCTGCAGACAGGTGGCTGCTCTAGGACACGGCCTGAATTATGTTCCCTATCATGGGCCTCTGCTTCTCTGTGGAAAAGTATACAGTTTAGGGTAGGATAGGATAGGATAGGATAGGATAGGATAGGATAGGATAGGATAAATTCAGTTGGAAGGGACCTAAAATGATCATCTAGTCCAACTGCCTGACCACAGAACACTTTCGTCTACTCTCACTTGTGCAATGGTGCAACAGGGATTGCAAAACAGTCTCTCACTGTTACGAAAATAATATCTTTTAATGACAGGTAAAAATTTCCTATGGCAAGTAGAACTGAGTTTGCTCTTTCCACAGATTTGATACCTAACAGTCATGACATCCTTTTGCTGCTGAAACAGAAACTTTAATGTCATTTTGGAAAAGTATCACCATTAGTTACGAAGCTTCTGGATATTCGTAGAACGTATGCAGCCTTCTGCAAGCTGTAAGATGGATGTGTTTTACACCCTTCTCACTCTGTGGGCCTTGATTCACTTTTCTTAGAATCTGAAGAAATGTTCTTGAAACCTGCAAAGCAAAAACATGCAGTACACTTTTAAATGTGTGCCTAGAGCCTTGATTGATTTGACAAGGTTAGACGTGGTACTGAAGGACATGGTTTAGTGGTTAATAGGTGGTGGTGGGGATGGTTGGACTGGATGATCCTTGAGGTCTCTTCCAACCTTAATGATTCTATGACACTTTAAAGTGTTACAACAATGTTTCAAGGGTGAGGATGGAAAAATAGTGAAGTCTTGTTATGTCTGGTGGGTTAGAAACCCCCTCCTGAAACTGCGGATTGCCTCTAACTTAGCATCTCTCCTGGCTGCATGATCCAACAGCTCTTTCCCCAAATCCAAGAAAAAGATGTTGTATGGGGTTTTTTTTGTTCTCTCTGAAAGGGAGTGGAATGAAACAAAGTGTGTGTCCATCGAACAAAATAACTGCAAGAAGGATCTCTAATTTTTAAATAACACCCTCATCACGGCGCTAACTCCCCCTAAGCCCATGAATGCTCTGCGTTCGTTGGCATTTGGCAGGACGGTGCTGTTTAAGGATGGATCTGTGCATCCAATAGCTTTATAAGAGAAGTAAATTTTAGGTAAATGGCAACGCAGTCCAAAAGCTGACGAAACCTATTATAACTTCCAAATTGTATATCATGTAGGATATAGATCAACAGGAGGAGAAAAATAACCACGTTGTCTCAAAACTATTTTCAAATGAATAGGGTTTTGGTTTTTGTTTTTGTTTTTTTTTCACTTCATTTTGCTTGTATCTTCTTATTCATTTTCAAGTAACATCTGAGGAGCAAACTCCACAACATGTTAAAAGGCAGAGCTAGCAACTAGGCAATCACGTGGGCTTAGTATAAGGATATCTTTGAGAGCAGGAATGACAAAGCAACAAATCTCATAAGTTAATCTAAAGTGTTGAAAACTGACTTTTGATAATGTAATGACTTCAGTGAATTTCTTTCCATACTTTCTTGAGATTTGAAGAGGCAGACGAGGTTTTTTTTTAATCTGCCTGACAGCTTTCAGCAAAGCACTGCCTGGCATGTATCACAAAGGCAAAAATGTACTTGCTGCAAGAGACACCGTCATTAGATAATACAGTTCTCAAATATTAATGTTTTAAAATATGCTAATGAAATTTAACATCCTGCACACTATTTTTAATATATCTATCAACTTTTTTTCCCTTTTTCACACTAAACATGTTATTAACGTTTGAGGAAGCCAAGAATTGTAGGCTCTGCAATTGCTACTAACATCCTGCTATGAAAGCACACATGAATGCGGTGACAAAAATATGGAAAATTCCATAATATTCAAATACAGTCTTGAAGAAAGTCCTAAGCTTTAAACGGAAGGACGGCTTGACTTTTTGAAATGTGTGTCACAAGTAGCTGAAATGGCATAGTAGATAAAATTTTCCATTCCTCAGCTAAACCTAATTGGATAATAACTGGAAAGAGAGAGAGACTACAGTGAGCTTTCAAAGTTTGGGAGTATAGCACCATAAGTGCATAAGTTATATTTACACTTTTCACCCTTCTGATTTTCATTGCTACAGTAGACAAATGCATTGATTTTTAGTGCATTTTTCCCTATCTTTTTGCAGGAGCAGGTACCTTTGGCTTTCTCTCCTGCATAATCATGTAAACACAGACAAACTAATTTGAATTGTATGTTTACACAAAACCAAGAAATGGTGGGATTTTTTTCCCATCCAGTTAAATCTTGCCACTGTTGGGCTGTCCATCCATACTTTTTAAAAGTTTGTCTAACTTTTAACCTGTCATATGTAGGACCGGTTTTCTCAAACAGATTGCCTGAGAGGCTGAGTCATCATTTGCTACATACTATGCTGTATCTAGTACCAGCTTGTCCACAATCTGCATCGGCCAGGTTTTTATTCTGTTCTGCAAGAGTAGAGACACCATAAAAAGTACAATGGACTTTAAAATACACACACACCCTCCTCCCCCCCCTCCAAAAAAAAGGAAAATGAGAGAATTCATATATTAATCATCTGAGCAGAAAAGTGCCTTTTCTACTTGTATGGAGATCATCTTCATGAATTTTGTGTGTAACAGTTAGCCACAGATAAGCCTTTTAGATAAGTGTTATGCAACAAAGTAATGAGCATGGTTCTAACTTTTTCTATGCCATTTTCAGATGGATTTCCTGGCTTTACATGTGTGCCCACCTGCTTTGCTGCATTGGCTTGCTGGACAGGTAAGAAAGATAAGACAAACATTAAAGAAAACAGAAATAATCTACAGGTAGTTTTACGTATTTGTAGATTATTGTTTCATCATTTTGCAGCTGCAAAAGAAAACAGCGACAGATGTATACTCAGGAGATGCATGGGCTGAGCTTATGAGAGCCAGAGATGATCTGTGGCCTCAGCTGGCTCCAGAAATACTCCAGAACTTGGTATTTTACACCCTGAAATCCAGCCATGGCACCCAAAATCCTCTGTTTGGCACCCAGATTGCCTGCACAGTGCCTTACGCAAGAGGTAAGTGTCTACAAATTAGATGCAAACTGCAACAAAAGACTGAGCAAGGAGTGGCCTGTTTCAATGTAATAGGGAACAAGATTTTAATCCTCCCACTCCCTCCGTGCTGTGGCATCCATAAGGGTTACAGATTTCCCTTGGCATGGCAAAGAGCTACCAGAGGAGGTTAGGACCACACATTTGGATTTAAGCAGCTGTGTTTCCCCCAGAGCTGTCTGTAGGGATCTTTTAATTTGGGTCTCAGCCTGTCCACAAATGAGCACTCTCTGTAATATGTCAAGAATAAACTTCTTACTGTTTCAGCTTTAATGGCAGGGACTGTCCATTGCTGTAAGTATATTTATTACTCTGTCTATAATATGCTATGGCCATAGTTTGCTAAGTTTATTATTTAGTAGCAGTGTTGTATCAAACAATTTCCATCATTTTTTTTCCATAAGTTTTGCTGTTAATGCTGTTCTGGCTGGTTTGGGGGGACCCTTTTTCAGGAAGCTGGTCTACAATAAAACAAACTTATAAAAAATCAGTTATTTTTAATTTGGGTAAGCTTCTCAGCACAATTCAACATAAGGTCCAACATCAAGTCCTTTTGTTACAACTGAGGGGCTGTAAAAAGGCAGAAATGAGCTTTGTGGGAGGGGGAATGTTAAACTATGCTATTGCTTCACGCGTAGCTCATGGGTGGGATTTCAGACATAATCTGTTAAAGTGCAGAGACTGAGTTTGTAGGGGTGGAATTAAGAGATGGAGGAGCAGCAGAAAATTGCTAGAACAGTTTGGCTACCTCATCTGACAGCACCATGGAAGCAAAGTTACTTGGGATGGCTTACACAGGTTACCACCATTAGAAGAGGAAGATCATGCCCAGTGCCACCACTACCTTTGCTCCTTACTGAGCTGATTCCATTTCCTAACCTGGCAGAAAACTCTCCACAGTCTGGCTGGTTCTGACACACGCAGACACAGGAAGGAATAGAATCTCCACCAGCAACAGTGGGAAACTATTAGATGGCTCCAAATCAGCTGTATCCCAGGAGTGTATTTAGAAGAGATTGCTGAGCTCCCCTTTCCTCTCCTTTCATCTATTTCTCCACTTCAGCCACCAGCAAGGTCTCTCCTCATCAACAGTAAGTTAATGTGCTTGTAGTTCTTAGATGTGCTGTGAAGGGAAAGAATTAAAAGGAAAGGATAAGCAAGGCTGTGGGTGGGAAGTGATCATCTCATCCACTGTTTATTCAGCCTGTAATGCAGCTCAGAGAGAAACATCCAACTTTTCTTATTTCTTTAAGGAATGCTGTCCTGCTGCTGCAGGGAGTCCCCAGCACTGTGCAAATCAGTGCATTTAATCCCACAGTCCTCAAAGCAGGAAAACAAGTAAGTGAAAGGGTTGGGATGGTTGTACTGCTGCGTTAAAATAGTTCATTGGGTTTTCCAGAGCTTGTCATGCTTCTCCGTTTACATCCAGTTATGTGTCACACTTCATTCTGGGGACTCTTACCAACACCCACATCCCTATGCAGGGGACTCTTACTTCCACCTGAAATCAGGCTCAGTTCAGAGAAGAAATTTTCTTCTTTGAATAACTGCTATTTGCTACCTGCAGAGTGGTCAAGTGTTTCACCTAGGGGTGTGAAAATTGAGTGCTTAATCCCATTCTGTCTCCGTTAACTGTACTGATAAGTTCTTAGGATAATTTATCTGTATGTCTTTGCTTGGTTGCATTGTTTGCTCTGCCTAATTAAGATTCTCTAAATGGTAGACAGGAGGTTGTGCAGCAAACAAGCTCTAAACAGGATTTCCGTCCCCTCAATACACCCTCTGCTAGGAGGTTCAGTACCCCAACTGTATACAGGTCAGATCTGGCCTTCATTTTCTTTATGTCTCGTACACTAAAAATGAGCTTCATAATCTACAGCAAATCAGATCCTTTAAACAGAAGTTTAAAGCAATCTGAAGGAAAGCAAATATTGTCTGAAGACTTAAGTACAAATGCTTAGATGTGTCAGTTCTGGAAGATGGGTAAAAGCATTTCACGAAAAGGCTCTCATTCCCTAGTCAGTCTTTGTTTTTTGAGAGCCATTTCTCATGACATCTAATATTCACCAATAAAGGTACTTCTCAGTATGAATTAAAAATACAAAGTTTCGGAGAGACTTTTGTCCAAAAAAGGTATGAAATACAAATCTTTTGTTATCCCCTTCACAGGAGGCTGCCTTTGGGAAACATTTCTCGTGAGATTGACTGGCAGAGGTTTGAACCCCTTGCCCAGCTTAGACTGGTGAGGTGTATGGTGTAACTAAGGGTTCTATCCTTCTGGCTTGGAAAATTATGGAGAAGAGATAGCACTTTAAGAAAACTGCATCTTTCTCATTTCCATTTAATTAAATTTGTCTTCTTCCCATCTGAAATCTGCTAGGATGAGCACACGCAGCAGAACGGACTGACAGTGCTTGGCAATCTGTAGCATTAAGTATGGCTTGAAAGCCAGTTCACCTATCATGTTTTCTTTCAAATTTTCCATTTTTTGAAATTTTCCATATTTCAGCAAACCCTTGCAAATGTGTGGACACGTATACAAGTTGTCAGGATTTAAAAAGGAGGTGAACATATCACTGCAATTTAGTTCAGCACCATTACCAGGCTTCCTGTGCATCACTGAAATAAGATGAACAGTCACATTCCTCACGATGGTATGACAACGAAAATACTGTTTGCGTCCTAGTATCGTGATTTATAGTCTAGTCACCCAGATAGTTTTAGGAGAGGGGAGGAGAGACCCAGGCTAGGTGTGGGGAATCCCATGCTCTCACCTGCAGTGATACCGTGGCTCAGTTATTGTTGCTCTCTGCTAATTCCTTTTGCCTCATAACATTCCCTTTCTATGAGATGCTCTCTGGGAAGGAGGTATCCCCACGATGTATCCGTGCTGCTATTTTAGTGACTGGAGTCCATGTGGCTCTAAGTGTTTCTTTGGAACTGATTTTACCCTGGCCATAGCTCAGGTAACACCAGCAGCCTTCACGACTCCATGGAGTGCAGCTGCCCTGCTATTTACCCCCTGACCTGTGTGGGTTTTGTAACCTGTGCAAAAGCTCTGGGTGGCCTCCAGCATCAGGCACAGCCTCAGCGTGAAGGAGAGATGGAGCAGTCACACAACAGACTCACACCATTACCATCACACTGGCCAGTACTAACAAGGCACTGCATTTCCCTAATTCACCCCTTCTTCTCTCTCCTCACCAAATCCTTATTTGCTTCCCATGAGCAGTAACCAAGTTAGTTTTAGCTGTCTTCAGTGAACATGTCCTGGTGCCTGATGAATCTTTGCGGACATAAATCAACGCACTAACCCAGGAGAAAACTATTCTTCTAGTTCACTCCTCTAGATCACTCCTCTCATCACAGCATCAAAGCTAATACAAACCAGGACCTTGAGCAACTGAATGTATTTGACTTCCCTGCATCCTGTACCTGTCCTGAGCTGTCCCACATCCACACAAAGACAGAAAACTTCCCGAGGCATGGGGAACAACTAAACAAGAATTCATTTCTAGTTTAAATGTGCCTTAAGATCTGCAGCTGCCACACTCTAACAAAATAGAGAACAGGTCAAAAAAGCACTCACTAGATGAAACCCCTCTACAGCGTTACCGCTAAGATTTTAGTGCCAGGGGAATACATTGCGGAGTCTGACATGTATTTATCTCTCAGTTTATCAGAGGATTGTGTCAAAGAAAATGAAAAGTAAAAGATAAGTTAGTTGGAGACTGACAAGACCATGTTGTCTAGGTTGCTCGAACAGCAACACAGCAACATGTTAACCAGCATCGTTAGCAAAATAGTGAATAGGAATTGCACGCCTGATGGCACTTGTGAAGAGCAGCCACCACCTAATGAGTGCCACGGGTCTTTGGTTAGTGCCGTGTACTGCCAGCTACATCTGTGAAACAAGGTGAAGATAAAAGATAAGGAATAATAAAGTAGAATGTCATTAATCAGCTTCTACAAAAGTAGCATATCAGTAGATAGCATTTAATAATACATCGCCCCAAGGAGCTCCACATCTGAGCCTGATCTCATCTTCTGCATAAAGCATCTCCCTTGAGCCCAAGCTGTCTTTGTTCACTTTATGAACTGCAGTATCAGACCCGCTTTGCCATTAGTGGGTGGTAGCAGGAGGCTCATCCAGCCAGGAGGTGATACACAATGCATAGGCGACCTTTTTGCTGCCTTTAAGAAACTAACTAACTAAATAAGGCAACCATCCAGGTTAATCCACCACCCAATGAGCCACAACTGCCAGCAAGCCCACCCACTGCTAGTTGACAAGAAATAAGATTACACTGAAGACCTGCCAACAGGTGTCACACAGCTCCTGGGTCAACCAAAGCAAATGAGCTTACCCGTTAAAATGTCAGGAATATCAGTATGGGGGGGAGGGGTGGGATCCATCTTGAGTTACTTTAGGTATCTCCAGCCAGTTTAGTCATACTTTAATGAGGAGAAGGGAGAGAAATTGGTAATTTCATGGAATAATTCATAGGAAACTAATTATTTTTTTTCTCAGAAGCAGTATGTGATACTCTGGGTTGGCAAAAATCTACACCTAGGGATGATGGGTACTCTACAGGTTCTACAGAAAAATGAGGGGATAGTTTTAGACTGCTAAAAACAATTGCTGTGGATCTTCATCTTTGCAATCAGTGAAGTTGATTTTCTTCATGGGACCTCATATGGTGCTGTCTTGGATTTGTGACCAAAACAGTGTTGATAACACACTGGTGGTTTAGTTATTGCTAAGCAGTGCTTAACACAGCATTAAGGTCTTCTCTGCTTCTCATGCTGCCCCACCAGTGAGTAGGCTGAAGGTGCACAAGAAACTGAAAGGGGAGACAGTCAGGACAGCTGACCTCAACTAGCCAAAGGAATATCCCACAACATATGATGCCATGGTCAGCAATAAAAGCTGTGGGAAAGAAGGAGGAAGGGAGAGATGTTTGGAGTGATGGCATTATACACGATGGAGCCCTGTTTTCCTGCAGATGGCTGAACACCTGCCTGACAATGAGAAGTAGTGAATTAATTCTTTATTTTGCTTTGTTTGTGCACGCAGCTTTTGCTTTGCTTACTAAACTGTCTTTATCCCAACCCACGAATTTTTGCACTTTTACCCTTCTGATTCTCGCCCCTACCCCACCGAGGGGGAGGGAGTGAGTGACTGTGCGGTGCTTAGCTCCCTGCTGGGGCTCAGCCACAACAGCCATAAAAACTTTGGCTTCTCTCATGATGTTCCTCCCAATGGAACTAGATGATCTTTAAAGGTCTCTTCCAACCCAAATCATTCTGTGATTTTATGAGATGCATTGTTCTGTATGAAAAGCCTATTTTTTTTCGTGCCACCTTTTCCAGCAGGTGTCTCACGTAAGTGGCACCGTGCAGGTGAACGAGTGTGTGAGCTCAATTCTGGGGAAGCAACAGGCATGTTTCAAACACAAAACAGCAGTTGTGCAACATGCCTGGGTGTTCCACATATATGGAATACATATGGTATGTGTAGTATTGTCCATCCTCATGTACAGGTGTTGTGTGACTGTGCAGCTGGAAACATGTCAACAGCCGCACTGAACTCTAAAAATAGCCCTCAGATCCAGGGCAGGAATGGGTGATGTGTGTACACGTCAGAGCTGTGAAGGCAGCTGTGATTAGCTAAGCAGCTGAAGAAGTGGAGAGGTGCAATTTTGCATTGCTTCTCACAGAGGAAACAGAGCACATTTTAATCATTCCTACAAACCATATAGAGACATCACCAAGTACACCCCAAAGGCAACACAGTGATGAGATGAATCAGTTGGGAGAAGGTTTTCCTCCTGCTGACTTTGTGCTGCTGTTTCCAATATACATGATTAGTTCAGATAGGCCTTCCTTACAGGTGTCCATTGCAGTCTAACACATTCCCTGTTTATTTCAGAGGATACATACACATTGTTGGTCAATCACTGATGGCATTCTACAGTAGGAAGAGTAAATGCTGTATCCATGGCATGACCTGAATCTGTTCTTATCTTTAGACCTCTTTCTAGATCTTCCTCCAAACCTTTTCCACCCATTGTTTTTTCCATGTCTATCCTATTAATAGGTTACAGAGAGCCAAAACACAGGCTTGAGCACTGATGTGACTTTCTATACCTTTAGAATCTTAGTCCTTGACATCATTTTGTCTTAGACCAATCAGCATTATCCTCCAGAAATACCTTGACATGGTTGAGAGGTTACTAATGCCAATTTCTTCTCGGAAAGGGTGGTCGGGCATTGGAACGGGTTGCCCAGGGAGGTGGTGGAGTCACCGTCCCTGGGTGTGTTTAAGGAAAGGTTGGATGTGGTACTTAGGGACATGGTTTAGTGGGTAATAGGTGGTGGGGGGCCGGTTGGACTAGATGGTCCTTGAAGCCTCTTCCAACCTTAATGATTCTATGATTCTATGATTCTATGATTCCCAGCAGCTTGGAACATGTCATAATGGTTCAAGAGGTAGAGTTCAGCCAAACCAGCTGGCCTTAAGACCCAAGAAGTTATCCAAGACATATAGTACTACTATAGGATAGCATTTATATCCTTACAGCTCCCCCTTACATCTGGTTCTGAAACAATTGTTTTCCGCAACCTTGTCCTCAAATGATTTGACCTGTATGTTGTTTTTTTTTAAAGTCTTAGTAATGTCAAAGCAGTCATTTAACTTAACTTTCCATCCAGCCTATCTCCAACATCTGCTGTAAGAAGGGGAAATGAAATGCAGACCTGAAGTGCCTCCATTACCTCTAAAAGCAGCATAGGGAGAATGGCTCTGAAGTAGACCCCTAGCTTCTAGAGCTGGAGGAGATGAATCCCACACCAGCAGTCTAGATCACACTCTTGCAGCGACAGGTCTTCATCATCATCTGCAAACTCAAGAAACTTGTGTGGAGGTGTCCTGGTTTTGGCTAGCACTGGGGCTGAACCATGACAGGAGATCAGCTATAGTGAGGCTAACTTTAATGGCAGCAGGCTTGGCTGAGGTGGGGCTGGGAAGTGAAGGATTTGCAGAGCATAAGGGTTCTGGGTGAAAAGCAAGAGACTAAATGGTGGAGATACTGGCAGGTAGTTAAACACAGAGAGACTTTCTGCAGTGAGTCAAATGAAGAAGTTTAAGAAGCACTTTAAGACAAGTAGTCACAAAATATTGCAGAGAAGTGAAGTGACTAATCCCATTAGATGAACTAGCTTTCATTCCCCATATTCAGATAGTTAATCCCCATATTCAAATCTTGTAAGCATAGAGATCCTCTGTCTCCTCAAGAATATATTCTTGATCTCCCTTTGATTGCATCTTGGATGATGAGTTTGGCCCAGAACACGGTGGCTGATGCATTAGCTGGAGCACAGGAGGTAGCAAGATGGAGAGGTGTCATCACAGAACAATGCAGTCAAGGAAGTCACCTTATTTCAAACTACTTTTCTCTGTGATTTTTTTATGCTTCTGACTAGACTGGCAGATCAAAGGCACGTGACATCTGTAGGTCGTGAAGACTGGTGATTTTGTAAGCATCTCTTGCAGAGCTATAACGAGCTGGGAAAAATACTGTGACAGAAAAAAACATTCCAAAGATGTCCATAGGAAAAACACAACTGAGAGGAATGGATTGAAGGAAACCCCCCCCACACACACACACACACAAAAAAAACCCCAAACTAAAACCAAAATCAGACAAACAACAACAACGACAACTAACCAAAGAAAACCTGAAACCAAAACCGTGCTTACACCTCTGTTAGCTCAGCCTGGCTCTCCCTTGTTGTCTCAACTGGGTTCAAGCTAACATAGATGCTTCCTTGGCATAGAGCTGACAGCCTGATTTCAGGTTGTTCCTTCTCGCAATTTACCTGTTCAGTTTAAGAGTGGCAGTGAGAATCTGTCACTTCTGACATGGTGCCAGAACATGTAAAACATTTGGTGTGTCATACTTCCAATCTCTGCTGACTCTGTTCATATATATTTTGGTCAAATTATCAGAAGAGTTTATTTCCTCCTTAAGCTGCCTTTGCCAACTAAATAAATGAGTAACCAAAGAATGAGACTAACTTTAGTAAATCCTTAGGAGGTAATTCAGCCTTGACAGAGTCTGTTAAGAAAAGTATTTTAGTCTTGTATATCTAGATAAAACAGACTTCTAATTTTCTTTAGCAAAGAGCTTTGGCTTCCTTGTGTGGATGCCCTAAAAGCTATGCTTTCTCTTCTGTCACCAAAAAACCCAACAATATCTACGCAGATTTTCTTCATCCAAGTATTACCTTAACTACTTTAATATTGCTTTAAAAATGAGTAAAAAACCTAAAAAAGGCTCAAAAAGCCGTATAATATATGACTCCTAATAGAGACAAGATAGGACAAGAGGGAATGGCTGCAAGTTGCTCCAGGGGAGGTTCAGGTTGAAAATTAGGAGAAATTTCTTCTTGGAAAGAGTTTTCAGGCATTGGAACGGGTTGCCCAGGGAGGTGGGGACTCACTGTCCCTGGGGGTGTTTAAAGGAAAGTTGAATGTGGTACTTAGGGACATGGTTTAGTGGGTAATAGGTGGTGGGGGGACGGTTGGACTAGATGTTCTTGGAGGTCTCTTCCAACCTTAATGATATTATGATTCTTTGACAGAGTCTGGCTAAATTAACAGGTTCTTCAGTCTCTACATATTTGACTGCAGATATTTTTATTGTATATTGATATAAATTCTCAATCATCAAACCTCAAAATCAACCCAAGCTGCACGAACTCTCAAAGTGATTTACTTTTTATAACAATGTGTATTTCCATGAACTAAGATAAAATCACTGGACTGTGAAGGGGATGGAATATTCCACAGAAAGTGCTGAAATCTAGTACCAACCCTGATGACACCAGTGACCTCCTTGCTCCTCAGGAGGAAGATGCAGATCCCTTCAGTCCCAGGTTCAACCGGGTCACACCCTGGCCACACCACCCTCTGCAGGAACTAACTGACTATTTTACGTGCGTAAGCCTGACACATCTGGCATGCTGAAGACTTGCTGTGAGCAATTGGCTAGCAGTGGAGGGTGCCAGATGATGCACGGTGTTGACAGATGTGCGGCGAGGTGAACTGATCCTGCCTTTTTCTGCTTGCCGTGTCGCAGCAAGAATTGCACCATACACGCCAAGCCTTGCGAACCTGTACACGCCAAGCTATGCGAACCTGCCCGGCGTTGTTCAGAAACTTGCCTTCATTAAAAATATAGGAGTGCCCTCTGGTGGTAAGCTGAACATCTAAAGCTGAAGTTTCAGTGTCATTAAAAATTACATTTTTCTCAACTGTAAATACATACAGTTTGTTCCCGGTAAACCAGAAGAAACTGCAGGGCCCAGATCAGTTTTTAATTACATCAGAGGATATTTTCACCTAACCATTGCTCCTGCTTAGGCAACTTGGAGACATTTTTCTTGTATTCTTAAAAAAAAATTTCATTTGATTTAATCTTCCCTACTTTAATAAAAGCAGTGGGACACAGCTTGTCTTGGTGTACTAGGGATTGATGTTTCACCTCCTGAAACGTAAAAAGACTAGCTGCTTAACAGTTACCAAGTGTAAGACATTTTATGTTGAATATATAATTTTGGTGGGATTGCAGCACACAGACCTCTGTTTTAGATGACTAAATTTTCTCTATAGCTATGGGAGAGTTAGATACAACCAAAAGGGCATCTTTTCACTAGCGGTATTCCCCAGGGCTCAGTCTTGGGGCCAGTGCGGTTCAACATCTTATCAACGACCTGGACGAGGGGATAGAGTGCACCCTCAGTAAATTTGCATACAGCATCAAATTGGGAGGCAGTGTCAGTCTGCTCGAGGGTAGGAAGGCTCTCCAGAGAGATCTCGACAGGTTGGATCAATGGGCTGAGGCCAACTTTATGAGATTTAACAAGGCCAAGTGCCGGGTCCTGCACTTTGGTCACGACAACCCCAGGTAGCGCTACAGGATTGGGGTGGAGTGGCTGGAGAGCTGCCTGGCAGAGAAAGACCCGGGGGTACTGGTTGACAGCCGACTCAACATGAGCCAGCA
>VWZZ01005752.1:66810-150578 GCA_013399095.1 Psophia crepitans
GAGACCTGATCGCTCTCTACAACTACCTGAAAGGAGGTTGTAGTGAGGAGGGTGTTGGTCTCTTCTTCCAAGTACCAAGTGATAGGACAAAAGGGAATGGCTTCTAGTTGCGTCAGAGGAGGTTTAGGTTGGATATTAGGAAAAACTTCTTCACAGAAAGAGTAGTGAGGTACTGGAACAGACCGCCCAGAGACGTGGTTGAATCACTGTCCCTGGAGACATTCAAAAAACGTGTAAACGTAGCAATCCAGGACACGGTCTAGTAGGCATGGTGGTGTTAGGTTGACAATTGGACTTGATGATCTCAGAGGTCCTTTCCAACCTTAGTGTTCCTATGATTATATGATTTTTATTGACAATATAAAAAACTACTCTTGCATGTAGTAGCGTAAACTCCTTATGTTTTGGACTTTGGTGATTACCCTGTGCAAGCACTTCTATATCATAAAGGAGACCTAAATATATAACTTTTAAACCTTCATGTCAGGGTAGAAGAATCTTCCCATCTTTCTGTTTAATGGCTGTAAATTCCTCACACTCAAAGGAAAGCACAGTAAGAACAGCAAAACAACCTCTGCCCAACCCAACGCTAGCCTTCTGGCAGCCTAGCTTGTGATGGAGAAATGGTTTACATCTAGCAGGATCCCTCTGTGTTAAAATTATTTCTTTAAAGCTAACAGTCATGCCTGCAGAGTTTGATTCTCCAATACAGTCAGTGTTTTGGCTTGAATATAAAAGCTCCTGTGCTTAAACTTACATGTATGCCAAAGTATGTGCCTGGATCGGAGCCCAGTGCAGTCAGCTATTTCTTCTGTCAAAGTTGTACTCAGAAACAAGTTCAGATATGCCAAAGGGTTTTGGACAGTTATGGTCTTTCCCTAAGCCTCAGTTATTAATGCAGTAGAGCAAAATACTCAAATGTGTGGCATCATAGAGTTATCATCGTTAATAAATACACTTCCAGTGTACCCAGAATGGGGTCATTCCAGAAAAGAAAGAACATCATTGTTTAAATATCTTGTATGTACAGGCAACAGGATTTTATGTATCCTAAGATACAAAAAAAAAAAAAAAAAAAGTATCTTGAGGCGTTTGGAAAAAAGCAGCACCAAGTAGAGTGAATTAGGAACTCTGTTCCAACTTGCCATGTTTATGAAAATAGTTATTTTGGGGCTAATAGCTATAGAAAAGGAAGAAGGGGATGTCCATGCAAAAGCACAATAACTGGTTTCAAAGGTGACAATGTTGTAAAACCTGACTCTTGTGTGTGGTAAGGGCTTGGTACCTGCCTTTCTGTAGACAGTAATGACACCTGCAGCACTATTTTAAAACAGTTCACTTTGGTTTACTCGTATGAATTTTTTTGTTAAAACTCACTGCACTATGCTTTTGGAACATTTTGTAGTTTCACAGGTTATTAGGCCAACTGATGAAAGAGAAAACTGTTAAAGGTATTAAATACAAATAGGTCATCTCAATTCAAGGAATCGAGCTGAGGCTGGGAGACAGTCTGGAAAGCATCATATCTTTACCCTGCCCTCCAATGCTTCCTAAAAGTTTGCTTTTTGCCCTTGCTGCAGAACAGCAGTGGGGTTAGGCTGACTTTTGGTGTGATCCACTGGTGCCATCTTCATGTTCATGTTCGTTTATCTATTTAAGCTTGGACTCACTAGGGCTGTGCTACAACACTGCAAGACCAGCTGAAAGAGCTCGGTGACAAAGTAATGTTAGTTCTGCCTCGTAGAGCAAAATTTCTGCTTCTCTTTAACCTCAGGGCTCTGAAGACTTCCTTGCAGACCCACAAGGCTCAAGACCAGTTTGAGGTTATGGCAGAGCTTTCCCTGTGGTCAGGATGCTGAGGGAGATGGTTGGTTTGGGGAAATTTCAGACCCTTCACCTTCAGAGAGCAGGACAGGAAGGCAGGAGTCATTTAATCCTAACTCAGAGTGGGTCTATATGTTTTACCATATAATAAATAGACCTGACATTATAAGTAGTGGACAAGTAAGTATAAGCAACAGCTATAGGCAACAGATATTCAATGCAACTTTCATAATGTTCATAGAGAATAATATAACAAGAAATAAAAGACAAGAATTAAAAGATAAGAAAATTCAGAAGAAATAAATTAGTCAACCCAGCTACAAACCAAAGAGTGTTTGTACAGAGTGATGTAACTGTGCATTATCAGCAAACACCATGTAGTGCCAATGGTATCCAACCACCTTCCACAGAGGAAGAATAATTTTACTTAGTGATAAAAGTCTAAAATAATCATTTCGCAATAGGACGCTCTTTTCTGGCACTGAGCCTGTCTTCAGGCAGAAATTTCCATTCCCTCATACCCCGCAAATTTTTGAAATTTTTTCTCTGAAGGAGCATAGTCTTAAATGTTATTTCTTTCCTCATATTTATTTAAGGTTACACAGGCAATGAGTGAGAAAGGAAATACCATACAGTTCGTCATATTGTAATGCATGAATGACTGCAACTGCCTTAGCTGTTATTTAATGTATAGTGATGTGTTTAAAGTTTGATTTTGTGCTATTTTATTATTTACTTTGAGAGACCAATCTCTTGGGATGGGATGGGGTGGGGGAGAAACTGATTTCCAGAGCCAATTCAGCAGAGACTACATTCAACAGAGGCGAATCCAATTTAGGCAAACAGCTGCCTGGACTGCTTTAGGTCTGTTGCATTCTGCATTTGGACTTTTCAAAGTCGCTTCCAATTTTATTTTTTATTTAAGCAAGTACCTTCAAAGTGAAGTGTGAGATACTTTTCATTGCTCACCATTTGTTCATAAGCCTTAAAGGAGAAATGAAAAGCATCTTCTATAAGGAAAAAATTACTAAGCAGGGTACTTCAAATTAAAATGACAAATCTCCAGGGGTTCCTAGAGATACTGTCATCACCCCGTGAAAAAATAAAGCAGCACAAACCAAGACTGCTATTTCAATTGCACTGACATGGAACTGTGCTATAGGGATATAGCTGTCCCTGTTGCCAGCAGGTCTGTGTTACTGTGATAAATCTGTGTCAGCGTAAAGCCTTTCTGTCGACACGTCAGTGTGTCTAGAGTTGGAGCTGCAATCAGATACAACACCCTGAGCAAATCTACCGGACTCAGACACAAACTTGCCAGATTGGGCTTGCACGGAGGTGGGAAAGCCTCTGTCATGACACCCACGCAGTCATATCCTCAGATTAGCCATCCTAATGAGCGCCCAGCAAATTGCTGTGTGTGCAGAGCCTGTCCGCGGCCATCCCGCTCTGCCCAGGAGAGGGATGGATGGTTGCTCTCCGTTAGAGGGCAACAGGACACCGTGCTCACAGGGAAATTACTGTCTGAAACCGCTTTTTAATGGGAATACTCAACAGTGTGTTTAGTAGCCTCCGCTTTCTCCATGCTAAAAGCTTGGGTTTGGGGTTCACCCTGTCTGTTTGGTTATGCCTGTGGGCTGGAGGGGAAGCTGTGCGTGCAAAGCGCTTCTTTGTGCCAGCTGCCCAGAGGTAATGTCCCACCTATGCTGCAATTGATGGTCAGTGCAAAATCTCTGCTTAGTGGAAACGGTCTCCGAAGTCATTCCGGTGGATCCACCACATTGGATGGAGGCGTTTATCATAGCTGGCTGTGCTTTGAACAAGGTCCCCCACGGGATGGGTCGGGGAAGGGTCTCTGATTTGCTGCCCCATGGTGTCCTGCAGAGAAGCCTCTCTCTGCAGATGGAGTCTGGGATGGTGGGTTATGTTAGGTACAGATACTGAGATTATCCCCTCTCATTTGCCCCTTTGATTTGAACAGGGACAAAATAAAAGGCAGACCTTAAAACAATATTTGGACTGTATAGGTTTACCAGATCAGCCACCTCCTCCACTTCACAAGACACTTTAGCTAGCTTAACTGTCCTTGCATAGCACAGTTCTGACAGCCAGCTGAGCATCCTCACCCTCACCAGTGAACTGTTCCCACTGCAAACGTGGAGGTGACGGCAAGAGCAAACCAGTGTATAAAGCTTCATTCATCTGTCAAAATTATCGCCGCTGGACATCACCGAATCACAATTCCTCACCAGGCTTGCAGTAGAAAACTACACATAGAAATGCATGTGCAAATAGTTTGAGCTTCAACTTTTACACTGAGAATGGGTGCAATCCTGTCGCTCTGCAATCCCAGCTGTGAGCTCCCTCCAAACGCATGCCAGGCTTCAGCTGCCAGCATGCCTGATATCCATGGCCCCAGCGTGTACCTCTGCTCCTACTGCTGGGAAAGAGCAGAGGGAAAATTTGTAGAAAGCAAAATAAAAATACAGTGGAAGTACCTTTGAGATAGGGTTGTTAGTAGCTCAACGATTCAAACAGGAAAACATCAACATGGAGATGTATAAAGTCCTAAAAGGAAAAAAAAAAAAAGGACAAATCCATGGGGACAGGTCAGGAGCTAGCTGGGAATCCCCGGGCTTTTGGATGAGTCTTCAGAGCCATCTGTGTGCACAGAGCTGGTGAAAACTGGTGTCTCAGCACCACTGGGGATGCACTCCAAGGAGCTGGGGAGGCCAAGTAGCCCACTCAGAGCCCACCCTGCCAGCAAAGATTCTCCACAGCCATGAGCCTACTAGCCTCAAAGCTCGGCAGACCATAGCCACCTTTGCATGTGACAGAAATAATACAGAGCAATAAATAGTTGCCTTATAATTTGTATTTCTTGCTGGAACAGTTTGTGCTTGGCTAAAGATGCCAGAGCAGACAGGCCCAAGAGAGATCGCAACAGGAGAGGTGACCGAACAAGGAGGGGAGAAGCTGGAGGCATCCACCAAACCTCCCTCCAAACTTCTTGACCCTCACCCTGGTTGACACATTTGACCAACACTGTTGTCACTGTGCATGGTTTTCCCTGTGTTTTCTCAGGCCTTTCACACAGGAGTAAGGGGCAAAGAAAAGGATTTAGGAAGGATAATCAAGGAAAGGAGTTGTAATTTGCTCTTAAACTTAGGCTTTTAGATGATGACCTTCCTTTAAGGTAAATATACATTAACTTGTTTATTTGATAAGCTGAACAGAGCTTGTGATTTTTTGCTTGGCACTAAAAGTTTTCTTGGAGCAGATGACAAAATGCCCTGGTTGTACAACATGGAATATTAAAGAAAAATTACTTTGGCAAACAGAAAGTTTCCTGGTAAATATTCTTTGGCTCTGTGGGAGCGGTACTTAGCCGACCCAAAGTGTTTGCTCTCCACAGAGCAAAAGACAAGTAACACAAAAGTCCGTGAGACTGTAATCTGCAGATCTATCTTTTTTCTATTTCCCTCCTAANCAACACAAAAGTCCGTGAGACCGTAATCTGCAGATCTGTCATATGAGAATGTCACGATGTAAAACCTTTTTTCTATTTCCCTCCTAAAGCTACACAGATGTGGGGAAGACCCATGTGGTGAAATTTAAACACCTAGCCATACACAGGGGATGTACAATAAATCTCCACATATATTCTCTTCATTGTAATGGAAGACAGGACAAATCCGTCTGCAGGATTAAAGATAGTGTATTCAAGCTGGATGAAATTCATCACTGATACTTAAGGAACTAATTGAACAAATCTTTGAACCATAAAAAACCAACTTGATGAAGGCAATCGCCTTATGGAAGAAGTGTTTTAGAGCTTTGGGAAGATGAATATGGAATTTCTCCTAAAAAGGGAACTAAAGGATATTTGAATAATTGTCCACGGAAAAATTCTTGATTAAATTCTTGAAAAAAATCAATGCATAAATCCATAAATACTTTGTGGATAACAAAACACATCTAATATTTCAGATTTCCATCGAGCAGGCCTGCAAGATGAAGAGGCCTCACAGTAGCTAAGTCCTTAAAAGGGAGTTTTTATGTACATAAAGCAGAAATGTGAAACAAGTTACTCTGCTGCTCTGGTATGCAGACTGCTGGTACATACGATAAGAACCTGCTCAAGTTCAACTGGAGCTAGGCAGAAGAACCAAGGCTAAAGTAGAATATGGTAAAGTAAATACAACCAGTATGAACTGGAAAATGGCAGGGGTGTTTTGGGTTGGAATGATACTCACACCTACTGTATCAGTAAGACCATATAAGGACAAGATGGCCTAGGGAATGCTATTGGCAGTACCAGGTTTTGGATACACTAGAAGCAAAACTAGGATTAAAGGGGAAACTGTAATTAGGAAAGGACTGCTTATTTGAGAGGAGTTTGAGAAGAGAAAATGGGGTGCAAGGGCAGTGAAGAGTGTGGCTTAAACTCAGAGAAATGGAAAATAAAGAACAAAATCAAAGAACTACTGTAAATGAATCATCTGGCAGCAAGAGTGTAGATACTTACAGACATCACTGATGCCAACCTGCTGGCCTAAGTCCACCAGAACAGTTGAGGGTCCCCTCAATGGACAACCCATTCTACTTTCTATCAACATTGGTGGGGGGGAGGGGGGGAAGGGGAATAGCATTGGGTGGCAGTATTTATAGAATTGTAGTTTAATAGTGGATCTACTTAAATTAGATTTAAGGGCTATAATTGAGACTTGGAGTTGTTCAGCCTGGAGAAGATAAGGCTCCGGAAAGAACTTACAGCAACCCTCCAGTACCTGAAGGGGCCTGCATGAAAGCTGGAGAGGGGTTGTTCAGAAGGGAATGGAGTGACAGGGTGAAGGGTAACGGTTTTAAGATGAAGGAGGGTAGATTTAGATTAGATATGAGAAAGGAATTCTAACATTCTAAGAGGGTGGTGAGACACTGGAACAGGTTGCCCAGAGAAGCTGTGGCTGCCCCTGGATCCCTGGCAGTGTCCAAGGCCAGGTTGGATGGGGCTTTGGGCAACCTGGTCTGGTGGAGGGTGTCCCTGCCCATGGCAGGTGAGTTGGAACTAGATGATCTTTGAGGTCCTTTCCAATCCTAACCATTCTATGATTCTGTGATTCTGTTAGTAGTTTCCTAGTTGCACATAAATGCCTGCTTAGCCATATAAGTCAATTAATATTAGTAGCTTGTTATTTTGTTAATTGGATTATAGATTATTTTGGTTTCTTAGATTCTTGATGGAGATTACTGGCTGCTTTGTTTATGACCTCAAAGTGAGTTCACTAATGAATAAACAATCGGTTTGCATAAGTTACATCTGAAGTGTCCGATCCAAAGAGGGAGTATCAATCCTTAGCTGCAACAGATGGATAACTGGCAAAATGAGTAAACTGAAAGCAATGGACAAGATATGCTTTGATTTTAACAAGATTCTTGATAATGACTTACATGTCGTTACATATAAAGAAAGAAAATGTGGTTTAGGTCACATCTCCATGAAGGAAACCCACACTTAGTTGAAACTCGGAAAAGTTTCAATTCACATTTCACTTTGACATGAAGAATTGATATCAGGTAAGGGCCCTGAGGGCTCCCGTGCTGTGTGAGCCAATCATGATTTTAATTGTTTACTTGTGCAGTTGAACAGAAAGTTTAATTCCAAAATTTTTTTGTATAATTGAACCTGGTTGAGGGTTCACATTGTGTAGGGGATAGGACTAGAATTCATAAAAGAGCCTAATAAGTTGGAAATGTTATCTGGGCAAATAAAAGATGAGACGACAGAATAACAAACTATATGAATGCAAACTGGAGGATAGCAAACTCTAAAATGGATGAAACATCAAAAAAGGCGTGTTTTGTTCTGGAATGTAGTAACCACCTTCCTGTTACTAAAAGCTGTAAGTTAATTATTTCACTCTGTTCACCATCAGTAAGTCCTAAGTTGATGTAGTATTATTCCAAAGCAATTTATAATGTATTTCTATGTAAATATTAGTACAGAGATGACTCAGTACATACCTGCTATACTGCACTTTCTGGGAATTCCTAGCACAGTTTTTTAGAACAGGGATATGTGAGTCCAACTTTATGCTGGGCGAAGTAATTTGAACAGTAACTTAAAATATTACATGGCTTCAGTAAGCAAGACAGTGGCTTCTTTCTTGCAGATATTTGAAATTTTCAGGGTTTTTTTTCCCTACCAGAAATTTACAGCTGTAACAATCCCAGTACCATCATTTCTTCATCTAGAGCAACACTTTACCTCAGGCAATGGGAATTTTAGTGAGGATACATTTGGCCCACATGATATATCAAGACCTTCCTCAGTTTCTCAACGTGACTGTGAGACTGATAATGTTCAGAAAAAAAGCAGGAAACAGTTTGACTAACTAGAACAAGGAGATTTATGTATTATTCCTTTTTTGAGGAGGAAGGAGTAACAAGACCAACATGAATCTTTGGTCAGAATAGAATAAAACATGCAATATAATAATAATCAGAGATGGTATTGTCGGTGGCCCATACACTGTAGTGTGTATTTCCAAGAAGAGATGATCCATAAATCAATATTTCTCCATCATAAAGTAACAATCCTTAAAAAATGACAGGACAAATAAGAAAAAAGTAAAAAATCAACAAGCATATGTAGCAGAAAGCTAGAGTCAAAGATTTAAGATTTCACCAAAATACTTTAAATGACAGCATTGGAAGTTTAATTCGACTTGAAACAAGAAGCCCGAAAAAGTCACCACCATGGGACTTCCGTAGCTGCTCTAAAGTGCTCCCAAAAGCCATTCATATACATTCTCTGTATTTTGCATCCAGTGCCCTGTTTCCCCAAGATTATGTGGCTGTTCTTTGACAAAGTGCTTAAAATAAGTGGCTGGAAGTTATTTTTCCAGTCCGGATAGAGACTGTGCTTTCTCCTACCAGACTTTCACAAAGAAATTCTTTACGGTGAGGGTGGTGAGGCACTGGAACAGGGTGCCCAGAGAAGCTGTGGCTGCCCCTCGATCCCTGGCAGTGCCCAAGGCCAGGTTGGATGGGGCTTTGGGCACCCTGAGCTGGTGGAGGGTGTCCCTGCCCATGGCGGGGAGTTGGAACTAGGTCATCTTTGTGGTCACTTCCAACCCAAAACGTCCTATGATTCTATGTTGAATGCTTACATCAATCCTATTCCAAACTTCTCTCAGCACAGAGGAACTGAAAGCTGTCCAAGGTCATGCTATAATAAAGTATTCTCAAAAAGAAATATGAGTGCAAAGCATTATTGAAAAAGAGCACGGGGATCTGTAATCAGGCAATACCCTAACCTCTTCATTGCAGTGTCAAACCGTGCCTGTAAAAACTAAATAAACCAATAAATAAAACTAAATTTTAATAAAACTAAATTTTAATAAAACTAAATAAACTCTTCTCTATTGAAGAGTCTCTTTAAGAGAGACAAACTTAAAATTAAGGCTCAGACTTTGTAAATGACACATTTGATCCTGTAAAGATGATTAAAATAAATGTTACTCTTCTGACATCCTTTTCCTGCAGCTCAACCAGGGACCTAGAGGTGGAACTTCATTTTAAATATATAAAAATATCCTTTTCTTTCCCACTTTCCTCAACATATTAGTAAAAAAAAAATTCAGACTGGATTGATCCATTCAGGTGGGACCAAGGTGCTTAATTCAGAACATTTATGGGAAAATCAGAGACAAAGAGAAGTGGAAGTAGTGCTTGGATATCCATGTCCTTCCCAGTTAGTAGCTACATGAATAAAATACTTCACCCACTGTGTAGCAAACTTGGATGGATGGCTCTGCTGTCTGTGCTGAAGCACATATCCCTCTTAGAAAAGAGTTCTAATCCTCGTGCCCCAGGGATTTGGAGTGGCTTGCACTCATGAACATGTCCTCTTTACCTCCTCTTCTCTCTCTTCCCAATGACTTCTGGAAGCGGTTAAGATGCCCAAACATAAGTGTCTAATGCCGTATTAGATGACCCAATGTCTACAGTACCTTTGTGTGGGGCTGGCAGATGGTTTGTGAGATACCCACACCCTTCTGGAACAGAAAGAAGAGGCCAGGAAAGACCTGCATGGCATCCACAGCCACACTAGGATACCTGTGCAGGGTTTGCCATGCTGGGATACCTCTGCACTTCTTCCTAGGGGAGTGTCTTAACGATGAGGCTGCAAAGTTGGTAACAACAGGGGAGAATAGCCTATTTAAAATAATGTATAAATTCCTTTTGGGGAGCTCAGTTAAGAGCTGCTATGTCTTCTTTATTAAAACAGAGTGAATTAAACTGGATTTCATGTAGCTTGCTTGGGTGTTTTAATCCCGGGCCAGACAGAGAAAGGACCAGTGGTTATCCAGCCCTGAAAAATTACTTTCAGGCAGAACTTATTGGCTGATGTGATCCAAACCCCCAATATTTTCAGGATAACTAAAACAGTGCTCTTCAGCTACCTCACAATTTTCCAAATGAGAATGTGAAAGAAACCCTCTCCTACTTCCAGAGCAGAACATTCTGGGCCAGAACGAGTAAAACTTTTGCTGACAATTGCGGACCCACTGGAGACTTCCCACTTTGAGAAACTGAGCCATTTTCAGAAACTGTTTTCTTGTAATTTTTCACAGGACTAAAAACTTACAGATTCAAAGCAATCCAGTAACATACCACAGCAGTAATTTCTTTAAGTTAGACCATCCAGGTAAGGTATTCCTTTCCCTCAGAAGAGACTAGTATGTAGTTCATGAATCATCCAGGTTGAGGGACAGCTTGTTATGGAGGAACAGATTAAAATGTGAATCATGTCAACATGACCACCCTTTCTCTATTGGCTCTATTCTCCTAAGGATCAGTGGATGTCAGTCTAGCTGACTTCACAACCCAAGCCGGCATTAAAAAGTAACATACTCTTCTCCATCTTTGGTGTCAGAGGCAGGATGTGAAAGATCTGCTGCTTCCAACATCAAAGATTTTTTTCAGCTCTAGGTTGACTCCCAGGTGGTGTGTTCTCCCTCTGTGGCCATAATTTCGCTATTTGTTGACAAGCACATTTGACTGCTTAGTTTGAGCTGGATGGATAAGGAATCAGATCTGGAAGAGCTTCAGCCTGCAACAATTAGCCCTAGGATATTGCCGCACTGTTTGCGTAGCACCGATAGTAGCCTTCTGCCCTTGTGCTTTGGGTTTTACAAGCCATTGGCCATATGTTTCTCACCTTAACCATTTCCTCTCTCTGCACACCACTGCAGCCTCTGCAAATCCACATCCACGGTTGTTACCACAAAACTCATCTGTCCCGATGCTCTGCACCTGTACTGATGCAGTGAGGGACAGGATTCTCATCCCCAGAATCCTAAATGTCAGCAAGACACTAGCCAAAGGTATCAAGCTGTTACGAGCTGAGGACAGGAAAAAAGAGTTAGTACCTATTTCTTTTTGCACCTGCAGGTTGTATATCCAGGAACCTTTTGCAGTGACTTCTCATTTCCAGCAGTGGATGCAAGGAGAAATCCGTGTGTGCTGTTCCGGAGCTGATTGCTAAATTGCTGGTTTAGCTGCTGATTGTGTGGTCAATGGATGCAATAGAGCAGAATTTAACTCGAGTCACCTGAGCAGCTCACTGTCAGGCTTTCTGTAGGTGTGTATGAATTCAACAGTTGTGGTGCCCTTCAATGGCCCCGTTCTGACCTTGCTTTGAGTACACCTGCATCTTACTTTTGCATGGTTCTCTTTTAATATTCCATTTCTTTTCCCTCCTCCTTACTAATTTCCGCTTACTATATTTTGTATTAAGGTTCTAAGGTTCTACCATGTCCTGATTTGTACCAGGCAAACTTAATAAAAAGGTAGTCTTTGTTTCCATTTTGGTGCCAATAAAATACAGCAGAATGTTGGAACATGGGACAAAGACGGCCACTTAAACCAGACATGGTCAGTAAATGCACTTGAATTTGGAACAGTAGGTGAAACAAAGACATCAGGCCCTCATGTCTGAATAGTGAACAGTTGTTCTGAGCAAGATGAATTTATTAGGATAGACGTCATTTATGAGACATCAGTCACATGAGGACAACAGAAGGCTGGGAGTATTTATTTACTATGTTTCTAAAAATTTCTGCTGCTGCAAGCTCAGTTTTGCATGATTCTTTTCTCTTTACAGATTCACTTTGGGTTATCTGGTCCAAACTAAACTTTCTCATAGAAAACTGATATTTCCAGTTCATTCCACTCCATTGGTGAAGAGTAGGAAGTGAGATTCAGTTCTCCTGGACTGAATATCTATAATGCAGACTTATTGCTCTAAATTACCTTTATTGTCAGTTGAGAAAAATACATGGTTTTCATCCCAGATTTATGTGGTCTGTTTTAGGGTGAGACTATCAAGGCAACACACATCACATCTCAGAAGTGACTGTTTTTCTTCAGTCTTTAGTTCTTCAGTGGACTAAATTTAGATGAAGGCAGCTATACTATAGATATATACCATTTTTATATAAATTGAATTCTACCCTGGTTATTAAAAGGCTATGATGGATACATGGAATCGTAACAGCAATATTGCGAGTCATAAAATAAAAGGTACAGGAGTGCAGACTTAGAAAACAGGGATGCCTTGAGTGCTACTGATCTTGTCTGCCTTTCACCTGGAGATTCATCTGATTCTACAATGTGCTATTGCAAAAAACTGTTCTCAGTTCCTCTCCTTGATGAACCTAGATCAGTGAAGACAATAGAGCTTGATACACAATAAACCTGCTGAAGTGTAGCCATATTAGCCTGAGAGAAGTCTCTCCAAGACACCCCTCATTGCCTCATCTAAACATTTAGAATCATAGAATCACAGAAAGGCTTTGGTTGGAAGGGAGCTTAAAGATCATCTAGTTCCAACCTTGCCGCCATGGGCAGGGACACCCTACGCTAGACCAGGTTGCCCAAAGCTCCATCCAACCTGGCCCTGAACACTTCCAGAAATGGGGCCTCCACAGCTTCTCCTGTGTTTCACCACCCTCACAGGGAATAATTTCCTCCTAATGTCTAATCTAAATCTCCCCTCTTTTAGTTTAAAACCACTGCCTCCTGTCCTGTCATTATCTGCCTGATTAAAGAGTCCCCCTCCATCCTTTTTGTAAGACCTCTTTAGTATTGAAAGGCTGCAATTAGGTGTCCCCGGAGCCTTCTCTTCTCCAGGCTGAACATACCCAGCTCTCTGCCTTTCTTCATAGGAGAGGTGCTTCAGCACTCGGATAATATTTGTGGCCCTCCTTGGGACTCACTCCAACAGGTCCACATCTTTCTTCTGCTGGGGGCCCCAGGCCTCGATGCAGTTTAATTCAGTTGGGAATCCACAACCACCTGAGATGCTCCAGAGTATTCTGCCAGGGCTTCAACTACAATTTGGAGGGTTGCAAATCTTTCATAGGTCCTTTCTAACATCTTTAGCACTGCAAGGGCATCTGGGACATCTTGTTTTATATGAAATTGTGACAAGTGTCTCCATATAGGCAGCTGCATTTAGACTTAGGTCTCCATGAACCTAGAAGATGTTTTCCTCTCCATTGGGATAACCAGCTCAAATGTAGAAATCTACATTTTAGATACCTGCTTTTAGTTAGACACAACTTTATTTTATGACTTCTGTCAACAGAGTCTATCCACTGATTTATGAAGAAATACATGTATTTGCTTTTCCCCGCCTTGAACATAGAAAACCACTAACGTAAGCACGTGTGCTTAGATATCGTTGATACTAGTGTGAATAACTGGGTACTTTCCAACAGCAGAAACTTGTAAAAGGCGTGTACCAGTTTCAGCCAGGATTTTTTTTTTTTTGCTTAACAATTATTTTTCTGCAGCTCATTACAGAACAGAGTGTTCCAGGTTATGCTTCCTGGGCTGTGTGTACATTTTCTATCAGATTATGTCTCTCTAAAAGGGGAAAACATTACAGGATGCAGAAAACAGAAGTCTATGCCTCCCTTTACAGTGCTTTTTCTCGGTGTCTTTTTCATGCAATTAACTACTCCCTCTTGCCTTATTTTCCATCTAGCCCTATAGTTCCTGTACATCAGACTGTGGAATGGCTCAGCTCCAGCAAGGTGCGTGGAAAGTCCTCTCAGTTCAAGGCATGGTGTGAACAGATATGTAATATGCGCTCTGGTTATGTAGCTTAGATTCATATTTTATCAAGTAATTTCCCATTTCAGAGTGTTGTAAGTTCTATGCTCTTACAAAAAGGGTGAGAAGCCATTCCACAAACAAGTTTGGCTGTGTCCAAATTCAGTTAGCTCCATAATTATTATGAGTTAAACTGTAATTAATCACCAATATTATTTCCAAATGACTCTTCATGCTGGGATACTGTGATTTTAAATGGAGATTATCTTAACGCCTCTTTTCACTGCTCCAAATGTTTTTTATTTTCTTACTGTAACCAGTCCAACAGAACAGTCCATGCAGGACTCACTGACTTGCAAATCAGATTTTCCTGTTTTCCTCTGCATTTTAACACACTTTTCAGCCTCAACAAGTTCAAGATATTTTTTCATGAACTGGACACTGCTACAAGAAGACCAACCTCCTTTCTGTGCAATCTGCAATACCTCTAGCATACTTTTATGTCAAGTGCACGAAAAGGCTAAAATGCTCATATATGGAATTAATTTAGGGCTGATGTTTTTTTAAAGAATTCACAGCAAAAGTCCCCACATCCTCGTCACTATAGTTAGACTAGAGAAACACTTTTTCTCAGCAAATAAATATAGTAAACAACAAAGCATTAAAGAAAAACTTCAGTTTGTATAGACTTTTACACAGAGATAGTCATGGCTGAAGTCATTAGCCAGGTAAAATGAAGCTGAGCCCTCATTCCAAATAATAGTTTTGATCTAAATGAGCAGCTGAGCATAATTATGGTTTTTTTGGTTACATTAGACTCTCCCAGAGGAAGACATATCTGAAAAAAAAAGTAGTGTTCCACATGAGGTTTCCATAAAAGAGTCTTCTGTGTTCACTTTCTTTCAATATTGCTGTTGGCATTCACCTTCATCAGGCATTGGTTTATTTGTTTTATGGGAGAAAAGTGATTGAAGGGATGTAGCTTATCTGTCTCATTGACCTCTATCTGATAGTTTCTCTTATTCTAATCCAACATTAGATATGTTGCTTCCTAAAGGTGGCTTTATAAGTGTTTTTTAGTTATTTACAAGAAAGAGAGCTGAGAAAGATTAGCTCCAGTGCACGTGCTTTCACTACTGAGTTGTCCCAGGAGTTGGAATGAATTTTACCCCAGATTTCTTTTCTGGACCCAGATCCTTGAGGTCCCATAGTAGAGATGTAGAAAATGTTTCTGATTAATTACTACATCTAGCCTGTAGTTGAAATGCCAAGCTGTAGATAGTTAAAAAAGAGCAACGCTACTTTTTTACTTTGCTCAGCTTTGCCTCATTTCAACAGAGAAGATTGAAAAGAGCATGAACACATGCACGTATTTAGCTTTGATATGAAAAGTGTATGATTTTAGTAATTGAATCACTTGCTAATTCATTTTGGAATCCATGCAAATGACTTCCACCCCCCAAAAAAGGATTCCTTCTGTAATTTCATATGTTAGACTTTAAGAGCAGTATTTGAATGGTAAGACTGGAAAGTAATAAAGTTTATTACCCAAGGAAACCATGAATTGTCCTTGATGAAAACTTTTAAGAATCATGTAGAAAAATATTTATCAGGCACAGCCTATTTTCAACAGATCCTGTTCTGAGGGCAGAAGGGAGGCAAAGTTTCCTGATGACAATTCTTTTTAATTATTCAATATACTATGCTTCTGCTCAGTTACTCTTGGTTCCTTTACTTTTCAGAGGATTTTTCCTTGATTATGAACAATCACATAGTGGTTTTTTTACCATGTCATGAAAGGACACTTACTGCAATCATCTGAGCACTGAAAAAAGTTCAATTCCTTTAATAGAGGAAATCCCTTCTGGAGGATCTAGACCCATATTTTTTGCTTCAGGATCAATACTTTCACAACTTAGCTGCGGTCTGGAGAACGGGTACTAGGAATAGATTAGCAGCAATGACTACAAGAGGAGCACCTCTCCTGTGAGGACAGGCTGACAGAGTTGGGCTCATTCAGCCTGGAGAAGAAAAGGCTCTGGGGGGACCTAATTGCAGCCTTCCAGTACCTAAAGGGGGCCTACAGGAAAGACAGAGAGGGGCTCGTTACAACGACAAAGGGGTAATGGGTTTAAACTAAAAGAAGGGAGATTTAGATTAGATATTAGGAAGAAATTCTTTATTGTGAGGGTGGTGAGGCAGTGGCACAGGGTGCCCAGAAAAGCTGTGGAGGCCCCATTCCTGGCAGTGTTCAAGGTCAGGTTGGATTGGGCTTTCGGCAACCTGGTCTAGTGTAGGGTGTCCCTGCCCATGGCAGGGGAGTTGGAATGAAATGATCTTTGAGGTCCTTTCCAACTCTAACCATCCTATGATTCTATGATTCTGCATTGCAGTCAGTGCTGTTTCCACTTGCTTGAGAGATCTGGAGCTTTGCAGAAACAGGAGAGCTTAGAAAAAATAATATCCCTGCGATTAAAACATCTAGAAGTATCTTGTGTCCTTCCATAAAGGGGAAGCATTTATAAGGGACACGGTGGGACTGCTTGTTGGTGGACTTAGCTTCTATGTCATATGCTCTTAATTCAACCCATGCACCTGAGATCCCTGACTTCCAATGGAAAGAGTGAACTATTGGTTATACTTCCCTCGTCCACTGACTACTAAGGGTTTAGACAATAAGCTTGGAGCAGATGCTTAACATCTTGACAGTCAATACAGGAACTCCACTTCAGCCCTGGTAATCAAAATTTTGTTCAATAAAACTAGCAGATTAACACATATTCAGTGGGAATTTCCTAACGTGCTGATTATAAGAAGTGAGAGATTAACTGAAAAAGATAAACTCATATCTGACTATGCATTTTTTTAAACTTACTATATTAATATAATTATATAAGCATATAAAATATATAAATTATGATATAATATAGCACATTATATTAAAAATATTTTAAAATATTCTGGGTTTTAGGGGTTTTTTTCAAATAACAATATCTGAAGGTTATTACAAGTTTCTGAATTTAGTTGTAAAGCCATCATTCTTTTAAGAAAGATTATTTCTAACTAGGAATCAGACTAGTACTTCAGAACAGATGTTTTGTCAAACAAATCGAAATTGTATTGGAAATTAAAGGATTTAATCTAGGTAGGCCTTGCAGGTAGCGGGAGTGACTAACATGATTATGCTGATAATTTTATCTTTTATTTTATTAATTGCCAAGGTGACCTATATCCTTGAATAAAAAGAGAAAAAAACACTACTCCATATATTCCTCTCCTGTGCTCTGTTTCTAGGGTGCTGATTTCTCTGAGGAAGAATGTAAGAGTAATGAACTCCTGTTTGTAAGTCACAAAAAGCTAAAAATCTCCCTTTTCATTTCAAAGCCAGAGATCGGGGAATTTAGAAACCTTTCCTAATTTGTAAGCTATATACAAATACATTTAAATATTAAATTTATTTACAAGATTATTTGTCTGTGGCAGAAGTAAGTAGTTATTGAAATAACACTGCCTCAGGTAGCCACAGTCAGACACAGCTATGTGTGTGCTCAGCCTGCGGCCCCACTTGTTGCGAAGTTCCTTACTACTGGCCGGACAGAAAATAACCTGAACAATATTTATTCACAGTAGTTTTAAACTTACAAGTCAGTCGCATTACATTATGTGAGCATTCAAAGCTCAGTAGCAGCCACTAGAAGTACAAGAACAAAAAAGAGTCTCAGGATTGAGCAGCATTCTCTTTCCAAATCTAGCTAGTATCATGGAATTACAGAATACCCCGAGCTGGAAGGGACGCATAAGGACCATCGAGTCCAGCTCCTGGCTCCACACAGGCACAGCCCATCCAGAGCAGGTGACTGAGAGCGTTGGTCAGATGCTGCTTGAACTCAGCCCAGCTCGGGGCGGTGACCACTGCCCTGGGGAGCCTGTGCCAGGGCCTCACCACCCTCTGGGTGAAGAACCTTTTCCTGATCTCCACCCTAACCCTCCCCTGTGGCAGCTCCATGCCGTTCCCTCATGTTCTATTGCTGGTCACCAGAGGGAGGAGATCAGCACCTGCCCCTTTGCTCCCCCTCATGAAGAAGCTGTAGGCTGCCTTGAGGTCTGGGTCTTTCTCAGCCTCTCCTCATCCCTCACCACTGCAGATCTGATTAAGATGTGTTCAGTAGAGGCTTAAACTCAGCAGTCAAGTCAACATAGCCCAGCAAACAAGGAGCACTCACACTGCCAGTCTGCAGGTCTGCCTCTGGCAGCAGACCTGAAAAATCACCTGCATGCCATGACACCTGAAATGTCTCCTTCATAAAGTGAAAGAAAATTTCAACCTTTAAAGACTGCAGCTGTGCCACAGTGGGCAGTGATCTAATCAGTATGTCTTCCTGGACTGGAAGATGATAAAGAAAAGCCCTGGTGAACAGCTTTGCTCTCCAAAGATTGAGGGCTGACATCAATGATGTGTTTCTCTGACAAGGGTGGATTTGTCCTACATGCTTTCCACACTGACTGAATGCACACCTCCTCCAGTTCAAAACCAATGGCATGGTATTATAACGGTGCTGTAGTCAAAATTTCCAATTTCCAAGTCGTCCACAACCAGTATCTCAACCCTAGTAGTCCAATAGCCTTCAAAGAGACTCGTAGCTTCATTATTTTCATGCCTTGCCTTTGCCTGGGATGGACTTTTTTGTGCAGCATCTACCCCCATCCAACAGTAACTGTTTGAATTATTACCCCATTAATTATGTCCCTAACACAAACATGGAGTGGAAGGTGAGTTGGGTTGTGTGGAAGAAATTAATAATATTCCTTTTTGCAAAACACAGTTAGCTAAAGGATCAGATATGCAAGGTGTTCTGTACAGCTAAGAAAAAGATCTATGCAAAGCCTGAACCACACAGAAAAGCTCGAATTTTAATCAAAGGCACTAGTAGAGGAAAAGGACCTGGGGATGTTGATTGATGCTTGCCTGGACATGAGCCAGCAGTGTGCCCAGGTGGCCAAGAAGGCCAACGGCATCCTGGCCTGTATCAGGAATAGTGTGGCCAGCAGGAGCAGGGAGGTGATCGTCCCCCTGTACTCAGCCCTGGTGAGGCCGCACCTCGAGTACTGTGTCCAGTTTTGAGCCCCTCACCACAAGAAAGACATCGAGGCCCTGGAGCGTGTCCAGAGAAGGGCAACGAAACTGGTGAAGGGGCTGGAGCACAGGTCTTATGAGGAGCAGCTGAGGGAACTGGAGGTGTTAACCCTGGAGAAAAGGAGGCTCAAGGGAGACCTTATTGCCCTCTACAACTGCCTGAAAGGAAGCTGTGGTGAGCTGGGGGTCGGCCTCTTCTCACAGATAACTAGTGACAGGACTAGGGGGAACGGCTGCAGGTTGCGCCAGGGGAGGTTCAGGTTGGAGATTAAGAGAAATTTCTTCTCAGAAAGGGTGATCGGGCATTGGAACGGGTTGCCCAGGGAGGTGGTGGAGTCCCCGTCCCTGGGGGTGTTTAAGGAAAGGTTGGATGTGGTACTTAGGGACATGGTTTAGTGGGTAATAGGTGGTGGGGGGACGGTTGGACTGATGATCCTTGAGGTCTCTTTCTAACCTTAATGATTCTATTCTATTCTATTCTGTTCTATTCTATTCTATTCTGTCATTAACTTCAGTGGAACTGAAGAATTGAAGAAAATGGAACTTCAGCTTCATTGCTTGGGCTCAAATCAGATTCTTGTAGTTCAGGCTTATGTAAGGGTTGGAAGAAGAACTTCCACAGTCAAAGCCCTCAACCTGATATTTTATTTTTTAAAAGAACTTTCCACAGATTTATCTTTAAAAAATACATACATTTACAGCATCTGGTGAATTTTTTTTTTTTAATTAACTTACTCCACCCCTTCAGTTAATCCACATGAGGGAGTAGGAATTGATATGCTAAATTGCTCTTTGTACCATGGTCCCGGATGTCAGTTTTATTAATCTTTGTTTTCTTCCCAATTATTTTACCCATAAACCATGAATTGTAACATATCTAACACACATTCTTTATAGGACAAATGGATTTCACTATTTAAAAAGGTGTGGCATGCTGTAAAGAAATACTTACAGTAGCAGTATTTCATTTTACCAATACAAATAAAGCTCAGGTGACTGTAGCAAATTAAGGAAAATTACTGAGTACAGTGGATGGGGTAAAATAATGGAAGTATGTCCCAGATCACTGGGTATCTGGAGGTGTGACACTGTCTCCCCTCACAGTCAATAGAGATGCAGTCTTAATAAATATGGTAGGCAGTTTATGAGGCTCTCTGATGGTGATAACCCTGGTCTCATCCAAGTCGTCACAAGCATTTCAGATAAAAAAATCACCCTTGCCCTTATCTCAGAACATGGAAGGATATGGGAGACCTTATCACAGGTGACTTCCCATAATGCTGCCCACTATACAAATAAAGAACAAAAGCAGCTTTGTTGGAAGGGAATTATAATCCAATACTAAAATGCTGGCGACAGCATATAGCTGCAGAAATACTGCAGAAAACAGGGAAAAAATGAAAAAATATTGAGTTGTAGTGTGGACAGCAACCTCAACCCAGCATAATGAAAATGGTGCTCAGTGTGCAAGGCATCACAGCAAAGGCATGAATGAGGAAGGGAACTGCAAGAAAAGACTGAGGAGATGTGCAAATGCTTTATGCCTTCTGGAAGTCAATAGGCAGCATGGAAGGAAGCAAGATGAGTTGTGTTTAAACAGAGCAGAGTTGAGCATTGAGGACCTGTCAAAGCTGACTTTGTGATATTACCTTATAAATGAGTGGAAGCAAAGATTCTGCAAAAAGGAAATCATATAATCACAGAACGGTTTGGGTTGGAAGGGACCACAAAGCCCATCTAGTTACAACCCCCTGTCATGGGCAGGGACACTCCCCACCAGCCCAGGGTGCCCAAAGCCCCATCCAACCTGGCCTTGGACACTGCCAGGGATCCAGGGGCAGCCACAGCTTCTGAGGGCACCCCGTCCCAGGACCTCAGCACCCTCACAGGGAAGAATTTTTTATTAATATCTGATCTAAATCTCCCCTCTTTTAGCTTAAACCCATTCCCCCTTGTCCTATCACTCCACGCCCTTGTAACCAGCCCCTCTCCAGCTTTTCTGTAGCCCCTTTAGGAAAGGTGAGCTGAGTGATGCTGCACTGGAGCAAAAAAGCAAACACAGGCCATGCATCTCTTCAGACTGCAGAGGGAAGATGTAGCCATTCTGCAAGTAGATTTCTTTTGAGCAATGCATGGGGTGAATTGTATGTACAATAACGCCTTGTGGCCTCAGGGAGCTAATGCAATATAAATTTTATTTAGCCACTTGAAGGAAATATCACTGTGGTGCCCATTGTGCAGGTCATTCTGTGCATGGCTATGGAGTTGCTGACTTATGTCTCTACCTCAAAATATTTACTCCACTCTTTTGCCTGAGCCAGAAAAGACAATTGCAAAGCCCCTAAACTTGCACTTTCATTTTGTGAACACACCAGCACTGCAGCTTTCTGATCAGACTACAAGTACCTTGGCAAAGTCAAAGTGCTGCAAAAGGAGGGCAGGCCTTTTATTTTCTTTCTTTCTTTATTTGCCCTGGAGACA
The DNA here is from genome assembly GCA_013399095.1 of Psophia crepitans. Taxonomy (NCBI): domain Eukaryota; kingdom Metazoa; phylum Chordata; class Aves; order Gruiformes; family Psophiidae; genus Psophia; species Psophia crepitans. The sequence continues at coordinate 88,376 of VWZZ01005752.1, forward strand.
AGCAAAAAAAGCCAGAACAATGCAGTTGGATTGGTTAATTTTCAGTCAACTGTTCCTTAAGAAAAGTTCTTTCTTCTAAAATGTGCAGCCCCGAAGCTGATGTCATTTATTGGGAGTAAATATTGACAAAGAAAGAGAAGGGAAAGCATGTATATATACATGCAACCTTCGAGTGAGGAGAGCCTCTCACTTCTGCCCCTCTTCCTAAGATACCGAAGGACTCTGGCTGGACGAAGGTATTGTATGCAGAATTTAATTTCAATATTAGAGATTTTATCCATATCATCACTGGATCAGTATTGACTGAACACTGTGTTACAAAGGCTAATGTAGTTAATATCTAAATTGTACCAAAAGTGATAATTAAAAGAAAGTGTCTGCTTATAATACTACCAGCGGAAGAATTTAAAAATAAAATGTATTTTCTACTTGGAAAGCACACTTTCCACCTCTGTGGGTGAGAAATGGCTTCAGTGAAGCCTAATTCCCTTATTTCTTTAGATCAAAAGGTAACACTGACTCGTTTGCTTCATTCTTCAAATGTGAACATAAATTAATCCATTTTACAGAGTGTGGTCAGTCATGGGAAATGCTTTTCTAATGTCCTTTGAATTATTTTTATGTTAAATTTATTTCACTTGAGTATTGGCATATACCAGTACAGATGAACTCAGAATTTTGCCATCTACACGTTACCTATCTGTCCAAGCTTTTCAGGGATAGTTGCTATTAAAATGTCTGTTATATCTTACACTAAATAGTAGGCTGACTGCATTTTCTTTATGAAGAGTGAAAATTGTTTTACAAAATCAAAGTTAAAGATGTAAACTAAAAGAAGGTAGAAAAAACGTATATCAAAATAAGTGAAGAGAGAAATATTCCCACCCTTATGAACTTTCAAACCTGCTATGCTCTGAAAGCTTTATCAGCTGGCAGGAAAAAGACTCTGCTGAGGAGCACAGCACCAGGACTAAACACAAATGCCTGGACTGTATTTTTCAATAGAACTTTGTTTCTAGTTTTTTAGCTATAGATTTTATTTATTTATTTTTACCTTCAATCAAATTTGCATGAAATGTCCAGTTTTCAAGCAGGGCTACCTAACAGTGCATTGCTATCCTTTTTCTTCTCAGAGGCATAGAAGTGATTTAGTGGACTGAATACTATTGACAGGGAAGGACACTTGTATCTGGAAACCGCCATCTTTTGTCTTTGAAAGTAACGCCTTTGATTGTACAATCTGACAATCAAAGATGTGCAGCAGTAGTTTAATCAAGTTTAATTCTGGAGATAGAAATGTTTTATGTGTCCAATTGTAGCACTTACATGGAGAGTCCCAGAAAGATCTTGTTTCTGCATGTAAGGAAAAGACAAGTCCTCAGTGGCCAAAGATATCCCTTCAGCTTAAGAATTTATTCTTCATTAATATAAGTGAGATCCCTGCCTCTACCTGATGCAAGCGTTTTCCTTATGCAGCCATGGGAAAACAAGGTAAAGACTGAATATCTGAATGACATGAGGTCTTTGATGTGATAGGATGTGTCTTGACTTATATCATGCAACGGAATACAGTACTGAAATAAATGATCAATCTAACTGAAACCTGTCTAGTACCAGGAGCATTATAGTCACCAGATCACATTCCCTTGGTGTTTTCATAAGCTGAATAGACCTCCTAAGAGTTCAAATTTGTTAACCGAGGAATAATGACATCATAATGTAACTATGAAGCCCATTAGATTCAAATTCACATCTCTGCGTGGCCATGCTGTGCTACCATTTTTGTTAGTATCAGTTTGGGAATTAATAGACCAAGATCATCGCTTTGTGAGCTCATGAAAGAAAACAGTACATTGCATAGAATAAATCAACAGTGTGTGAAGCTTTTGGTCTGAACTCGGAAAACTTAATCTTGCATTGCTACCATGTAAGTGAAAAGTGTTTTCATTTTTCTTCTTCGGTTTAATTTCCAGAGGTAGATTGAAACTCTGCATAGCAGGACATCTAAAACCAATAAAGAATGTACCTTGTTCCAACAGTGGCTTGATTGCCACCTTCTGATATATGAACTGATGCCTTACATTTGTTCATGAACACTTTGGTGTGAATATTAGCCCTAAGATCTTTTGCCTCGGTGTAAAAGTCACATGGTGCATTCATGTTCTCTGGTTGATTGACCTCCAATTGTAGTGGAAAGTATTTCCTGTGTTGTAAAAATGATGAACGTTTCTACTTATGCCTATAGTTATTAGTATCTGAATTCAGAGGAAGTAATTCTCAGCCTCAAAGCTAGATGTTGACAAGAGCATAGCTACATCAAACCCTTTGCCGTGACATTATACACCATGACGTGTATGTTGGAGTACTCCTACTACAAACTAGTGAGGAATACCCATAAAGTGTGAATGTAAAGGGGGTGTCACACAGAGGAAAGGTGTTTGAAAAAATTCATATTTTCCAGTGTTCTGGCAGGTCTTTCCCAGGCCCTCTGATCAGGATTGAATTTTAGTTGGAAATTTATCCCTAAATGAGGGTTATAAGTGGACCTTCTTGTCCAGGGTTAGAGATGACAATGTATAGAACTTACTTCTCAAGGAACATGAAAGTATTGGAGCCGCTGTACTCTTTGCAAATGGAAGAGTCGCACCAAAGCATATGAGAAGAAAACACTCTTTCTGGACCACAATCATTATTCTTTTTATTAGTATCATTATTTTCCTTAACAGCAACTTCTGACACCATAGATGTAGGATAACTCATGCACACAAGATTAGATAGCAAGTAAATCCACCGACTTCAGCATAAACCAAACATCAATAAAAGGGAGATCACATAAAAAATCTTGAGGCAATTTCACGTGTTAAACAATGAACTAGACAAGAATAATGCCGTCAGTGCCATCTCTTCCAAGTCATCATTCAGGAGCAAGAAATATTTATTCTACTCAGTGAAAAAAAGAATGAGATGTAAGTTGTGTTTCCAAGACCCCAGTAACTTGTTGTTAATTCCTTGAGATGTTAATCCATCCTATGGTTCCTGCTGGAGGGAAAAGCTCTCTGCAGCCTTTCTTAACTCATTCCTCTCACCTAACAATACTGCACTCAGCTCTGAGGCCCACAACATAAGAAGGACATGGACCTGCTGAAGTGAGTCCAAAGGAGGACCACAAAGATGATCAGAGGGTCGGAGCACCTCTCCTATGAGGACAGGCTGAGAGAGATGGGCTTGTTCAGCCTGGAGAACAGAATGCTCTGGGGAGACCTTATAGCAGCCTTCCAATACCTGAAGGGAGCCTACAGAAAAGACAGAGAGGGGCAGTTTACAAGGGCATGGAGTGATAGGACAAGAGCGAATGGGTTTAATACGGAGGGAGGGAGATTTACATCAGATATGAGGAAAAAATTCTTTCCTGTGAGGGTGGTGAGACACTGGAACAGGTTGCCCAGAGAGGGTGTAGATGCCCCATCCCTGGAAGTGTTCAAGCCCAGGTTGGATGGGGCTTTGGGCAACCTAGTCTAGTGGAGGGTGTCCCTGCCCATGGCAGAGAACTGGAACTAGATGATCTTTGAGGTCCCTTCCAACCCTAACCATTCTGTGATTCTATGATTATGATGTTGATTTAATGAGGAAACAAGGAACTGGAAAGCAATGGAGACAACTGTTAATGTTCAATGCTCCACTCCAAAATACCAGTTCCCATTACGGATGATGCTTGCTTGAGCAGGACACCTATGTGATCCTACTGAATAAATTAATGGGCTTTTTTTTATACAAGGAGACAAAGATGAACGAAATGCTGCAAATTCAAGATATCATGAATAAAGAAGTCAAGAGGGGGTTGATGCATCTGTTACAAGAAGCAAGCAGCTGTATGCAACTTTATGCTACTTACAATCCCTGCTTCAATGCAAGGTGGAGTCTTCCCTCTGTACAAGATAGCCGTGCCCATGCACCACCATATATATAATCAGTTGCAGAGTTTCAGCACATTTAACATTAGGTATCAACTAATACAGTCTTCTGTGTTGTAGGTTTGACTTTGCAATAGTTTTGTGTCTTGCTCACATACCACACTACACCACAAACTTTATGCCACAGACATTAATGGGTTTTGATTTGGTTTGTTTTGTTTTTTCTTTTTCTCTGCAGAAATGGATCTAGTAACTGCAATCATTTTCCTGGCTGCTTTGCTACACCAATCTGATGGACAGGTAGGAGCATTCACCTATGCAAAAGAGCCATACCTGAGCACATTATATAGATATCTGACATGGCGTAGTCTGGTCTAGTGACCTCTGGAGCTTTACAATTGAGGGTTGAAATTACTGTTAACATGTTAACATAACAGAATAAAGATGAATTCTTATTTTTCAAAGATTTTTGTATTAAGATATTTCTTCTGCCTATCAAAATAGTCTTCTCTTCAAAGGACTAATTTTATAAATATATTTTAAAAAAAACCCACAAACATGAACTGAAGCTATTCTAAACTAGTTTAACTAAGTAGCAGAAGTCTAGTCTTCACTCCTCTTTAGAGAGGATCAGTCTTGTAAGATATAAAGATCTACTACGTAGATCTATTTATCCAGGTCTGCTTATTAATGAATGAAAAGAAATAAGTACTTCAGGGATGCAAATTATCTCTTCCATAAATCTCATGTGAACTATGTCCTAAGTTGCTTCTTTCCTTTACCTGAGTATAGCAGCAGTCTGAAATAGCTGACTGAGATGTTATTTCTAACAGTTTAAAGTTCTTAAGCTAGAGAAGATGTATTACACACTTGGGGCAGGTTCAGTTGCCCAAGACATTAAGTGGGAAGAGTCTTTTCCTGAGGGATGTACTAGTGCAGACTGAGACTCTCCAGAATAGCTGAGCCATTCATGGGCAGCTGTGCAGACAGCTATACCTTTTTGGAGCAACAGTCTGAGGCTAGGTAAGGGTCTCTGGACATTTCAAGTGGTGTTAGGTGCCATTTTAAGCCTTTGACTACAGCCTTTAAAACCTAGAATTGAGCTCTGAAGGCAAAGTGGTGGGACTCATATTACTCAGATGTCTCAGAACTTAGTCTCTCACATTTTATGCTTTTCTCATTGACCATAAAGGCAAACCGAGATGACTTTTAGATATTTACATCTATGGTAAAGATATCTAAAATGAAATAAGATAAACCAGTGTCTAGAAAAGAGACCAGTGGTGGAACTCATCTCACTGACTTAAGCCTCAAAGTATTAGTGGTCCAGACCTCTGTCAGCTCTCTCTACAAACAAAGGAACAATAAGATACTTACACAGAATGGTTCTCCCAGTCATGAAAAGGAGTTCATATTTCATGGGTTGAGCTACTTGTGCCATCTCCAGTATTGATAAGGAGAAAGTGTCTAGCTTAGACTGAGATGTTTCATTTTTAGACACTAAGTGGGAAGAGTCTTTTCCTGAGGGATGTACTAGTCTGAAAATTCCAGAGTAAGCATTGCAACTATTCCTCTCTGCAAGGATTCACTATGTAAGAGACAATCTAATTTATTGATTGCTTTCTTGACCTTAGGTAATTTGGAAGATGCTCTGAAAACAGTCTTAAGTTCTGATTCACCTTCACATATTTCCAAAGCCTACTGACACAAGCTAGGGACTTTCTTAGTGCATACAAGAAGTCAAAACCAATCCTGAGATTTGGTTCCAGAGCTAAGCTTCCTCCACATGTGAAGGTAGAATTCCTGTCTAAAAATTTAATTTAGGACCACATGTCCTAATGAAAAGTGCAGTTCAAATCAAGGAAGGAAATAAAAAAAAAAATATTAGCAATTATAAGAATAGAAGGACCAATAAAGAAAAGTTGGGAATTCCAAGAAGCTTTGCTTTGACAAGAGGCGTGTAATTTATCTTGCTTATTAAACTTCTGATAACTGAACCTTTGTTCTTATTGTTTTGCAGGGTTTTCAGTATAAGCAAATTGACATCCCCTCCCTTCCTCATGTCAAGATTCCAAACCAAAAAGTGATCATTGATCGACACAATGAAATACGGAGATCTGTATTTCCCCCGGCCAGCAACATGCTGAAGATGGTAAGCTATGCATTGCAACTAGCCCGCTTTCCACATCGTTAGCAGAAGATTGTTGCCTCCTAAACAACCCACACTCAGCGAACAGAAAGGGCAGGAAAGGTGCTCTGAGATTGAGATGAAGAAGTCAGAATTTTATCCCTTTATTTGATCAGGCTTCATGCTTAATTTTGCATACCTTGATACTGCAAGCACTTGCAAAATCATTGCAAAGGTCTCAGGATGGGGCATAAATGAAACCTCTCTCCAAACTAACATCTTTAGTTTCTCCACTTAGAAAATCTCAGTTAAGCAACCTAGAAACTGTTCTGTGCCTAGGGTTATCTGTCTACAGGAACCATGAACACAGATTTGCCCCAACCACATCTATTTATGGCTGTCAAACCTAGGTTAACATCGCCTGCACAGTGAATCAAAGTTCTTGCTTTACGTTTGTTCATTGCAATAGGCAGCAACTGCAAGCTTTTGCAGGGAAAGCATTTAAACTGGGGATGCAGTGATGGATAGCACTCTTTAGTCTGTGGGATAAGCAGCTACCTTAAAGGAAGAGAAACACACACCCTGCATAAAGGTGGAGTAGGAGCACGAGCAGCAGCATACTTCTGCATCACACAGGGGAGCAAAAAAGGCTTAGGTCTGCACAGCCATTTCACAGATTAGCTGGGGCTGGAAGGGACCTCTAGAGATCATCTAGTCCAATCCTCTGCTAAAGCAGGATCACCTCGAGCAGGTTACAGAGGATTGCATCCAGGCAGCTATTTGTCATGTCCAGAGAAGAAGACTCCACACCCTCTCTGGGCAGCCTGTTCCAGTGCTCAGACAGCCTCAGAGTGAAGAAGCTTTTCCTCATATTCAGATGGAACTTCCTATGTTCCAGTTTGTGCCCATTGCCCCTTGTCCTGTCACTGGGCACCACTGAGAAAGAAGAGTCTGGCCCCTTCCTCTGGACATCCATCCTTTAGATACTTAAAGCACTGATAAGGTCTCCTCTCAGTCTTCTCTTCTCCAGGCTAAACAGCCACAGCACTCTCAGCCTTTCCTCATACAAGTCATGCTCCAGCACCCTCCTCATCCTTGTAGCTCTCCACTGTACTGTCTCCAGGAGTTCCCTGTCTCTCTTGAACTGGGGAGCCCAGAACTGGACACAGAATTCCAGACTTGGCCTCACCAGGGCAGAGTAGAAGGGAAGAAGAACCTCATTCATCCTCAGCTGAGCTTGCTTTGCCCATCACTGCTCTCATCCCTGTCACCCCAGATATTGTTATCGCTATTCCATGAGCAGATGAGCTGGTCAGTGCTTTATGGTTAAGACTTGCAAGCATTCCCCAGGTTCACAGTCCAGCTGGTGTCTGTCACTACTTCTCAGCTGGACTTGGGTTGCAAATCAGTTTTATACCACTTAGCACACTGCATCCTACAAAGTTAACTCAGACACAAAGCCAAAAGTATCAGTGTGTTATGAAATCCCTCTAAATCAGGACCACCTGGAGATCAGGACTGTGTGATACTGTGCAGAATAACCTGCTCTGCAACCTTTAAGAGCTGAAGAAATGTGGTGCCTGTGCCCCAGTGGTGTAAACCCAGTGGCACGACTCCTCTGCTTTCTGTTGAGGGCTACAGGAGCACTCAGCACACAACGCCCAAGTCACTCCTCCCTTGATTTTTTTCTTCTCATGGACTTCACTAACCTATCTGTGACCTGGATACTTCTTCCTTTGTGTCTTTCAGGTGTGGAGTGAGAAAGCTGCCAGAAATGCTCAGAGATGGGCAAATCAGTGTGGGATGAAAATCAGTCCGAAAGATCAGAGAGCCATTAATGGTACATGACAAACACGGAGCCTAAGCTGAAGGGTTAATGACAATTTGCAGATGACCCCCGTGCATGTGAACTAGAAATAAGGATAACTTTTAACCTGTTGTAGAATATCTTTTTAGGATTATTAAACACAAAACCCTCATCTGTGTCAGATAAAGACCCTGAAACAGAAATTTTTGGAACTTGAGGGAGAGGGTTGCTATGCGCTTGCCCTATATTTGTACTTCACTTGAAATGTCCACTTCTGGCTCTTGCTGGAGACAAACAGCACAGTAGATGACTACTGGTATTACTAAGTACAGACATTGTCGTCTAACATTTTGTGGTCAAATAGGTATCTGTAATTGAAAGCTCATAAAAATCAAACTAACATTTCCTGCAGCTTTCATAGGATCAGGTGTACTGTCCGCTTCTTAAAATCACAGGGCAAATAGGTTGGCATACTAGAGATTTTTTTAGGATGTATCTACAACCCCGCTGTCCTACCTCCCACCCTACAGCTTGCTTCTCTCCTAATAAAACAAACTTACTTGTACTCCAGGTGTCACCTGCGGTGAGAACATATTACTGTCATCTTACCCACGAACATGGGATGACACAATTCAAGCCTGGCATGATCAGTCTTCCAATTTCAAATACGGATATGGAGCAACCTCAAAAAATGTCAATGTCGAGAGCTATACCCAGGTATGGAGAATTGAAACAAACTGCGATGATACACTAGAATCACAGGAGCACACTTAAGGGAGCTGGGAGGTATTTATCGTCAGAAAAAAAATGTCACTGTCATCAAGCCATTATCTATCATTCACACTCTGAACCAAAGATGAATGGGAAATTAAACTCTTTTTCATCTAATTCTGAGGTAATGGAACAAGTATTTTGGAAGATCTGTCCAAAAGATAAATATTATTCTGTAGAAAAAAAAATCAATATCTTTAATTTAGAAATAAATATTTTCTGTATAGGAATTTAAATACCTAATTAAGAAATATCAAAGCAAAATATCTATGATAAAAATACTTGAATTAAACTTTAGTGTCCTACCAGAAATGGTCTTCAAAAAAATTTGGAAACTGGAGGACACAGTCAACTCATTTTTCTATTTATGCTTTCCAACAGCTAAACTGTAATCTTAAAAGCTAAATAGACAAAATGAAACAAAAAAAAATATCTTCTGGTTCTGTTATTTTGGGAGCTCTTTGATGAGAACTCAATAAAACATTACTCTGAATTAATGTGTTTATTTTTTATTCGGCAGCTAATCTGGTACAAGAGTTATCAGATTGGATGTGCAGTTGCCTACTGTCCCAGGAACCAGTTCAACTACTTTTATGTTTGCCAATACTGTCCTCCGTACGTACTGCCTTTTTACTCATTTAAGATGCAATAAGTATGGATGGGTTCTCAAAAACTCCTGTGGTCCTTGGTCATGTGTAGGATAAAATAATTACATTTTATTTTAACCATTTGTAATTTTGAAAATAGGGATGTGACTTGTGGGTTTAACATCAGGTTGAGTAGTAATATTTATTTTATTTCACATTTAAACAGATTTTAGGTAAATTTTAGCACATGAACAAGGGAAGGCCTATTGCTGTCAGAATCAGGCATCATGCCTAAATTACCCGCTAACTTTGACCACAAACAAGAAAGTCATATGCAAAGTGGAAGCAAACAAAATTAATATTCAGAGAGGTAAAGAGCAGATCTGGAACAGCAGCATGTCAGAAGGCATCTGCTGAAGCTATTTCCTTGTAAGACACAATCACTTGAAAGCCATTAGAAAACTAGAATTAGGAAGCATATAAAATACATTTTTTTAACTGATAATGCAATACAAACACAAACAAATGATTGATTTTCTTTCTCTAAACCTTATTATCCCTCTCACTACCTTTTTAAAAGGGCATGCAGTGATAGGGCAAGGGGGAATGCATTTAAAGTAAAAGGGGGGAGATCTAGATTAGGCATTAGGAAGAAATCTTTCCCTGTGGGGGTGGTGAGGCCCTGGCACAGGGTGCCCAGAGAAGCTGTGGCTGCCCCTGGATCCCTGGCAGTGTCCAAGGCCAGGTTGGATGGGGCTTTGGGCACCCTGGGCTGGTGGGAGATGTCCCTGCCCATGGAACTAGATGATCTTTGAGGTCCCTTCCAATCCAAACCATTCTATGATGATTCTATTTTAAAACAAAGTTCTTGTATTCTATGAATATCTGAAATTAAAACACGACTGTCTATGAAAATAATTTAATCCAAAAACTTCTGGATGCCTTTCATTGTGATAAAAAACTCCTGTTAATGGCTCAGAGCTGCACTCTGATCTTGTTTTGTGTTGTATTTCTTCCAAATTTCAGAGGAAATCATGAAATGCAAATAGCTACACCTTACAAAAGAGGACCAAAATGTGCAGACTGTCCTGGCCACTGTGACAGAGGGCTTTGCAGTAAGTGAATGTGTTCTCTTCCTCACGACAAACACTGCACTACCTCAGATAATAATATTGTTCCTTTGCAGCATTTTGCTTTTGCATAGTTACTTCTTGCTAATGTGGACAAAATGTCCTAGAACTGCGCCTTTCATTTCCCCCCAAAAAATAACAGTAGTTAAATATCCTACCAGAACAGGCACAATCTTGAGCAGGAGGGTTGGACCAGAGGACCTTCAGAGGTCCCTTCCAAACTCAGCCATCCTATGGTAACGGGTAAATTGTGTTACTGTAAGCTATCAGTGCATTTTCACACTATCAATCTTCTGCTGCCCTCTTCTGGAAAACTCAAAACAGAGTGTCTTGATGACTATATCTAAGCGCATGAACAGATCGTCAGGCTTCACACGCGTGTCTGTATGTGAAGGTCTGCACGGGCCCCTGGGTCCTGCAGCCTTCCATGTGAAGCCAGTCAAAGCGTACAAATAGATGGGAAGTGTGAGATACCCCCTTTCTGCCTGCATTCACTTTTCTGTAATATTCAAGCAATTTTAACAGCAGAGCAAAAGTACAAGGCCTATGCAGACAGGACAACTTTTAATATTTAGCAAAGGTAAAAGTATCAGACCGTAGGACTTGTTTTTCTATTAATATTTCATGGGTTTGTTTCTCTCCCTTGTATTTTAGCCAATCCTTGCCAGTTTCAAGACGACTTTGGAAACTGCAGAAATCTGAAAACCTTGTTTAGCTGTAACCATTCACTGGTGAAACGGAAGTGCCCTGCTACCTGTAGATGCACCAAGCAAATCATGTAATGTCCTCCTGGATGCCTTCATAGCTGCCGAGACTTACTAGGAAAGGGTAGGGCCCACTGTGAAGTGGATTCACTCCCAGTGCATCAGCTCAGGTTGACCTATAGGTAATATCTCTTTCTGAAATCTCACCGTTATTTTAGTCCTAAATAAGTCTAATAGCTCAAAATAACCTCTGATGTTGTTTTAGACTTTGTAGGAATTGTGCTTAAGCTACTAATGTGTTCCTTTGTGGTTTTCCTTGCAGTGAATCTTCCACTGATTAATTTCTCTGTAATGGGTAACACACTTTTAAAACACTTCAGTTTGTTTTTTGACTTTTTTTTTTGTTGTAGAATATGTTAAACCACTTAATTTTCTCCTGTTACCTTTTCTTTGATTATCAATGGAATGTATTCCTGCTAAATAAAAACATGATTTACCACCAGTTCACAAATAGAGATTTTCATTGACATATTTTTATAATTCAGTATTTACACTTGGAAAATTCCTCACGGATATTTCAAGGCTTGTTGATACTTCATGTGAGTGGGGAATGAGGTGGGAAAAGAAAGACAAAGCAAAAGGTGATGAATTTTTTTGTAGAGCCAAAATAGCAGGCAGACACTGAATCTGCCAACTTTTACACTGTGGCCTGAACACAAAGCTTCTGATACATCTGTGTATGCAGTTGATAAATGATATTTTTTTCATATGGCACCAACAGTCAAGACATATGAAGCTTTTATCTGAGCTTTATAGCTTTTATAGCTTTTATCTTTATATTTCTAACCTTAATAAACAGGTCGATACAGAGGAAATAGAAGCTCTTTTCTTACAGTTTATAATCTTTGATAAATGTTAAAAAATTAACAAACATCTGGAACAGCATCCTCATGGGACAGAGAAGCTCCTTCCCCCTAACTTTCCTCCCAACCCTTCTCCCAAGTGATACATCCCGGTACCATGCAGGATGCACTGGAGTGTCCCAATGGATCTCCAGCTGCTCCTCAAGAAGGGTGCTGGTTTCCCATTGCTCTTGAGTCACAGATACCAGCCCTGAGCAGGACTGCTCTCGCTTATCACCTTCCCTTTCTATTTCAGACCAGTAAAAATATTTTTCTGCATATGACTGCAATTCTGGTTAAAAACACAAGAGGGTGAACCATACCCAGACATTCAGCTTCCTTGGGTTTGTTTTTTTGGGGTTTTTTTTTTTTTCATTTTGCTATCTGTATAAAGAGCTCCTGCTTTTACTAGAAATTAAATGTTCTGGGCCTGCCCTGGCCTGATTTTAACATTTGCTTGCACAGAATTTCTTAGCTAATACTGGGTGAATAAATAACCACTACATATAGAAAGACTTTGGTAGCATTTTCTCCCCCTCCATCATTTCATCCTATCTCTGTTGGCCAAATTGCTATTATATTAGAGCAACTTATATTGTCATATTAAGGCAATTTATGGTTTCCTGGTTATCAGTCACTAGTTCTGGTAGCCTTATTCTTCTACCTGTCTGAAGCTCAGTGTCACAACCACAAGCAAGGAGGCTCTTTCAGGGCTCCTACAACCACAGGGATATTTGTAGAAAGTGTAATTCAAACCAAAGATGGGTGAAAATTTCCTGAGAAACCTGTTTTCCTCAGAAAATAGAATTCTATAAAACCCCAGTTCTGTTACAGAAGGATATATAATTTTGGGAAAACTTCCAGCTGTTTTCTGGGATATTTCCCAAGATTTGATTTCTGCTTATAATCAAGGAGGTATGTATTAAAACTCCTCCCATGCACACACTTTCTCTTTTCTCCCTCTTTCTCTGGCCCCAGCGAACCAGCTTTTGTGCATCGTGAAGTGCCACCCTGGAGCATCATACATCCTGCTGGGCTACTACAGGGTATCCAGGCAATAAACTTCTTATTTTCATAGGGAATTTCAAAAGATTCTTCTTTCCTATTTATGTGGAACAGAAAAAAATAGCAGGTGGGATGAAATGCTACCTGGATGGTCCTGTTTCTCAATACAGACTTCAAGGAGAGCTTGGGTCACTCCACTTAGCTGTCCGTGTCCCTGGAAAGGCTGAGATGCTTCTGAATATGAGTTTCCCACAGACAGGTGAGGTAAAAGCAATATGACATTCACTGAGATCCAGCACGTCAAATAACATTTTTCTCCACTTTCTGACCATATTTTCACCAATGTATTTTTCATACTGATGCCCTGAGAGTTGTGTCCTTTGTGGTACTAACATATGCTTTTGTGGTGTGTGCTGAAGTTACATCTACAGAATTGTGCTACATTTTTAGGTGTAGTTCAGGCAAGAGGCTCATAACACCAACAATTTCTTACAATTTCTGTTCTGGTCCTAGATATACTCACAAGAAGTACATATGCTGAGAGACGATAAGAGCAGCTACTATGGTACAAGTCTAAGTCCTATCTGCGAAGAACGCTGTTAAGCGCTCTTTCAGCATTTAACTTACACGGCAAGAAGTTTAAGCACAGAGTTTTGAACAAATGTTATGAAGTAACTAACAGTCTTATGGCTTGTGAAAAAAAAAAAGTATTTAAAATACGCCAACTGCAGTAGTCATGTTATCTGATTTGGCTGAGAATCAGCCTCTGGGCTATGCAAAATGGAAGGCTTTTCACTTTTATATCACAAATTCTGGCTGAGAGTCATGGGCCTAAATCTTCCCTGTTTTTCCCCATCTATGGGTATGACAGAGAGAACAGCTTTTCCATAATTTTTGCCTCACTTGTGTCCTTATCACACCTATATAAAAACAAGTTAAACTGTGAAAAACAGGAGATGGACTTTCTCATTAAGCACCTACTTGGCAGCTACTGTCTCTGGTCCCGGCTGCAAGCAAGACATTTAACCTCCGCGCTTTGGTCTCACCACCTGCAAAGCAGAGATAAACCGGCTTAGTCAGGGCAAGGAAGATTAATTAGTGAACGCTGAGAAAGAGCCTATGAAGCACCAAGACCTGTTAAATTATAATATCACATGTGGTAGCCACACCTCCAGTATAATTATATCTCAGTTTAACCACAAGTCAAGGGGACACGGGGTACCAGGAGATACAAGTGAGGAAATGACACTCCCTCCAGCACTGACACGCCGGTGATGTCTGAAGGTTCATGGGCTGGTCACTGGGCTCAGTCATCTGGTCTTGGGTCTGTGCGCCGCAGCCGTGGGGCTGTTCCCTAGGACTAACAGATATTCTGACACCCCATCAATAACTGACTTTGAAGAAAGGCAGTTTTTAGGAAAAGTTAGGTAATAGACTGGCATGGAAATGGTCTTGTGTGCATTAGGAAAATGGCCCATGTTAACTATTCATTCTGTTACTGATGGGCAACCCAGTGCTCAACGCATGTGTAACTGAAAATGACTCTTTAAAATGCTTATTGCCCAATGTAAACCTGTACAAAGGAAGAATATGTTAAATCATGTTCTTTTTATTTAGTGATATACAGCTTTCTTTGTGCGCATACATATGATAATTCAAATTTTCCACAAAGCTATTCCTGAAGGGTCAAAAGCTGTTTATTCTGGCAAAAATTCATAGACTCATAGAATCATAGAATCCCTAAGGTTGGAAAGGATCTCCGAGATCATCAAGTCCAATCGTCAACCTAACACCACCATGCCTACTAGACCATGTCCTGGAGTGCCACGTCTACACGTTTTTTGAATGTCTCCAGGGACGGCGATTCAATCACCTCTCTGGGCAGTCTGTTCCAACACCTCACTACTCTTTCTGTGAAGAAGTTTTTCCTAATATCCAACCTAAACCTCCCCTGACACAACTTGAGGCTATTCCCTCTTGTCCTGTCACTTGTTACCTGGGACAAGTTGAAATGTAGGCCTTCTGATGTTTGCACAGGATTGAAACACTGAGGAGTAAGGGAGAGTTTCTAAGCACTACTGCTTCTGAAGCACAGAAATTACACAAAACCAGTCATTTCAAAGCAAGAAAGGATTCACCTCTTGTACAGATGTGGCTTTGCAACTCTGGCCATACGGTGGAGAAGACTTTCCTCCCTCACCCAACAACGTATCAGAAAACATGAAGATGTCTCCTATTTTTTGTTGAAGTAGACTCCTAAGTTAGTGCTTTGTGTTCAGCAGTGGTTCCCGTGCAGGTGTC
Organism: Psophia crepitans; assembly: GCA_013399095.1. Lineage (NCBI taxonomy): Eukaryota > Metazoa > Chordata > Aves > Gruiformes > Psophiidae > Psophia > Psophia crepitans. The sequence continues at coordinate 103,622 of VWZZ01005752.1, forward strand.
ACTATTTCTTATGTCAGGAGATGTTTCTCAACAGATTGGTTACTGCAAGTGACAAACCTGCTTTTTTTTCCCCTTCCTTTTACAGGTGGTAATGCATCAGTAATGCAGAACTGTGATTGATTAAAAGGAATAAATCTGAAAGAGAATTGAGCTTTTGCATGAACATTTAATATCCTGGAAATCTATCATATGGAATAGTTTAATCATTCCGTTTAACCACAAGTACTAGATGTCCTTTACCTTCATTCCCAAGTTGTGATTGACAGGAAAAAACCCTCAACATTTTTTTCACTCCTATGCTTGACTACATACATATTTTCTCTTCTGATGAAGAGCACAAAACACAATACTGTTCAAGCACAATCTGAATGTTAGAATGATTTATGGGAATATTTTCATCAACTCAGAAGTGTGAAAAACTCTCACCTTCCAACATTTCTGTGCTGGCAGAAGTTCTACTGCACAGAAGCTTATGGCAGCAAAACACATCCTTCATCAGAGATTCTTTTTTAATATTGGAAACGTTATCAAAAAAGTTATTTTGCTACTAAAAGCTGTCTATCCAACAAGGAAGGAGTTGGCAGTATGCTCCATTGCTATGTGAATACAGACTTCTCATCTGCAGGTAGACTAACTCAAATCAAGTTCTGTTTTCACCATCTTGATCCATAAGGCGATGAAAGTCTAATGACACAAGATTCCAGCTATAAAGACTTCCAGTAAGTAGAAGAGTCTACTAACTGGTTGTGACAACAGTGTATGTCAAAGTGAGTTAGTTAATATCTGGCAGGATCCAGATGAAGACATGGAAGCACCTAGTTTGCATACACTCCAATTCTTCTGGACGTGTAAGGACAACGTTCTTTCTCTTGGTTTAAGACAAAATCTGGGTATCTGAGACAATGGCAGGAAATTAGGCAAACACCTCATGTCTGAAACTTTGGTAAACCTGGAGACATTTTACTCACAAGCCTTTCCAGATCAAAATCAGGTTTTGAGTCTCCTCCCTGCTGTTTTTTACGAAGCAGGCACTATTGTTGTGACTTGGTGGTTATCTGGCAGACTTTCCTGGAATTCTTTGGTTTTGTGACTGTGTGGAGAACTATTGTTGCAGGTTAAGGAGTTTTATTTACTGCTTTACGTACCCAGAGGAGGAAGCTAAATTCTTTCCCTTCTCTCTTTCTTCAGGCATCTATTCTGAGTGGATTGTTCGCCTGCAGAAATGGTGTTATCTAGTACGCTGTTGTGTCAGCTAATACTGTTCCTAAGAGAAATTGAAGCAGCCCTTGTTTAAGATACCTATTTATTTTTATTATATAATTGCCTTCAGCTGTAAATAACAGCACAGGGTCATGTGGTTATCTTCAGGATGTGGTAGGAGCAGTCACGTCAAAAAAAAAATTGGAGACAATGGAATGCGTGGGTCTGATTGACACCTTTCAGTGACACAAAAGGTGGGTCATGTTTCATTTGCCAGAATATACACCCAAACTTCTTGCTGCCATTCACAGTGAATTTTCTGATAAGTTTACTTACAATTTTAAGAATCGTACTTGACATTGAAAACATAAGATTAACCTGACCAGGTGTCCTGCGGTCCCAAAGGAGACTTTTCAACAGACAGATTGATGCTTTGACATCTCTTCATATTACCCTCATCTCTAGAAGGCTAAAGACCCCACTTGCTTAGAAAAAGTAAAAGCTGAAAGGAAATATGATTGCTCCATACAAACATCAGAAGGATTAAAAAAAAATATAAGCGTTGTTTGAGCTATCAGATATTTTTATCGCAAGAACAAGATGTATACACTGTATTAATAAATTTAGTGAAGAAATTGGTTTATAAGCATTAAAACTGGAAAGGTCAGCAGCAGCCTTCCAACTGAATGAAGAAGGACATTAAAAAATTTACAGATAGAGGGTAAAACATTTATGGAAGGGATTATGTGACAAGTTACCTACAATTCCAGGAAAAGTCCTCAATGACCTAAAAATTCCCTGTGTTCCTAAACAGACAAATGCTGGGTGATTGAAGAGATAAAAAATATCAGTCATAATAAAAAATGTGTTGGAAGCAGCCGTCGAGTTTCTTCCACAGATTGCAGCAGCTGAGTGTTCAGGAGGAAGTCAGCTTATAAATAAGAGAGAGGAGACAACGGGAAAAAAAGAAATGTATAAAGAACAAGTAAGGAAAACTGAAATGAAAGCAAGCAGTAGAATGTGAAGGCAGGTATACAAACCATGAGAGAAGGGAGATTCCATCCAAAAATGTAGAGTTTGCTGGTCAGGCAAAGATCAACAGAAATATGAATGACCATTGAAGCGTAGTATTTAATTGTGGGCATGAGGAGATTTTAGGGCACTGAGGGCACTCATAGGCTTTAATGGTCCTGACCAGATTCCCTTGAAGCCTCTCCCACCAGCTGCCCATGGCCTCAGGAGCCCCATTTTGGCTCACCCTGTCTCATCTCAGTGTACTTTGGTTTTTGCCCTGCCTCCTGGGTGGGCCTTGGACAATCCTTTACATAGTCAACAAAGGTAAGGATGGATGCTTTTGAAACCTGACAACAATCTAGACCATTTTGACATAATATTGACCATAATACATCATAAACCTATCTTAAATCTTTGTAGCTTAAATTATTCCAGTGGATATCTAACACTAACGGTTGTTGCAGATCTAGTTAGACAGATCAGTCAAACAAACCAACGTAAAAGATTTTTATCCAGCCCTGTATGAGTTACTTAATGCTGGTAAGAATACATTCTATATGTACCTGGAAAGTGTCTAAGAAGAATGTGGCATCTAATTAGTGATGGCACGAAAACTTGTATCTTTCACAGATTGGTGTGAACACTTCAGAGACTGGACTTTTCCATTGAAATCATTATTTTTTAATATGCCCATATTTATTTGCTCTCAGTTCCTTGTAGTACCTCCACTGTTGGCTTGTCCCGGAAGGGGTGTTGTATTTTAGATAGTAAGTTGGGTTGCAGTTGTTCATTGAATTTGTACATGGCCCATTGCAAGGAAATAATAAATTCATATTGTCAGTTCAATAGCACAGGACTACTTCTGGGTATTCAGTGATTTAGTACCTACTTCCTGGTAACTAAAAAATAGCCATGTAAATTAATTTTGAAGGTCAAAAATCATGTCATCCATTTGGTCAGCATTCAAGCTACAAACAAAGAAGTCTGTACTTGCCTAATGTTCGGATAACTGAAGGAGATGTTAGTTGTACATAGGAAAAACAAACACCGTGGGAGTTTTAGGGATTTTTTACATACTGATTGTTCCACCTACATGTGTGACTTGTGCCAAGGTCGTACTGATTAGAACTTGTGGATCAGTGTTAACATATGTAAAAAATGCACACTTTATGTTGGGTTTTAACTTGTGCTGTGGCTCAGAGTCTACAGCACTCATTGAGCCATTTAAATCAGATATTTACTATCTCTCTGTCTTGATGAATCCTCATGTAGGTCAGAGCAATTATTTCATGCATTGGCACTAAACGCCACCTTGCTGCTGTGCCACGGAGAACATTACATCTCGACCTCTGAAAGGCTGACGCTTGTATGAATGATGAAAGTGCTGCTCATAGCAGGAGGTCTTCTGGGATCACCTCCCTGGAGCCTGTTTCCTGCAGTCTCAGTCTGCAGACACCCTCTCCAATCTGGCTGCTATGGGTGGATTGTTGTACAAAAGTAGCGCTGGGAGCTATGTTAGCTCAGGAAACTGAAGCTAACACACCTTTTCATTGAGGAATACTCCCTCACCACCTCTTTGACTCTTCATGCATGCATTGCAATTATTGTGGCAAACTTAGCGATATGTAGCTCACTTAAGATTTCTGTACCGTTTGTGTACTCTGCAAGATTTAGTGGAGAGAGAAGTGCTTAACCTTCTCAACAGGAGGGCACAATGAAGTGGGAGAGATGGGAACCTCTTCCTGAAACAGAAAGCGTGCCAATTCTCCCGTAGTCATCGCTCCGGTGATGTGGCCTTTCCTTACAACAAATGGAGCAGACGGGACCTTTGTAGAACCGCAAAGTGCTCGGTACTGAGCAAAACTGTAACCCTAAAAGAACATGGAGGGGAGGAGGAAGAACGGCGACATGGATGGAGGAAGAGGATTTATAAAGCTCCAAGGAGTTTATCGAGTTTTTGGCAAACAAGGAAATGGAAATCATACACATTTACAGGTAACGGAACAGACACCTTAAAACTTGACATGAGGAACAAAAGTTCTTGGGCCACGAGACAGGGATTGTAAACCATCTTGTCACAGACAAGGCAAAGAGACAAATACCCTTAGCTCTGCAGTTACATGACCTCAGGCCATACCTCTCTAGAGTCACTATTTCTCAAAAGGACCTTTTTTTGGTCATTATTCCTGACAAGGAAACAGATCCCCACTCATGTGCAAACTGAGGCACCTCAGCTGACCATTTAAATTATTAAAGTGGTACATGTGATCTCTGCATAAGCCCAGAAAAATAGCTTATACACGTCGAGAAAACACTTTCTACATTGTGGCATTGGGAAGCAAATGAGGGAAAAAAGGTCACTATGTAAATGAAACTGTTGGGGGAAAAAGGAACTGGTAGAGAAAATTCATATTACTTGCTAGTAAGGGTGAAACTAATAATGAAAATCAGCATGTTAGAGAATTCATGTTCACAGATGATCAGGACTTTTACCCAGAGCTGAAAGTCCACTTAAATTTTATCTCAACTGATAGATGAACATAGAAGGCCTGTGCTGGGCTTGGCTGGGATAGAGTTAATTTTCTTCATGGAAAGTAGCATGGGGCTCTGTTTTGGATTTGTGCTGGAAACAGTGTCAATAATATAGAGATTTTTTATTATTATTATTTTTGAGCAGTGCTTGCACAGATTCAAGGCCTTTTCTGCTTCTCACACCACCCCACCAGTGAGTATGCTGCAGGTGGACAAGAAATCGGGAGGGGACACAGTCAGGACAGCTGACCCCAGCTGACTGAAGGGATATTCATAGAACCACAGAACCACAGACTGGTTTGGGTTGAAAGGGACCACAAAGCCCATCTAGTTCCAACCCCCTGCCATGGGCAGGGACACCCCCCACCAGCCCAGGCTGCCCAAAGCCCCATCCAGCCTGGCCTTGGACACTGCCAGGGAGCCAGGGGCAGCCACAGCTTCTCTGGGCACCCTGTGCCAGGGCCTCACCACCCTCACAGGGAAGGATTTCTTATTAATATATCATCTAAATCTCCTCTCTTTTAGTTTAAACCCATTTCCCTTTGCCCTATTATTACACTCCCTGGTAAACAGTCCCTCTCTGTCTTTCCTGTAGGCCCCCTTTGATACCATATGACATCATGCTCAGAGTATAAGGGGCTGGGGGAAGAAGAAGGAATGGGAGGGACATTCAGAGCAATGGTGTTTGTCTTCTCAAGTCACCATTATATGTGACGGAGCCCTGCTTTCCTGAGGATGGCTGAACACCTGCCTGCCAATGCGAAGTGGGGAATGAATATCTTATTTTAAGTGGCTTGTGTGCGTGGCTTTTGCTTTCCGTATTAAACTATCTTTATCTCAATCCACAAATTTTGTCACTTTCATTTTTCAAATTTTCTTCCCCATCTTTCTGAGGGGGAGTGAGCGAGCAGCTGTCCGGTGCTTAGCTACCAGCCAGGGTTAAACCACAATAATGGGTTACTAGAAACTGTTTTGAAGACTTCTTTGTGCATCATGTGATCTTCAGGTAAAAGGTAATTCAGAAGACTAGATAAGTTCCTTCACACTGGAAAACAACCCTCCAAACTCCATGTTGCCAGTAACTCTGTAGCTAGCACAGCTATGAAATCCTGTAAAAAAACATTGAAAAACAGTTATTTTTAGGTGCACCTTTCCAGTTTTACTTTTTAACATGATCCCCATTACTGAGTTTCTACCACAGTCTTTGTTTTGGTAGAATAAAACTTTCTGTTTCCATTTAAATCTTGTCCTATGTTTTGGGAATTTTTTGTTTTGATTGACGTGAACGTAGCAAGAACACATTGAAGGCAACAAATCTAAATCAAGTGATATTGTAGAGTGTCTGCAACCCAAGAGAAACTTGGAGATTTCTCAGACTGACATTCCCTTGCGTTTGCTGATGACAGTAAGGAAAACTGTAACATGAAAGGTAAGTGAGGAACAAGAGACTTTTCCTCGATTTCCCTGACCAGTGCCCTTTCCCAGTGCTCTTCTGGCAAGATGCAAAGAGTAGTGAACACAAATACAGGTGTATTCACAGTTCCAGATGGCATTTTGAGACCTGGAGACAGTCCTCAGTAAGGAAAGACGGTTGAGATAATACATTGCCATATCTGAAGTCATCTCCTTGTGTTTAATACCTGCTCGCCTTTAGAGCAAGACTTGAATAAGGGACTTCACACTGGCAGGAACAACATCTCTGTAAAAGCCACCTCAAGTGCCCAGATACGGATTAAGCACAGAGGACTGATGGGGAGCGAGAGAAACACTCATGTTACCACAAGAAAGGACAATAGACGTACATAATTTATCACCAATACCTTTTGCCAGTAGCATCTGAGACTTAAAGCATTCATCTCATCTATACTATTTCTGGATAATCGGCAGCACTTTAAGGTGTATGTAAAGCATTCACCATCCCTGAAGTAGTCCCTTTTTTATCACAAGAGCAGCACAAACTGGCCCTTGTGTAAGGGAGAACAAACCCCATTATCTCTTGTAAACAGCTTTCCAGCAGCTTGGGGATACACCTCAACCAGAAGCTTCTGCTTCTGCATTTTATTCCTTCTTTGCAAGACTCACACAGCAAAAGCAGAACATGAAAGAGTAAAGTTTTGAAGTCCATCACACTCCTCTTCAGCGAGGTACACTTTAGCCAAACACAGCTTGACTGGATGTAATTCTCTGGCCTATTGTAGTTAGAAGGGGGAACAAAAAGACTAATTCTTTCTAGTTTTAACCCCTATCAGTTCTATGTGCACTGGAGAGAGGGAAAGCATTGTATAGTAATCAAGCAAAGTCTTCCATAGAGAAGAAAGTCTGTGCTATTTCAAATGGAAACATAAAGCACAGTTACTTCAGCAAGAGACCCTGTCATAAGGAGGCAAACTAAACCATCATCTATCTATTAAGATGTGATTGCTATCTGTCCATTCTGTTTCCTCCCTCTTCTGCTGGACATCTTCGTGTTCCCTGTAATCAATTTTTAGTGGTGTATTAGCGATCTGATTTTCCCTGCATTTGTAAGAATCCGGTGAGAAGCTGGTGGGGGTGATCTGGATCCAGTCAAGACCATCTCATTGATGCTATCCAAAGAGTCAGAAGACATACTTACTGTTACTTCCCTCTTCAAGGTGAAGGAGGCTGTTTAAGGACTGCATGGACAAACTGCATTTACTTGGGTGAGCTTACAACTTGGGGTGAGGTAGGTGTCTGCTGACTCCAAGCATTGAAGTTAATGTTTAATGAAAAAACTCTTCTCCCGTGACACCACAAAAATGGGATAAATGTCAATGTTCTCAAAAAAAGAACTTATTCGGCTCAAAGTTCAGGAGATCTAAGAAATATTTCTGTCACAGTGTGCAGGCAAGCTGCACCTTTCTGGTCTCTGAAGCTATGCCGACAACAAGAGCACACACCAAGAAGTAGCTTAAAGATTGGCGTGCACCCAAGTCATGCTCCATAAATGTACACCATTGGCTGAGGGATACTCATAGCTCTGACTTCAACGAACTGAACTCAGAGTTTTAAATAATATCAGCCTCCTCAGCAGACACATCGGTTCTCTTCTAGGAAGCATCTTGAAGCTGCTTTGAGCCTGTATCAGCCAACAAATATGACCAAATGGGCACTGAGTGCCAGGTCCCTGCACTCACTTGGCCTATTTATCCTGTTTTAAGTATTTTCCTTTAAGATGAAAACAATTGCTCTTGGAGGTTTCTATTTCTCTCTTCTGACTTAAAAGGGAAGCATTACTCTTAGATCAGATATAGAAATGCATAGCATATGTATGGTCAGGTGAATGCCAGTCCTAATGATGCTGAAGGGTATTCTGTAAGAAGATCGTTAAATCATAGAATCATAGAATCATTAAGGTTGGAAGAGACCTCCAAGAACGTCTAGTCCAACTGTCCCCCCACCACCTATTACACACTAAACCATGTCCCTAAGTACCACATCCAATCTTTCCTTAAACACCCCCAGGGACAGTGACTCCGCCCCCTCCCTGGGCAACCCGTTCCAATGCCCGACCACCCTTTCCAAGAAGAAATTTCTCCTAAATGCAGCTTCTTTCTCATTCTTTAGGTAATGATATTGCTCAAACTACCCATTTATCTCTTATTTCTGTTTCCCTGGAAAATTCAAAGTCTGCCATAACTTTTTACATTCATTTACATAAAAACTGTGTTGCCTCATCAATGCCATGCTTTTCCATCAGCTGGAAGGTAGGGTGAAAAACACAATGACCATTTAAAAGACAAATACCGGGTTAGTTAGTAGATCCAGGTGTGCAACAGTATTTATCAAAGAATACCCTCACTCGTTCTTCTCTATTTATAGTCATCATGATTGGGCTGAAGTTAATAAGGAGACACAAGGGAATTTCCTAGTCAGTACAAACCGGCAGCTCAAGACGTGTGCATTTTTGATTGCCCTGTGCAGCAGCTGGATGGACATGTAAAGACTGCTGGCCTTTGAAATGAGATGTTGCAGGTGGTTGTTCCCCATCGGCTGGTAGCTGGTACCAGAAACAAGGCAATCAGGAAAAAAGATGGGAATGACAGACAGCCATTGACGTGGCAGTTCCTTCAGCTGGGAAATATATCATGCCAAAATGGAGGACCTACTGGCTTTCTCCTATGAACAAAGCTTCCACTGCGGCATAGGGGTGCAGGATCAAGACCATATTTTCATGATTTAACAGGATTAACATTTCTTACTCTCCACATATGGTAAGATCAAAGGCCCACAACCATCTATATAAGCTTTTCTATTTCATAGAAAATTACCTAAAAGAGTGGGAATAATTTCTTTTTCTCTGGAGAAACGAAGCTGGTTATGTTTTGAGCTATGTATACAGAGGACAGTATTTACAGATTGCTGTCAGTTCCTAATACTTCCCATGATTTTATTTCACTCTTTTCTTTGAGAAACTCGTCCAGTGTGCACCAGATCTGGCAGGCTGCAAAGTCCGCATGCTGTGAACAGGCCTTTTCCCCGTCCTGTGAAATTCTCATCAGGTTTGGATGAGCTACAAGGAGTTTAAAACTGTCATTTTTCAGTGCTCAGGGTAGAGCAGCATCTTGTCACTTGGTTTTCCCAAAAAGTCCAGTGAGCAAAGTAGCCCAGCTCCACCCTCTGGATAAAACATCTTCTTCCTCCTGGCAACTAGTGCTTAAAGTTGGTAAGAGAGAAGTGTTTCATTTATTTCAAAGAACAAATATTGGAGTACATAAATATTGGAATATAATTTCTTCAGAGTCCCTATTTGCATGTAAATCACATGGTTAGGGACCATTTATTTATCTGTGGCTGCTGAACATTAGGTCATCTCATTGGGAATGAGCTAAATTGCTCTTTCTGGCCAAAAGAAAAGAGAAAAGGGACAGGGAGAGGAAAAGCCATGCATTGAGAAGCCTGCTAATAAGGTAATGTGAGGTTTGCTGACTATAATTCTTAAGGACTGTGTATTCCAGTTACACTGGTACACCAGCTTTCTGGCACACACTTGCTGGAGCACAGCTTTTGTTTGTGTTCTCAGGTCACAGGTCCCCACCTCACACACCGTGCAGGCCACGTGAATTACAGCAGAGCAAACGAGCACATGTGGCAAGTCCTTGACAATTTTGGGTGAAAAGCCTGGTGCTGAGTCAAGTTTCTAGAGTCTGGATGCTCAAATCTGAACTACTCACCGAAGGCTTGCACTGTAATCAAATAAGAGAAATTTTTAGAGAAGCTCTAAAACATTATGCATCTTTTCCTAAGACAACTGTTGAAAATAGTTAAGACTAATCATTTCCTTGAGATGAGCACAATTTCACATTAACTACAAAGGTAGCATAACGTGACTGACTAAGGCACGTATGAATACTCTTTCACTACAGATTGTGTGTCTGTGTGTGTACAAGTTTATGTAGCTGCATGCAATTTAAGATGTAGAGAAAGTCCAGATTGAATGAACTTGACTTGACTCATTTTAAAATCTAAACATTTATCAAAAGTCACTTTCCCCAATAAGATTTCAACAAGAGGCCTTTTCTGGACCCCTGAAAGGACTTAATATCAGGATTGCACATATGTGATGTGAGATATTCACTAGGGAAAACATTAGGTAATGAGTAATACCAGATATTCATTGCTGAGCTGTGGGTAAAAACCAGTGAACTTTGCTCATGATTTCGTTCTTTTTTAACCACTTCCTGTGCACATGAAGGAGCTCACAGGTCCTTATAATCAAACATTGCCATCTGTCTTATCCTGTGGTGCAGCGAGGATGAGCAATAGCTTTTTAACAAAGCTCTGCTTCCTCTCTTTGAGCTGTTCAAATGAAATACAGTCGCTACAAAGAAAAAAATACGTATATGCTTATTTTAGCTTTGCCACTTGCCAGTTTGATTCTGCAACAGACTGGTGTGTTCTTCTTCCTAAATAATGTGATTTTCATTCCAAATCGACAGTCCCATTTTCAAGAAGAAAAAGCTGAGATCATTTTATGCTTAGTTTGGACAATGATCTAATTCTACCTTTATACTAGAAAACTGAATAGTGCCAGGGTTTTTATCCTCCCTGCGATTACAACAGCAGTGTCAAGTATATTTAGTCCAGGAGTTACCATGAACAGGGCACCATTCCTAACAGATGCCTGGCCTCAGCCACCCTGCTTGGCAAGCTAAAGATTGACAAATATATAAATTGACCTCACAAGCAGAGAAAAGGCTGTGGCATTGACTGGTACTTCAGTATAGATGTACCCTAAAAATTATGGACCTTCAGTGCTTTAAATCTCATAGTACATGAGCAGTTTTCCAGCAGTAGTCTCACCAGGACAGTAGCCCAATGTAGCATCACCATCCAGCATCTACAGACTATGCCAATTTTTATACCCAAGTACTGACACGACATTTTATTGCTGTATCCTAGCATTACTATTTCATGACCAATTAGTCTACTACTGCAATATCATCCCTTTTTCTAGTAGATACAATTTTTCACGAAATAAAGGCTGCTATCATACAGTTTTGGTCTACCTCCTGAATCCTGGATTAACAGAGACCAAGTTACTCAGTATCACATCAATAAACTATTTTATCCACAAAACTTCTACGTCATTTTGACAAGCAACGTGAATCTCAAGAGCAAGTGACCATCCAACAGTAATTTAAGTGAAATTTAATTTCTTCCTTCATTCATGAGAAAATTTACAAACCAAGTTTTTTAAAACCATTTAAGATATTTAGTCTCTGATCTATTTTCATTGTCTGAGCTAAGGGAAACGGAAAAAGCAACCATTAAAATTGAAAAAAAAATCTGTTTTTTCAAATTCTTCTTTTTAATAATCTACAGCTTTATTTTTCAACAACTAGAAATACCCTTTTTTCTTACAAAGAGGTACAATTATTTTCTTTTTCAATAAGAGTTCACAATGAGAACTTGTGCCCTGAGTACTTCATCCACTGTTAAATAAGAACAAGTATTTCTCTAGCCTGCTGAAAGAGATTTTTTTTTTTGCTTATCGTATCCTATATGAAGAGGTGGGAGATTATCCATGTTTCATATCAGGTGAAAAATTATTTACCTTTTAAAATGAAAGCTACAACTCGAAGAAATTACTGACTACAGGAAGCACAATTGACTGTCGCTGTGTTCTTTACTATGTGCAGCAAATCAGGCTCTGTGACATTTTCTTTTACGTTATTTCCTTTTTTTAAAATGTGTATGAGACGGTGAGAAGCATATCTGTGGCTCAATGAGCTGGTTTGCATTACATATTGAAAAATATGTAAGCCAGCATTTCATGCACAGAAATAGCCTGGGAAACAGAAATCGCTATATTGACCCATACTGTTTCCCTCCCACAGTGGGTGTGACGGTGTGTTTGCCTGTCTCTCTCGTTGGGTGGGGGTTTTTTTTGTTGTTGTTGTTGTTTTGAGCTATATCACCCAGATCCACTGAATTCGGTAGGTCTGCTGAAGGCAAGCGTCCTCTATCAAGCTCTGCCAGCTGCCTGCCTTCCTGCAATGCCTTCAGCCCTTGACTCCAACATGAGGTTCAAGTTCTTGGTCGTGGCTCTTCTTCTGGAAGTGGTCGCCATTGTTTTGTTTGGGATATTTGTGGAATATGACAACAGTGATGCCTCTCAAAATTTATACCCACGTAAGTGTTGCTAAGATTTATAGAAGTTAGAATTGCTTTAAACTGATCCTAAGCAAGATTTCTGAATAACTTGTGAGACCTACCAATAGAGCTAGAAAAGACAGGCATGCTTTGGGGCAAACAAGCTTTTTCTGAGGTGTGGAAGAAGCAGGGTTCAAAGACAAATTCAAGTTGATCACATACAAAATTCTGAAAGTAGCTAACTGCTGAGAAGGCAGCTGTTCTGGGAGATAAAAGTCCTGAAAATAGTTCTAGTGTTTGCATAGCAGGTTAAAACTTGGAGAAATATGAAATATTTCTAGCATTTTCTAGAGATGGATGGTAGTGCTTCTTGCCAGACCTTCTACCCTGATTACTGTATCAAATAATGAAAATGAACATTTCAGTACTGTCATCCAGGTTTCAAAAGGTTGTCTTATGAGAACATGGAAATCGGGCAGCATATTCATCGATACAAAATATTTTGGCAGAAACTGGACTCCAAGAAGGGCGATAGGTTTTGTCACACTGTGCATAACCCCCTTCTATCTTTCAAAGCTGTGGCTCAGCTGTAGACAGTAAAGGTTCACCCTGCAAACGCTTCTGTTGATTTGTTGTTCTGCAAATGCTTGATGAAGTTCAGGGAGAAAGCTTTTGGCCTGAGAAGTAGCTGCTAACATCTCCCACCCTCCTCCTCCTCTTGCAAAGATAAGACTTGTAAATAAGTAGAAAAATAAGTCTGCAGAGGAGCAGCCTGTGTCTTGCTGGCAATATGGAATATTTGGCAATATGGAATGTTTGTTGCGTGTTTTCTTGGCTCTGCTGTCTTAACAACTTGTAGCCCTGATTGTGATCCTCTTAATAATGATCGTAACGACAGAGCACTCCTTGTCTGTATGTAGTACCCATGTAATTTCGAATGTATCCCTTTTTCTCTCATTCCAACTGCCCTTTCAGTGACTGTTACAGGAGAATGCGATCTCGGGCTCACTTCCCTCCCCAGCAGTCTTGTGCTGTGGATTCTCACACAGAGCATTGTCCTCTTGAGAGAACAGCGAATGCACAGTACTCGTCAGCTCCAGAGGCAAGTCAGCTGATGAACATCAGGGGCTAATTACTCACATTTGGGTTAACTACACTGAGATGCAGCAGTATCCCAAGAGATAACAGCTTAGGCTATGCCAGAGGCTGTTCTGTTTCTGACACACAGAAATATCATGTCCATGATACTGAACTATCCCAGCTCCTAAAGTAGGTGGCCTTATCTAGATGTTATATTGGGAATGAAACTTGGCCCACTGTCACCCAGGAGGTGATAGCTGGCTTAGGCAAAAACTATGCCACAGACCACATTAATAATTTAACAGCCCAGATAATTCTACTCTGGCACTGCTATTTTATTAATACAGCTATTGCCTAGAACACTTGTCCACCCACCTCTTCTCTGACTCTACCCCAAAACAACACGACAACAACAGATACAGCCACAGAACAATAGTGCTTTGGGCATCTTTGTATAATCTGGTAAACCAGACGGATGTTATCTAGGACATGGGTCCATCAGACTCAGATTAAGGTTTGTCTGCTCCACAAGAACAGAGAAAATTACCTTGTCTGGTCTGAATATCATACCTGCTGGCTCCAATCCCATGGAAGGGGGCTGGAACTAGATGATCTTTGAGGTCCCTTTCAACCCAAACCATTCTATGAATCTATGGTACTAAACCGACTTGCATTTTCTTGGAGTCTTCCTTACCAAGGAAAATGAAGAAAGGTGCATGGGCTCCTCGTGCTTATGCCAGTAATTTAATAGTCTTCAGTGGCCCCTTACAGTGCTGTGGTGCATTTCTTAGTAAACCTCGAGCCTTCTGGATGGAGACTGCCTGTGGCACACACATCACCATGGGTGCTGTGTTCCCTGGGGAGCTTCTGGGATAGGTTGTTCCTAGGTTGCAGGAGAAAGAGATAGGAAAGGAGATAGGCTGCAGAAGAAATTGTCCACTGCCTCCCATGCCTGTCTGACAAGCAGCATATGACTGTGTTATACCTGCGCACGGTCCTCCCGCTGCTCGCACTATCGAACTGCTAGCAAGCTCTTGGCATGGTTTTGGCTCATGCAGACCAGCACCTTGACCTCCTCCTAGGTACAGCTTTAGGCATAACATCGATAAGGGAATACTCTTAACAAGTAGTACAGGTGGGAATGGCGTTTTGGGAGAGAGGATCGTCTGCCTTTTGGCCAGGCTGCTCAGTTTACCAGAAGAGACAGAAACCAAGCAAACACTGCAGACGTAATTTGGACTTCTAGATGCTGACCTAAAAGTTGATGGATCTCGTTCACAATAAAGAAGTGGAATAAAAGCAGAGTTCTCCAATACATGTGTTTTCACTTTTAGGCTTTCTTCCTCTCAAAGTTCCCTGTCTACAAAGTGCACACAAGAACACAGTTTGCCTGAGGACCTGGCAGAAAGTTAATGTGATGGGTTTATAAATGTATTAGGACATATTCTGAGCCAGGACTTTCCCTGAGTTCACAAAATGATGGGTTCAAACTGCTTCCCATGCAATCCCCAGGGATGTTAACCTCATAGATGTAGTTGTTTCATGCAGGGGCCAATTTACATTCTCAGAATTGCAGCGCAAATCCTGCTTTTACATGCCTTAAATACCTTGGCACCATGAATCCAAGCTGTTTCAGTATTTTTGAACTGAAGATAAAAATAATAAGTATCACCATAGTTAGCCATTCAGATAAGGGGAGCTGAGGTCATTTCCAAAGCATAGCTTTGTATTATATCTACTTCTGACAGATGCAAGTACAGGCATGGCGAATTGGATGGACAGCTTCAAGTGTGCCATGCCACTGGAACTGGAGAACAAGGCATGTGATGGTTTTTTTTAGTACTGGTATCCTGTATGTAATGTCTGGTGAGTGATCCATGACTCATGGCTTAGGAAAACTTAGGTGCCCCTCTTGTTGAGGGTTCTACAGTTCACTCCTTTAGGCAGAGCAAGATCACAATCTTAGTATAAACCTAGATGCCACAAGCACCTTTGTGTTGAGAATGACCACCGTGCAGAGACCTTGCAGTGGGATTAATATGTTGATCTTGGGCACCCTTGCAGAATCATGTGCAGTGGTTTTGTTCAGGATCTGCTGGAGTGTTTTGCCCAGTCTTTATTTTCCCATCCCACAGAATAGAAGTACTATGTTTTGTTAAACACAACTAGTTACTGAAACAGTTTATTTCAAATCATGTGTTCTCCATCATTTGAAATCATTCCAAGCCTACCCTTCTTCAAAAGGATGTGTAAGACGTAGTTAAAGCACAAGCTATAGGCTAGACTCATTGAAATTTGTCCTCAACGTCCATGAATTAACCTAGTTTTAACCAGGACTTTCAAAATATATCAAAAGCAGAAGCTGAAATGGGGAAATTAAGTTGATTGGTTAGTACTTAAAATAAGTAGTACGCACAACACGAATTTGGATAGTAGTTCTGGAAACTGAGTAACATGGGGCAAAATGGGAAGCTTCCAAAGGACTGCAGGTGCCTCAAAAACCCCATCACTGGTTATTATTGAAATCAGGCAATAAATGTAAAAATGTGGAGCCTAAAGAGGAAGCAAAAGGGTTGGGGATGTCTGCAAACCTCCTGCATTTCTGTGCTGTTTCTTAGATGTGCGTAGCCCAGTGCGAAGGATCTTACTACATGCATGGATGTATTTTGGTGCTAGGTCAGGGCTGGAATAGGACAATGCAAAGTATTGGAGTTAATTAGGAATCTCCAGTAATTTATTATACTTCTGGGCCCTCTTTTGGCTGAACATGGTAATGCATACAGCAAAACTACAGGAATGCTCGAAGTACGTAACTGGGAAATGTAACTTCAAACCAAATGTTACACTAACCAGGTCAGCGTCTCAGGTTCTTCCTACATGTTTGCATATAAGAGGCAATGAAATAGAAATGAAAAGAAATAGTTTCTCTATACTGAAGTTCTTATTAGCAACAAGATAAGAGAAAAAGCTTTAATTATAGGGCTCAACCTGTTTGGTATAGAGTTCCTTAAATCACATGAAACATTTGAGCAACAAAATATTTTAATATACAAAATATCCATGCTGTGGTGATGAACTCAGGTTGTATCAAAAAGATTAAAAAAGGAGATTAAAAAAAGTAACTTTAAATAAAATTAGAAAATTAACTAACCATATTTTAACAAAATTCATATTTTTAAAAAAGTATATCTGAAGGAAGATGAAGTATATGCTGATTAGCAATATTAATTTATTAGTTTTAAAATTACCTTAAATACCCAAGCAAAGAAATCAATCTCTTGTACAGTAATTTTTAGGGATCACAAGCATATCTTTGCACTGGGCCAACTAGTACTCTACCAAACAACAATTTTGGAGTTAGCCAGAACACATTGGATTTGACAACCTTTATTTGAGAGGAAAGAGAACTTTTCTGTAAGGACATGAAGCCATGATGTTCCAAGTAGCTTCGCACGCAAGGAAGAGTTCCAGACACATTAAATTTGCTATTACAGAGATCTGATGTTCTTTCCATGATGATATAGCAAGGAATAAAATCAATAATTGAGTCTTGCATTTTCCAGTTACTCAGTCTTCAACTAGTAGATTGGTCATGAATTGGGGAAGGATGGATCACAATGATGACATGAGTTTGGAACTCTTTTCTGTTAAAACCTCATTTGTCCCTAGCCTGCCTTCCTTCATAGTCACTACACAGACATGTTTTCCCTTCAGTCTTTCAGGATGTCCATGTGATGATATTTGTTGGATTTGGTTTCCTGATGACCTTTTTGAAGAAATATGGATTCAGCAGTGTTGGTATCAACATGCTCATTGCTGCCTTTGGTCTCCAGTGGGGAACCCTGATGCAAGGATTTTTGCACACGAAAGGAGGGAAAATTCATGTTGATATCAAAAGGTACGTGTGAACTTAACAAAACCAACAACTCTATACCCCTTAAGATACCAGGAGAGGTGGTAAACTACAACATCTGTGGGATCAGACTTCTAAGTTCACTGAAATTTGATTGAGCCTTACTGTCTACCTCTCGCCATTCATTTGCCCTTCACCTCTAAAGGGGCAACACCTCGTGCACTGGGCCAAGGGAACCAAAGGATCTGATGAAATTTGAGTTGCTGTATTACATATGGGACATAGGTCAGGTAGAGAGACTGCTCTGAATCTCTGGAGCTGTGGAAGCTAGAAGATTTCCAGCAGTAGCATTTCCAGCAGTAGCACAGCAGCTCCTGCATTCAGCAGGCATGAAAGGATCTGTCCTTCCATGACACATGGTATCACAGAAGAAAGGCTGGAACACTGTGTCCACCCACTCATGAGGTTTCCTCCTACTTCTCAAGGAACGATATGCATGAGCACCATACTGCAGTAGGTTTTGGACCCCAATCATGGAATAAGAGACTTCATGAGTGATGTATCTAGATACTTTTAATCCCCCTTTCATTCATCTGTTCTGCTTCTGCTGAGGTCTCAGAGTGCTTTCCACTTCTGCAGTTCTGTTTTCTGAGACAACTTATAGACAATTTTGAAAGGACCAACATCCAAACATTACTGAGGGACAAGCAGAAACAGTATCAGTAGCTCCTAATGCTTACAGACAGGCATTTGCAGAGGGATCCAAGGTTAGTGCCCCTCTGTGCTGCAAGTTTTTGACCAGTTTGTGGTTTTATTTATCTTTGCCATTCCCCATAACCTATTACCACTGGTCCTTCCTGACAGCTAATGCAAACATGATGCACAGTGATAGAAAGGCATGGGAGGCTTTTGAAATGAGATATAGCCCTTCCCCAAAGCTAAGAGCTCTCTGTCATCTTTGGAGTCCAAGTGACAGTCAGAGCTGGAAATATCCCTGCAGATGCAGAACACACATCCCATCTGACTTTTCACTATAATTTCAACCAGCTGAACACATATATTGTATAAGCAGGAGGTAAACTTCCCACACTTTTTCCTCAGTAGCTGGTAAGACCCCTGTAAAACCCATCTGGAAAGGTTCGATTTAATTTTCATCCATAAAGATGATCTTAGTAATTGTATGCCTGAAGAGTTAAAGCTCTGTCATTTTGATGATATGACAGGTTTGATGTTACAGACTTATTTCGGGTCTCTAAACTGATTTTCTTTCTTCCTCTGTTTTTGTTTTGCTTTGGTTTGGTTTTATTCATTTTCTTAACTTCAGCATGATAAATGCAGACTTCAGTACAGCAACTGCTTTGATTTCGTTTGGGGCAGTCCTGGGGAAAACAAGTCCTCTTCAGATGCTGATCCTGACAATTCTGGAGATCACCATCTTTGCGTGCAATGAACATCTAGTTACAGAAATACTTCAGGTACAACTATTTGGCAGTAATTATTTTCTGTTTATAACAAATACTTGGAGATTTGTTGGAGATTAGGAGAAAGGTTGGAGATTAGGAGAAATTTCTTCTCAGAAAGGGTGGTCGGGCATTGGAACAGGTTGCCCAGGGAGGTGGTGGAGTCACCGTCCCTGCGGGTGTTTAAGGACAGGTTGGATGTGGTACTTAGGGACATGGTTTAGTGGGTAATAGGTGGTGGGGGGATGGTTGGACTGGATGATCCTTGAGGTCTCTTCCAACCTTAATGATTCTATTCTATTCTATTCTATTCTATTCTATTCTATTCTATTCTATTCTATTCTTTCACTTTGTAATACTTCCAGTCTACATATTCTAGGTTCTAGTTTCTACCATAGAAAACAAACCACTGAAGTCATCCAGACTTCTCCTTCATCGAATGCTTATCTTTATTCTGTATAAAATCTGTGGCATTACGTTGGGTCCCTATTGCAGGCCACAGATGTTGGAGCCTCGATGACTATCCATGCTTTTGGAGCTTATTTTGGTTTGGCCGTAACCCTAGTCTTGTATCGTCCTGGTTTGAAAAATAAACATGAAAATGAAGAATCTACCTATCATTCAGACTTATTTGCCATGATTGGTAAGTAAAGTAGTAAGTGTAAGTAAGCGATCAGTTGTTGATCCCTCTTTCATCCCCATGTTTTAATGTTTGCTTAATATTATGCTGCATCCATTTTCTCAAGTACACTCCTGGAGGCATATTCTTTTTTGTCTGATGCATGCACAGTGTTTTGAGTGACACACATATTTTTACAGCTTTCCCTTGGTTAAAAAAAAGGGAAAATCAAATTTAAGATGCATTTTCACTGTGCATTAGTGGTGACTCCCTTCTCGTTAAATCTTCTAAGATTTAACACAGAAATTGTCTGTAATTAAAAGTATTGAGCTATGCCTGTCTCATTAATGAATGCTAGAAACCATACATCTATCTGTCCATGAAATCCATTAATTGATCAATTTAACAGCTAAAACTATCAGTTTTATCAGTAGATGATAAAGAATTTGCATGTGAACAGTCTTGCTAATGCATCCTATTCTGGTGTGGTTTTCACAGTGGTGGTGAGCTCTGGCAGTGAGTGGGACATGACAAAGGGTCGTTAAAGTCTTCTCTTTGATAGAGACACGTGTCAAAATCCCAGATGCACATGTCAAAAGCTTCTGCATGATCTATTATTTCTTTCCACATTTTGGCTAATTTCAAGTTTCTTATTGATTATCTCCCTCATTTTGTGCAGCTAGTTCTGTTGTGTTGGATCCTGCACATTGAAATACCCCTTGTAACTGATTAGTCTTTTTTCATTTTGACTTATATTCATCCAGGTACCCTGTTCCTTTGGCTTTTTTGGCCCAGTTTTAACTCTGCCATTGCATCTGGTACACTTGACCAGCTTAAAGCCATTGTCAACACTTACTATTCCTTGGCTGCTTGTACTGTTGTAACATTTGCCATCTCTAGCCTGGTGGATCAAAGAGGCAAATTCAATATGGTAAGAATCACATTCTGCGAAATCAAGTCACCCCTCTGTAACAGGTCAGGCAGACTCCCAATGTCCTTGCGCAATCTGGAGCCATAGCTCACACTGTGAGCAAAATTAGAGCGATTATACTTTTAAAAACTAAAAGATTGGGTCCTGAGGCAACCCACCCTGCTTAGGTATGTGGTGATTCCTCAGTGGGATCACTGCCTCTGGAGAGTGGAAAGCTCTCAGACATCATAGTGATGGTCCTGCTCCCTTGTTCTGTCTTGTCCATAGAACCTGCTAGACCACAGAGACATTAGTCTAACACTCAGGTGGACTTTTGGGTCTTAATTCCAAAGAGGATCCTATGTGAGTTACCGTATTGCAATAGCCAAAATAGGTCTCTCAAGGCAACGACCTGTTCCCTGGAAATCTCACAATGCAGGTGCACTACAGGGAAAGTCAAACTAGGTTGGGGCTGCCAGGCTGCCAACATTTTATCTCCTTGCCCTAAAATCCAGCCCTGTGGTTTCACCTGATTCTTTCCAGCAGATGCAGGCAGTTCTCACTGGCTCATCCTGGCTTCTCCAGAGGTCAGACAAGTTTTAGCGACTTTGCTGAAGTTGGACTTTAATAATCTGGTCCCAGTTAAACTGACTTAGATCAGCTTTGAACCAACACCCTGAACATGTACAGGAAACCCTGTTTAAAATTCCTGTTCATTCTTCACTGGAACAATCTCACCTGAAGAAAAGGAAAACTGTATGGAAAAACAAACAAAAAAAAAGGGCGTCCTCAAAGTTACTGAGCCCTAAACCAAGCCTCTGTTCCACATAGATCATCTCCACCTCTGTATACCCTGCAGGTTCTCATTCAAAATGCCACCCTGGCAGGAGGAGTAGCAGTGGGTACCTGCGCTGACCTGTCAATCCAGCCTTTTGCTGCCATGTGCATTGGGAGCATTGCTGGAGTCATCTCCGTCCTTGGGTTCCACTTCCTGACTGTAAGTAGTGACGACTCAGCTCTCATTTATTTATTGCTTCATTGGCTTTACTGGAGGGCCCTTGGTTTGGAAAGAGAATTTAGGCACTGGCTGATACAGTATAGAGAGTAAACTGTAGATAATGGTTACTTTTAAATCAGTGTGATTTAAATATATGCTTATGAGCTAACTTCATAGAATCATAGAATCACAGAATGGTTTGGGTGGGAAGGGACCACAAGGATTATCTAGTCCCACCCTCCCTGCCACAGGCAGGGACACCCTCCACTAGACCAGAGTGCTCAAAACCCCATCCAGCCTGGCCCCGAACAATGCCAGGGATCCAGGGGCAGCCACAGCTTCTCAGAGCACCCTGTGCCAGGGCCTCAGCACCCTCATAGAGAAGAATTTCTTTCTAATATCTCATCTAAATCTCCCCTCTTATAATTTAAACCCATTCCCTCTTGTCCTATCACTCCCTGCCCTTGTGAACAACCCCTCTCTGTCTTTCCTGTAGGCCCCCTTTAGGTATTGGTAGGCCACAATTAGGTCTCCTCAGAGCCTTGTCTTCTGCAGACTGAACAATCCCAACTTCAGTTCATTACCTAGCTAAAAACAGAGAAAGATCATGAAGGTATTAGACTTCATTAAAGTCCAAATTTCTGTTCAAAGAGCTGCCAGAATCTTACTCCAAGCTCAAGTTTTAGTGAAATAGGACCAAATACATTTCAGTCTTCACATTTCTAAGTAGATCTGTAATCGAAAATTACTTTTGAAGTGTAAAATGGAATTGATTCATGTGCAAAGGGTAGAAACAAAATATTCTGACTAAAACTGCTTCAACTGCCATTTTCTGATTGAGAAACATTCTGGAAGAAAATACCTGACCAGGAAACTGGGAACAGGCGTGTATGTGCTACTTAGCCACCTCTTTCAACCATTGCTGCAGTGGCTCAAAAGATTTGGAATATCAGCAGACTGTCATGTGTTTAGTACCATTATATTTATGGATGGTAGGTTGGACATCTGTACCATTATATGTACATACTTGTTTTTCTCTACATATAAGCAATTTCACAGTGAAGTGAAAGATAGCAGGTTTTATAGATAAATTTTGTGTCATGACATAGGTTAGGTTTTTTCTTGTACTTCTGCACTAGTTTCTTTTGCATATATTTCTAGAGATAACGGAAAATCGCTATAAACTTCATATTTCCCCTCATTTCAGCCTTTTTTGGCATCCAAGTTGAACATTCAAGACACTTGTGGAGTTCATAATTTACATGGTTTACCTGGAATACTGGGCGGTATTGCTGGCATCATAGTAACTGCCGTGAAAGAGGAAACTAGGTGAGTTATAAAGAGAAGAGAAATGAATTTATTGATTTTTTTAAGGTCTATACTAATTTTCCACCTTCTTTGGATCTAATTATGATACTTTTCTTCAGAAAATGCATCTTTGATTTGATGATCAAACATTGTGTTCTAGTTTAGATAGGATTCTTCTTGATATCCTACCTTTCAAAGACTTTATATGCCAAGCTTGTTCCATATTAAAAGATTAAGTAAAAATAAAAAAAAATTAAAAGCATAATAAAAAGCAGCCTGCAGAACCATTCAAACATAAAAAAATCTTTGTTATGATTCCACAATTACACTGCGGTAACTCTAAGATTTCCAAGAAAATTGGTAAAATGGGCTATTTTCATTATCTGAAGATTCCACGAAGATGAAATGCTAGTCTTTTTGACAAAGCTTTATGAGATACTAATAACCTTTTCAAATAACCTGTTTTCATCTGTAGTCTAACCCAAAATCAAAATAAAACCATTGTTTGTCTTGTACACGGCAATGGCAGAGTATTTTCCTATAAGCCATCCTGTTCAGCAGACAGAAAGGACAAAGTTGTAAGACCAATTATCAGTCTCAAAGTGTAACAGTTTTTTGATTGTCAATAGTTTGTTTTTCTGCCTTTTCAGGCAAGGTGTCAAATTTACTCCTGGCATGCAGGCTGCTGCTCTGGGCAGTACCATTGGAATTGCACTGGTGGGTGGAGCATTGACAGGTCAGTATGATGCATATAGCAACCGAAATATATGTGAATGTAGAGGTTTGCTCATGGAGAACCTCAATGTATCAACAATTTCATGTGAATAATATGAAATAAAAGACCTCTAATATCATCAAGTCCAACTGTCAACCCAACACTACAATGTCTACTAAACCATGTCCTGAAGTGCCACATCTACACGTTTTTTGAACACCTCCAGGGATGGTGACTCCACCACCTCTCTGGGAAGCTTGTTCTAACACTTGATGACTCTTTCAGTGAAGAAATTTTTCCTAATATCCAACCTAAACCTCCTCTGACGCAACTTGAGGTCATTTCCTCTCATCCTATAAATGCTTCAAAGACACTGGGTTGTACAGAAATAGTAACACGTTGTTCTGGATGGAATTCTCTAGATTCAGACACTCAAAATTCTCAACAGAAACTAGTCTGAGATTAAGACTCCTTTTGGTATCCCATGGTTTCATGTGATTGTGGATATTATCCAAATAAAAATTCAGGCTGAAATAGAAAATTGCAGCCTGAAATCTGAAAAAGGTTTGAGCAATTAAAAACAAGCTCTTATTCATGTCAGCATGAAGAAATCTGCATCACCTCTCATAATGAGTGACCTGATGTCCCAAGATGGTTGGACATTTGTGTAGACTAGGAAATGAGTTATAAAACTTAGCTGACTCCCTAGGGCACATCTTGGGCATTTTGTCCATTTAGTCTCTGATGCTTTTTTTCCTTCAGGTGGTATTCTAAAGCTGCCCTTCTTGGGACAAGTATCTGACCAGAACTGCTTTGATGACTCTGTATACTGGGAGGTAAGAGACAACCTCCTTTCATTTTCATTATGTTGGAAGATGTACAGCTCACTGCACTCCTGCTCCCTGGGGTTTGCAGTTCGCACACATGAGTCAGCTTTCAAAAACATTGCTCTGCCACAGGCTGTGAATTTATTAAGACCTCCTTCTGTATCTTATTTGGACTTACTAGCTAGTCATGCCATTTACACTGGACTAACCTTGAACAAAAAGCAGAAATAGAGCCAACAAATTGAGACCTCAGTGGAGCTCTTCTTGTGGCTTAGACACATGATATTTGCATTTTTGTCTAAAGGGTGCTGCTTGTCTAGTGTCACCTAGAATTTCATATTGAATGAAATTTAGAGCACTTCAGTATTGGTAGGATGAGTCTTCCTCAGGCTGAGCAGAAGCTTTTCTGCTTCCTGGTTGAATGATATGACCACTGAGGTTATCAGAAGAAGATGGGCCTCCTGGCACTATTGCTTTATGCATGAAGACACAAACAATGGGGCTGTGAAACCAGTACATCTGAAATAGCCCTGCTAGGCTCCCTTTAGGCTCAGTGAAGAAATGTCTTCAGATTGCAGTTGATTTGAGTCTGATCTTCTAGGTCTGTTAGACTGCAACCTGAATTTTATCCTATATGCCAGGATAAACTCAAAAAGGCAAGACAGGAAGAAATACATGATATACATTCCTTGTAAATCAAATGCTGTGAACCCAAAAGGGGATATTATTGGGTTTTTAATGAATTAAAATCCTGTATGAACCACATAGTTTGGCTTTTGGTGAGAGTTTGCAGTCTAAGGGGAAGTTTTAAGCCAAAAGATCAGATGTAGAAATGACAATCAGAAAACGCCCAACTCTTAATGACAGCTCTGCAATTCTGTTTGATCTTGAGAAAGTCAAAGCACTGGTTTTCAGCAAGACCTGAAATACGCTATCATATGTAAATGATAAAAAATGTCAGGGAAAGGAAAGTTTTAAAGTGTGGCTGAGGAATGCACAGCCTGTGTTGACCAGGGATAATAATATAACCCTGATCAATTGAAGTTCCTGTAATATCAGCAGGACCACTCAGAAATATTCTATTTTAAGTGAGGTCTATCAGGTAATGGGAAGGGACATTGACATTTGGCATACAACATTGTTCACACTTCATTAGAGATGGTCACCTTGTTTCTGTAGAGCTCTTTGAAAATCCCAGATATTAATTTTGCATTCTCATAGACAACATCAGTGCTAAGGCATTCTTCTATTAAGAAAACCCTGAATTCGTTCCTCAGAATTCAGAAATGGTGATTTGTGTCAGGGTGGGACAATGTTGGTAAATAGATGCGTAATATATACAAACAGAATTACATCCTCAGTGCACTCTAGTCTCTTTCTATGGCAAAAGGAAGTCTGTATCTAATGAACTTCCCTGAATTTCATGGCAGGTCCCAGAAGAGGAGAAACTCCATGAAATTCATTCCAACAACCAGGATGAGCAGAGCAGATTCGAAGCTACCATGTAGAAAAAGAATTCATCTGTAATATTGGTCCTAGTGATGGTCTTTTCAGTTTCTAATGTTAAAAAACAACATCTGAGTATTGTCCTAACTGCACTAGGTTTTCAAGAAGCGGCTATAGATAGCTATATTTTTGTAATATAGAATAAATGTGATTTTAGAATACATAGTCATTATGCTAAGCTCAGGTGAATTAATTACATCTTTCCAACATATCTGTTCATCAGAAAAACCCACCACAAACAGCTCTACAATATTATCTGTATTTTAATTTTGTCATCACTAAGTCAATATAGCCACTGAAATAATTTCTGTGTTTCAAGCCTATTACAGGGTAGGCTGATCGGCACAATTTCTGAGTTACAGTCACATCCTTCAACTGCATACGGGTAATCAAGAATAAATGGCTTGATATTGTTTGTTTGGATTCTACCAAGCTTTTCACCAGAGCATCCCAGATTAACTTTTTTAGAAGGTATGTTGTCCTGTTTTTGGATGAGGAAGAAAATGTGCTGTATTTTGAAGACTGGTGATGGCAGGAAACAAAATGTTGAAATCATTTTCATGGCAAAGCACAGAATACAGTCATTTATGAGGTAAACCAAGTGGCTATATGAGTATCAAGAGTCTTTGTTAATACGTTTATCAAAAGAGAGAGAAGAAAGTGAAATGGTGAAAAATTTCATTATTGGTATAGATTTATTTAGACTGTTTCAAGGACAGTAAGGGAATTAAGTATGAGCTGTGAAAAATGGGTATTACGTAGTATTATTATATAATATGTCTTATTGTGTCCAACAGTATTAAGTGGATAGTAGCACTGGTAATGTGAATAGATATAAACTGAACTAAATGCTAGCTGCAAGAAAAAGTGTGAGTTTTTAGGAACTGGCCAGACAACAGCTATACTCAACCTACAGAAGACTCAGTGGAGAATTTCTGTGTGGTAAATCGTTAGCTTTGAAGTCACTGCCTCCTAAAACAAGAGAAAGCAGAAAGAAGAAAATTGAAGCTAAATTAGGTAAATTCTCTCCACCTGAGAAGTGATGAGACAAAAATTGAGGTACCTGAAGGAACTCCATGAGATGACAGGAGCTGAGCCAGAAAGATATCACAGATGTCTCAGAAGGACAAGCTGCAGTGCATGAACTGTCAAGACTTTTTTTATTATAGCATCTTGTTTAAAGTCTTACTTACCAGAGTTAAGGGGGAAACTCCTCTCATAAAAAAAATAGCATAGGTATTTTCAGTTCTGCTGACGAATTTTCCTTGAAAAACTTTAGAAAAATACTAGGCAGGCCCGTCCCATGTGTTATATCAGCTGTATACTGCTCCATATGTCAGACTGCTCTCTGTGAATGCAAATACATCTGCTGTAAAACGCTGTAGATATGCTCTTCTGCAGACGTGTGTCCTGGGTTCGGCTAGGATAGAGTTAACTTTCGCTAGCAGCTGGGATGGGACACAGGCAGGACAGTGACCCAAAGGAGGTATTCCATGCCATCTGACATCATGCTCAGCACACAAGAGGGGGCTGGCTGGGGAGGAACAGTGCAGCTCGGGGACGGTCCAGTTTCGGGACGGATCTGAACGTGTGGTCCGAGTTGTACGGTCGGTGGGTGAGAAACTGCGTTGGTGTGTTACCAGTGCTGCTGCTGTTGTTTCCCACTCCCTTTGCTGTCCCAGTAAAACTGTCATTTGTTGTTATCACAGCTCGGGGGCAGAGAGGGGGGTCTGCCTCTTCCTTCCCATTCTCCTCTCCATCCCACCGAGGGGGCAGTGAACGAGCAGCTGAGTGCTGCTCAGCTGCCGGTGGGGGTAAAACCTCAGCAGAACTTTTTGGCTATCACAGGGCACGAAGGGTTGAGATAACAACAGATCTGATCCGAGCGCGTTCTAAGCTGTTACAAGTATTCTTTGTGTTACTTTAAACAGCCGCTGGTCACAATGGTGTTTTATTTTTTCGCATGGCTGTAGCATGCAAGCCCCTACCTGCTGTACGTGTTCCCTGCAATGCTGTTTGTCAGCTCTAGGATGGGTCCAAATTCTCATTTTGCTGTACTGTGTGATACCAATTTACGGTACGATAATATCAGCAGTCGGGAGCCTGAGTGGGTATTTGTATGGGGCTCTGCTGTCACGTCCGTACCTTGGATATCTTGTTGAATTGATTGGCAATACCACTCTATCTACAGAGAAGACAGAAAATGATGCTTTTTTTGGTTATTTCACTCTTTTCCACCTTCAGGCTACCCACAGCAGCTTTTGAAAATTTTGAATATCCATGGGACATCCAAGTTAGTATGTTTTTCTTATCATGTCTACTGAATGTGTCTCAAGTCTTGTTTATGGTCACGAGAAAATGTTTTAATAATACCACCCAGAGACATGCACCAAGGCTGAACAGTCAGGGATGGCATGGTGCATGGGAGAGTACAGACAGGTATCTGGAGACCTTCTCACACCCAGTGTGCTGGAACTTCACTCCCAAACAACTACAGGACCCTGAGAGAGTGATTGAATACTTAAAAGGGAAATGCAGTGGCTTTTCCAAGGAGACACAGCTCACTGCCCTGTGCTGGACCCTGGTCACTGTCCACCAAATACTGCTCAATAATAGGCAGGGGAGGAGAAGAACAGACCAACAGAAAGCACCAGGGGAGATTCGAGGTCTCTGTATCCTCAACTCTAGAACCCCCTGGGGGTTACACCAAGGCTCCAACTGAAAAAGAGATATTGGCAGCATAGGAAGGGCTTCGAGCTGCTTCAGAAGTGATCGGTACTGAAGCACAGCTCCTCCTGGCACCTCAGCTGCTGGTGCTGGATGTTCAAAGAGAGGGTCCCCTCTACAGATCATGCATCTGATGCTACCGGGAGTAAGTGTGTCGCACTGATAACACAGCAGGCTCAGACAGGAAACCCCAATCACCCAGGAATTCTGGAAGTGGTCACAGACTGACCAGAAGGCAAGCATTTTGGAATGTCACCAGAGGAGGAGGTGACACGCGCTGAAGAAGGCCTGCCGTATAATAAATGACTGACTCTTTTCTATCTTGTTAGCTAGAAGACATCTTTTATCCTTTCAAAGCTTTCACGCAATCATTTTTGTAAAACCTGAGAAGGCATTTAACAATGTAAATATTGCCCATGCAAAGATTTTAGAAGTATTTTGTATGTAATCCACAAAGTGTTAAAGTACTAGAAAAATATTCCAGCTGTAGACAGACTGCAAAAGTTTTATCCTCAATACATGAAGCTCATCCCTCAAAATCCTACTTGGGTATTCAGAGGGTCTTTGATTCACGTGCAGCTGTGAGGTAATTTCACTGACTGTGACTGTGCACCACGAAGGAATACCTGAGTGAAACAGTACCACTCACTGTCAGTTAATCTTTCAGAATGATGCCCTCAGTAATTACCTTTAATTCTTTAAAATGGGGGGGGGGGGGGGGAGGGAANGGGGGAGGGGAGAATAAAGAATGCAGTTTTGTTCTCCATTTCTCCTTATAATCTTTCCACAGTAACCCAGACCCTCATCCACTACGTACTCATTGTTGTCCTCCGCCTTTTTTCAGAAGATTACTGTCCCAGAGAAATCTGTTCTTCTGTTTTCTTAAAAAACAGAAGAGGAGAATGGATCTCTTTACATGGAGATTTATTCCACCTAACCTAGCTATCATTTTCAGGAAATACTTTCTTTCCTTTTTGACAAAGAAGAACTCTAGAAATAGGGCCTGCAGCAATAGGACAAGGAGTAATGTTTTTGAAGTAAAAGAGGGTACATTCAGACTAGATGTAAGGAAGAAATTTTTTACCATGAAGGTGGTGAAACATTGGGGTAGGTGGCCCAGAAAGGTGGTAGATGCCCCATCCCTGGAAACATTCAAGGTCAAGTTGGACAGGGCTCTAAGCATCTAGTGGAAGATGTCCCTACTCATTGCAGGAGGGTTGGACTAGATGACCTTTAAAGGTCCCTTCCAACCCAAACCATTTTATGATTCTATGGTTCTAAGCCTAGCTTAGCCCAGGAAACCATATTTTAGATGGCTGAAACCATGTGATGAGTATATGACTTTAACAACTGGAAGCGGGATTACAAATGCATCCGTGAAAAACACTTCAACAGGTCCATTCTGATGTTTGTAATACTTAAAAGCTATCAAATAATACAGAAAAAAAACCACATTAGGATAATTAATAATGTAATAAGCATGTGTTATAAAAACATCAAATAGGGAATCGGACTAGAAGTAGAGTCATATGAGGAATAGTCTAATAGCACAGATAATTGTAAGGGAGAACTGGGGACCTTCTGGGGAGCATAAACTTGAAAGGCCAGCAGTGCCCCTGTAAGCATAGCTGAAATACCAAACTCAGGTACAGATGTAGCAAATCTGAGACCAAATAAAATTTAACTAATGGTAGGAAAAGAACTATGAAAAGGGACAACAAGACATGCAAAAAAACCCGCAATGAGAGCTACCTGGGTATCTCTCAGGCAATCCTGAGACAGATCACTGCAACCAGGAGGGAGACAATAAATGAAATCTCTTGGTTTTGTCATCCGTGAATGTTTGATTTCCTCCTATGGTCTATGCCCTGCTGTGGTGGACAGCTGCTGATCATGCACAGCCCAAAATCTATTCATTACTCATGGTCAGAAGCCTTAGACAAGTGCCTCAGCTCAAGACAGGTGAATCCAGCCAGGCCTTATGGTTTGACAACCATACCATATCTTGTATGAAAAGATTGGACACAGAATATTCCCAGCATGTTTCAGACTTTTCCCAGCACGTTTCAGACTGCTTTTCAATCCAGACAGACTCTCTCTATGCAACAGAAGATGCACAAAGATCTCTCACTTCCATTCTTCAGAGGTCAGTGGCATTTGGTTCTCTGCCTTAGGGTATTTTCTTTAGTTGGTTGTCTCCAATTTAATCAATGCTTTGAATACCCTGAGTCAGTAGATCTTCTTTTGTATGTAGTTACAACTTCTGTGTAATATGTTACTGGACACTACGGAGAGGTGTCCAGACTTACAGAAGATTAAGATATTTTGTTGAGAACCCTGTTGCTTGTCATTGAGGGAGCCATACACTGGCAGGAAAGGAAAGCAAGGAGTTAAACGAGGCACAGAGTGCAGGATGAACTTTGAGGATGGGACTTAAAAGTAAACAAAAGTTAAAGTAAAACTACTCCAAATCTGAGGTTCATGACAACTAGAATTTCTTTTCTTTTTCATATGACTGCCAAACCTTTTATCCTCTTCAATAATCACTGAATACCATTTCTGTCTTACTTGTGTTCTCACCTTGAATTTTTTTACATAAAAAAGCTTAAATATTTTTTTTTAAAGTGAGTAAAAACTCATTCACTATCAGCATTTATTAAGCTGTGCATAGAAAATCTGGAAGAGTTAAATGGCAACTGTGTGTAAATTTTAGCTTGAAATTAGATTCCACCATCAGGATGCTGAAAGCTCAATCTTAGATTTCTGTCATTCTCAGAAGAGACCTTAGAGACTGTTCATATTTTTCAAATTAGTATCATTTAAAAGATATTTTCTACACCCAGTCCTAATCAGAAAATTTTTTCCAGAGGAAAGCCTGTGCTTGGAACTAAAGACTAATTTATTTTAGAATAGTATGCATATCAATGAGACTCACTGAACTCTTAAAAAAAGCCCAACTTTCCCACTTTAGAATCAAACTGTCTCCAGCATTGTCTGCACAAACGCATAAATGCTTACTTTATGATGGGTGACATAGCTAAAGTGACCAGATCCCCTAATTTTCCAGCAAGATGTCTGTGTCTGGTTTGGTTTTTTTTTTCCTTGAGGTCACGTTAGACAGGGAAAATTGGGAGAGTGTAAAGAGCTGACAGTTGGACTAGATGACCCTGGAGGTCTCTTCCAACCTTAATGATTCTATGATTCTATGAATTACTCTTGCTCCTACTTCGTGTTGCTCACTGAGATCACTAAGCACCAACAAAATTTTCTTCTGTTCCTAAAAGAACCTGGCCAAGTTCTCCTCATGCATTATGTAAAATACCATAGGGCAGTAAAGTATTTGACTATCATAAACTTAACTAACACTGTAGAAACAACTCATCTAGTTCAAGTTGTGTGTCCAGAGACATTGCCTGTCAAACCTTGGAGGAGCCACAAATATTGGCCAAAGCAGGAGCTTGAATCTCTACTTCAAAACAAGGCCAAAGGGAAACGTTCCCAAGCATAGAAGGAACACTCACAGCCTATTGCTCATGTCTGTGACAATCTCATCCCACTCAGCTCACCCACCACCTGACAGCACTGCAGGAATCAGAGACCTGTCGGTGCAAATCAGCAGAACTGAGCAGACAAGGGCAATGAAGTGAGAGGGGTTGCCTCCTTCTCCCACTGTATTTCAGAAGACACCCCTAGTTCCACCATATCCTTTCAACAACCCAGGGAGTCTTGTACAGGCAGGTAAATGCTGTGCTTGTTCTGAAACTCTGCACAGACCTAACCCTGGGCCCATTTCTTGGGAAATAACTCAGAACTGCTGTTTCCTTTCATATCTCAGGAGTCAGTATCTGACTCATTCTTTGTTAATAGTTAAATCCCAGATGTACGTGGAAAGAAAGACATTCTCAGTGCCTTTTTACCTCCTTTGGGGAGGTGGAGTAGAAACAGGCCAACTGGCACACAACTGGACATAGGCCCTGGACTTTTTCCAGGACACCTTTCAGGTAGGTGAAATGTCCTGATCTTTCCTCTAGAGACCCCAGAGGCAGCAGCTGATGAGCTCTAGCTCCTCTTCCAGGCTCCTGGCCAGATGCCCATGCTCTTTTCCTCTAGGTCTCCACACCCCCATCCCCTGGGGGTCTGACTTCTCTCCTATGCCTTTGGTCACTCTCTGCAGGGATTCTGGTGCTTGAAAGAGTCAAGGACATGGGGCTCAGCCTGGGCACCTCACCTCACACAGCCTTCACATTCTTGTCTCTAGGGAAAGTACAATTTAGTTCTCTACACTTTTACTAGAAAGCTTTTCCAAACACTGTTCTGAAGTCTGCAGCTCATCTTCTCTGATCAGTCTCAATGAAAGCCTTTCATGGTTTCTTCTCCACGGCTGCTTCTTTTAGCACTTCCTTCTTCACGCTCACTCTCTTAGACTCTGAGACACACAAGGCAGACTGTACCTCAGCTCTCTTTCCTCAATCAGTAGAGCCCATCTTCTCTCAACTTTCCCTTCAGCTTCGACTCCTCATTCAGACATAATCATACAAGCTCTTCTCTCCACCTCTCCTCCTGAAATGGTTACAGCTGCATATCAAGGCAATTGCCACAGTGAAGATACAGGCCCTACTGTACAACTGGCTCTAGGTTGCCATGCATGAGCAGTGGTGTGGGACCAGATGACCTCCAGAGTTCCATTCCAGCCTCAACCATTTTGTGAAAATCAGGAACATGTAAGGCATGGAATCATAGAATCATTAAGATTGGAAGAGACCTCAAGGATCATCCAATTCAACCATCCCCCCACCACCTATTACCCACTAAATGGATTATCTGACCAGTTTCAGATTCTGGTTTTGGAAGAGAAGGTGCCCCTTGCCCTCTATTGACTTAAATATTTGAGGCTGTCAGATCAATACAGACCTCACTATTTGGCCAGATCAGTCAGACCCTACTTTTCCCTCTGCTCAAATTCCAGCTAAAACAAAGATGTGTGTGCCACAACAAATTATTCAGCTAGCTCAGAGGAGGTTCACACTGACTTCTTCCTCTCTTGAGTACTTCTGGCCAATGCAGCTTTCCACTATAGGACCCACAGCGCATCAAGGCAATAAATGCACATTCCAATTACTCAGAAGGAATCTCCACAACTGTCTCACATTCCCAGTCAGCTGAGCTTCTGCTCTTGTCAAGACCTGGCAACCCCAACATCTTCCATAAAGAGAGAAGGGAAAGCGTGAGCAACCAGTGGAACCTCTTCTTTCTTCTCCCACCTCCTCCCAGTCTCAAAGTTCAAGGCAGTGTTTGGGTTGCTGTTTCCAAATTGGGCTTATGCCCATCTCTGTCAATGCATAGGGCTAGTTTAGATATCACCCATTAAACAGTAACTAGCACAGGGTAAAGTGAGTGCACATGATGGTGAAAGTGCCTAGTGAGGATTCTCCAAGGGTAAAAGCCCAGACAGGCATTTCTGCTATTTCTTAGAGGTGAAGCTCACGTCTCTGTATGGGAAGAATTGCCTTTAATGCTTGAAACTCTTAACTTCTGACAGGAGATTGCACTCTCTTCCTGAATTTTCATCTTCTCTGCTGCGCCTTTGCTGAAAGACAATGGATTGGGTCAGCCTTGTTCCTCTAGGGTTACTGTTTATACTCTTTCTCCTGCTGATTCCAAAAAGACAACATGTCTGGAAGAGCCACACAAAAGAAAACTTCCCCCCAGGACCCAGGCCTCTACCCATCATTGGAAATCTGCACATCATGGATCTGAAGAGGCCTTACCTGACAATGCTAGAGGTAATTTCTGTTGTTCCTTTTCTTAGAGCTCTCTCACTAAGGCAGTTATTGACCCCCAAAAGGGGTACAAATTTTTATCTGGACAGGTAGATGCAAATGCAATAGAATTAATTTTCTGCAGTAACTGCTCTTCCTATCACATGATCTTGTGTCAGTGCAGGGGAATTGTCTTCCAGGTGCATTAAGAGAATTGACCCAGGAAATGCTGGGGCTTTCCAAACAAGAGTCACTAGAAGAGAGAGACTCTACAGTTCCTACAGGAACTTCCACCAGAGGCTGCTGAAACATTTAGGGAGGAGACCAGGACTTTCTGGAGGCTGTTTGGTTGACTCAGCCATCAGGGAACTGGCAGAAAACAGCCTCTTGATCCTCTTCCTTCATCCTCACAATGAAGAGGGGATCTGCCCTAGTTTCCTAAAGCAATGTAAGGAACAAACAAACACTGTTTATTCTTTTATATCTGGTGACAGTAAGCTCCAGAACTACAGGGAATATGGTGTGTGACAGTCAAATAGTGTATAATTTTGGGGGTCCTCTCACTGTGCTACTCCTCAAAGCCATGAACAGCAAACCTAAGAGTTTCAGACAGTTCCTGTGCCCTGATGTACTACCACCTCGAAAACTGGTCTCCTTCTGGGTTGGGCAACATTTCCTACATATCCACTACGAGTTCTCAGCTTCTCAATCACAAGTTTATCTACAGAGTCCATGTACTGGACACAGTTATCTGATAACTCAAAATGAAGCCTTCCTTAACTTGCTTTCTTAGGTTTCATTCTCAGGTTGGATGAGGCTTTGGCAACCTGGTCTAGTGGAGGGTATCCCTGCCCATGGCAGGGAGGTTGGAACTAGGTGATCTTCGAGGTCCCTTCCAACCCAAACCATTCTATGATTCTATGTGAGCCACGCAGTCTATTCCTGCCTGGTTGTGGCTGCGGCTCTTACACCTTGTCTCTAAAGGCATAACTGCAGATTCTTTAAGAGTTGTTACTCATGATGCCAGCTGATTTGTACCTCCCCAGACTTGCAATTACTGAGAAATTCACCTTCCACTTGTCTCTTCAAAAGAAGACAGGGCCAAGCCTGTCTGCTCTTCAGCCTTTCCTTTAGCCCCTCGAAAAGTCGGTTACTCAAATACTGATCAGAGGATTACAGACTCCATTGTGATTCTTTTTCTCCAGAAGACCTCCAACATTTCCATGATACATTGTCCACATTTTGGACAGTGGATGAAAAGCCAATGCCATACAGGAATGACAACATTAAACCTGCTGAAAAACAAGTATTTTGAGCTTGATGAAAATCATCTTAGAATCATAGAAACATGGAATGGTTTGGGTTGGAAGGGACTTTAAAGATCACCTTCTTTTATTGTCTTCTTTCATCCCACTAGCTATCCAAAACCTATGGCTCAGTCTTCAGTGTTCAGATGGGGCTAAGGAAAGTAGTCGTGCTATCGGGATATGACACAGTGAAGGAAGCTTTGGTGAACCAGGCAGATGCATTTGCAGGGAGACCTAAAATACCACTCGCTGAAGAAGCAGGAAAAGGAAAAGGTGAGTGTGCTGTTCTGCTCCCCATACACCTGTCTTCTGCAAAGAACAATGAGATTTTCTCCATGGAGAGGAGAATACAGAATGTCTCACTTTGCTTTGCTAAGTATGTGAGGCAATGAAAATGAGGGGGAAATTCAACAGCGTACGGTGATATTTGTTGGGGATAGGAAAGGTGTTACTCAATTTATACATAAGTATGTGATTTAGAGGTCTGAATGTGCAGCTGAGTCTTCCCTTAGAGGTGACAGGTCGAGGAGCTGACACGGGGGCATCTCCTATCTCCTATCACAAAAGCCAGCCCTGCAGCTTCCCAGCTACCACCAGCTACAAAAACCTTGCCACATAAACCTAATACAAGCTGAGAAGTGCTTACTATGTCAGCAGCACTATATCCAAGTACTCCTTCTGAAATTCATATTACTGAATGTTTATTTTAAATTTTCCAGTTCAATTGACATTTGAAAATAAATCTCTCTTTAAGAGAGAATAAACAATAATCCAAGCCCTTTTTTTGCTTCCCCAGAGGGAGCTCACTCTTGTTCTGGGTTCTTCTGGTGCAGATTTCACCCTGCGCAGGTGTCAGACCCCGAACCTGATCTCCTGATTCCCATCAGTGCTTATGGGAGTAGGGACATGAGAGACTGTAGTCTTTTGACAGGAAAGCAAGGGTGGGCACGTTTATATCTTGTGACCAGCTCTGAGCAACCAATGTATTGTTAAATGCCAACCTACCTGCAAATGGTTTCTTTCCTCACTGGGGACGGTTTTTTAAACAAGACTCTAAGCAAGAGCAAGAGAGTACTAGGGGAGTAAATAGCAGCACTAGCTTGACTGAAACTTCTCCACAGATGCACTGAGAATTCTCTACATCTTTTCTAGTGTGCAGGGGAATGGGATTGTCCCCATCAAGTGGGGAGATTTTCCAAACAGATGCCTGTATTTGAGGTTTCATTTACTCTCTACAGTCTACGTAAGAACAAGGTGCTCTTCAGAGAGGATGCATCTCACCTAAGGGAGACATCTAAAGTTAATGAGCACACTCACAACCCCAGGTGATGTCCCAGAGGC
Source organism: Psophia crepitans (assembly GCA_013399095.1). Lineage (NCBI taxonomy): Eukaryota > Metazoa > Chordata > Aves > Gruiformes > Psophiidae > Psophia > Psophia crepitans. The sequence continues at coordinate 140,391 of VWZZ01005752.1, forward strand.
ACAAATCCAACACTCTGTTCTAAACCAAGCTGAACAAAAGCCCTCCTGTCTCAGGGCACATCAGACACCTCCTGAACTCAGAATGGTGCCTGCTTCCCTCAGAGCTTTCTCCAGACATATCTTTCCTGTCTTATTTCATTCTATGTAGGGACAGGGTTCCTGCCAGCACTCATCTTTACCAGGATTCAGGGTAGATGAGTAATCTTTGCTCTCTTGATGAAATTTTTATTTCTATGTTTTCATTTTCCATTTCAGGAGTTATATTTTCTACTGGAGAAAACTGGAAAGTGATGCGAAGATTTACTCTTACAACCTTACGAGACTTCGGAATGGGCAAGAAAGCCATAGAGGATCGTGTTGTAGAAGAGTATGGATGCCTGGCAGACACCATTGCAGCACAGAAAGGTGGGGGAATCTTAACCGTCATACCACTCTGGTTTTCCTCAAGAGCCCTTCAAAAATGCCAAGGATCAAGGGAGAAGAGTGTCTGCACTCTTTCAGAGACCTACCTTTCTCCAGCATCAATACTCCCAGGAGTTCATATGAGCTGTCTGTCTCTGCCTCTCTACCTGGCAATTGCCTGACATGTGAATGAAAAGCATTAGGTGAGGTGTTGGAAGTCAGATATGGAGTCAGACATCAAACAGCACACCTGAGAAGAGTGATTTGTTCCTCTATGTGCAGTGCCTTAGAAATAGTGGCATTGGGAAAGCAGAAGGCTATGGCAAGGACTTGCATACCTATACTGAAAAATCAATTGTCCGTAAAGTCACATCCCTGGGACACCCCCTCTAATAGGAGGCAGAGCATCCAGTTACACATTTCACCAGCATCATCCCAGATTATTTCTCACTAGGCTCATTTACAAACAGCAGAACTTCAGTAGGTAGCTCTTTCAACCAAGCGGACTTGGGATAAAAACAGATTTCTACATCATCATTCTAGTTCAGACATCCAGTTCTAGTTTCCTTACCTTGAACCTCTGAAAGCAGGAGTTGTATCCAGCTGCAAAGGGGGATCCAGAAGCTGTAGAAGTGAGAGCCCCAGCAGGAAAGACTAAGTGACCAAGAACTACTGAGTTAGGAGATTGGACCTAAATGGCCTACAGGGACACAATCCAACTTTGAAAGCATAGTGGTGATAAGGGACATCCCAAGAGTACCGATGACGGAAGTGGCAATGTTGAGTTTCCCTTATACCAGGAAACTTTAAGAATGTTCTTGTGCCCAAACAGAGCGGTCTGGGGAAGGGCCACAGACACCCAGGGCTGCAATAGTCTTGGAGACAATGGAGGGGAGCACAAAAGACTTGCATTCAATCTCTGCTCTGTCTAACTGCCAATAGGGACATGAGAACCCTGAGATGGTGGAGCCTTTCCTCCTGCGAGCTCTGTGCCTATGATGTCTTAGGCTTCACTGCGCCCCTGCATGCTACCTTAATTAATTAAAATAACTATTGACTTTGCTGTTTGCACCATCTTTTCCTATCCTAGGGAAGCCCCTTGAAATGACTCTGCTGATGAATGCTGCTGTTGCCAATGTCATTGTATCCATACTGCTTGGAAAGCGATATGACTATGAAGACCCCACATTCAAAAGGCTCCTGTCATTGGTGAATGAAAATGTCAGAATTTTCGGAACTCCATCAGTTTCGGTAATTCATACCGTTTGAATATTTCTCCTCAAAAGCATGATTATACAGCAGTACAGAGCTACACCACTCCAATGCTGATCGTGGCAATGCATCTGTACAGGACAAAGGCACCCTGCAGCGGCAGAAAGCCGACCTCTGATGCTTATGGATTCCTCTTAGCAGCATAGTCTGGGAAATTATAAGTTCCTCCTTTCATGACGAATTGAACAACATGTAATACAATACAACGATTGTCTCCCCTAGCAATAGAAGACAGTCATTAGTCTTCGTCTCCCATTACAAACAACAAGGTAGAAATTAGTGCGGGAATGCCTGTAACTGCCTCTTACACTTGAGACTCCCAATTCCAACCAGTGTGGAGAGGGAGGGATGAATTCCACAAACAAGGGATTTCCAGGCCATCATCAAAGAGTGTGATTAATACTCAGTGTAAGAGGGAATAAATTTTAACCATTTTACAAAGCTGGTCAGGAAAGAAGGAGGACAAAGGGACATGTTGCATTATGAGTATAAGGTTATACATCATTTTCTGAAAGGGCTTTTTTAAATATACACTGTTGAAATGTGGTACATTTACTTAGCAGCTGTTTTTTCTTCCTAACTATCTCTACATCTTGCAGGTGTACAACATGTTTCCAGGCCTTGGATTCCTCCTGAAAAACCACAAAATTTTTATTCAGAATGTAAAAGAGATCAATGCTTTTATCAAGGTTACTTTCATAGAACATCTCAAAGCCCTGGACAGAAATGACCAGAGGAGTTTCATTGACACTTTCCTTGTGAGACAGCAAGAGGTAATTGAATTCCAGCAGCTTCTTCAAATCTCCTCACTTTCCTTTCACAGCCTGATAGATAAACAAATGTTCTGCAGCAGAGATCGAGCATGTGCAAAAGTCCTACCATAACCTGTGAGGCCTGTCAGCCTGACCTTCGTGCCAGGGAAGGTTATGGAACAGTTCATCTCAAGTGTGCTCACCAAGCATGTGCCAGATAAGCAGGGGATCAGGCTCAGCCTCATGAAGGGCAGATCCTGCTTGACCAATCTGATCTTCTGTGACCTAGTGACCCGCCTAGTGGATAAGGGAAAGGCTGTGGATGTTGTCTACCTGGACTTCAGTAAAGCCTTTGACACAGCATTCTCCTAGAGAAGCTGGAGGCTCATGGCTTGTACAGGTACACTTTTTGCTGGGTAGAAAACTGGCTGGAAGGCCGAGCCCAGAGAGTAGTGATGAACGGAGTTAAATTCAGTTGGCAGCCAGTCACAAGCAGTGCTCCCCGGGGCTCAGTACTGGGGCCGGTCCTATTTATTATCTTTACCAATGATCTTGATGAAGGGATTGAGTGTGCCCTCAGTAAGTTTGCACATGACACCAAGTTGGCCAGACATGTTCATCTGCTTGAGGGTAGGAAGGCTCTGCAGAAGGATTGATGGTGACAGGCTGGATCGATGGGCCAACTGTATGGGGTTCAACAAGGCCAAGTGCTAGTCACAACTACCCCAGGCAACACTACAGGCTGGGGGAAGAGTGGATGGAAAGCTGCCTGGAGGAAAAAAAGCTGGGGGTGTTGGTGGCCAGCTGGCTGAACATGAGACAGCAGTGTGCCCAGGTGGCCAAGGCGGCCAACAGCATCCTGGCTTGTATCAGAAACAGTGTGGCCAGTAGGACCAGGGCAGCGATTGTCCCCCTGTACTCAGATCTGGTGAGGCCGCATCTCGAGTGCTATGTTCAGTTTTGGGCCCCTAACTACACAAGGAACATTCAAGTGCTGGACCATGTTCAGAGAAGGACAACAAAGCTGGGGAAGGGTCTGGAGCACAAGTCTGATGAGGAGTGAGGAAACTGGCATTATTTAGGTTGGAGAAGAGGAGGCTGAAAGGAGATCTGATTGCTCTCTAAAACTACCTGAAAGGAGGTTGTAGTGAGATGGGGCTCAGTCTCTTCTCCCAATGAACAGATGATAGGAGAAGAGGAAACAGCCTCAAATTGCTCCAGGGTAGGTTTAGGTTGGATAGTAGGAAAACTTTCTTTACTGAAAGAGTGGTCAGGCAGTGGAACAGGCTGCCCAGGGAGGTGGGGGAGTCCCTGTCCCTGGAGGTGTTCAAAAAGCATGTAGATGTGGCATTTTGGGACACGGTTTAGTGGACACGGTGGTGGTGGGTTGACGGTTGGTCTTGATGATCTTAGAGGTCTTTTTCAACCTTAAAGATTCTGTGATTCTATGATTCTATATTTCTCAGTTTCAGTTGCCAGCTCACACAGGATTGCATTTAGCTGCTTCAACAAAACCCTAGTTTTACAGTTCTTGTAAAAATGTGGCGGTGTTTGTACCCAGCCCTCACCTCTGTGTGGTATGGGTTCACGAGGTGTCAGCCCAACTCTGCTATAGCAAAAGTATGGGTTGGCCTCTGGATTACAGGGGAACATGAATGACCTTTCTAGGCTCTTTTTTGATGCTAGTGGCAGGTAAAGGCGACATCATCATGGGCCAAGTCCGTAGTACCTCCTGAGTTCATGTCAAAACCCAGCCCTGAGAGCAAATTCACTCTTTTTCCCAACAAAACTCACCCTGCAAGATGCTCTGCTACATGATCCATGGGCAGAAAAACACTGAAGCAAACGACTGAATCACACGGATGGTCCCAGTGACTGCTCGCTCTTTTCCAAAGCATTCTCATCATCACTGACATTATTCAAAGTGAAGTCCCTTGTTGACTTGACTGTGTGTTCTTGTGGGCAGCACAGGCAGTCCATACTCTCTGTCTCAAGACTCAGCTTAGAACATGTTCCTCAAGGCATCCCCTCCAAACCTTCTTATCCTTTACACACTGAACTCCTCCTCCAGGCCTGCATATGAAGGTTTTTCCCTGTTCTCCATGAACAAGTGCCTTCTTGAATATTTAATCAGCTGATATTATTATTGTTTCATATCTCCAGGAGAACGGACAAGCCAATGGCTATTTCCATAATGAAAACTTAACTGAAGTCGTGAGAAATCTGTTTATAGCTGGCATGGAGACCACGTCCACCACCTTGCGCTGGGGCCTTCTGCTCATGATGAAATATCCTGAAATTCAGAGTAAGTGCAAACTAGCCAATCACCACCTTCCTTCTCATCAAGTCACCTCAAATGTGACTTCACATTAAGCAAGGCTGAACAAAAACTAAATTCTCCACATCCTCCTATTCCTAGGAGGAGAAAAAGATATTGAAGTGATTAATCTATGTATGACGTCTATTCCTTTCACAGAGAAAGTCCAAGAAGAGATAGAGAGTGTGATAGGGTCAAACCCCCCACGAATTGAGCATCGAACTCAAATGCCATATACAGATGCTGTTGTCCATGAAATTCAAAGGTTTGCTAACATCCTGCCATTGAGCTTGCCTCATGAGACTACTGCAGATGTGACCCTCAAAGGCTATTTCATTCCCAAGGTAAGACAACTTCTGCACTACTATTCTTCCCTCCATCCCCCGTGCAACACATCTCCCTTTCAAGTCCTTCTCATGTCCAAGGATGCTTGCTCACCCTGGGGTTCTCACAGCTGCTATGGCAGGAGCTTCCCTATTACAGTGGGTGTTTTGAGCTCCAACACTCACCACTCTGATGCTGACAGCAACACCATCCTCAGTGCAATAACTTCTCTGTCTTGACTTGCAGGGAACCTACATTATCCCCTTACTGGCATCTGTCCTGCGAGACAAATCCCAGTGGGAGAAACCAGACGTCTTCTACCCTGAGCATTTCCTTGATTCTGAGGGCAAGTTTGTAAAGAAAGAAGCTTTCATCCCTTTTTCTGCAGGTATCTTCCATTTTGGTTTTAGGGCTCTGAGGGGAACTGGACATCTGAGACTCCTTCTTCCTTGATGCTGGCCTCACAGACTCCGACTCCCTCTCCTCTCCTCTCCTCGCCTCGCCTCGCCTCGCCTCGCCTCGCCTCGCCTCGCCTCGCCTCGCCTCGCCTCGCCTCGCCTCGCCTCGCCTCGCCTCGCCTCGCCTCGCCTCGCCTCGCCTCGCCTCGCCTCGCCTCGCCTCGCCTCGCCTCGCCTCGCCTCGCCTCGCCTCGCCTCGCCTCGCCTCGCCTCGCCTCGCCTCGCCTCGCCTCGCCTCGCCTCGCCTCGCCTCGCCTCGCCTCGCCTCGCCTCGCCTCGCCTCGCCTCGCCTCGCCTCGCCTCGCCTCGCCTCGCCTCGCCTCGCCTCGCCTCGCCTCGCCTCGCCTCGCCTCGCCTCGCCTCGCCTCGCCTCGCCTCGCCTCGCCTCGCCTCGCCTCGCCTCGCCTCGCCTCGCCTCGCCTCGCCTCGCCTCGCCTCGCCTCGCCTCGCCTCGCCTCGCCTCGCCTCGCCTCGCCTCGCCTCGCCTCGCCTCGCCTCGCCTCGCCTCGCCTCGCCTCGCCTCGCCTCGCCTCGCCTCGCCTCGCCTCGCCTCGCCTCGCCTCGCCTCTCCTCTCCTCTCCCTTTCATCTGACAACAGCTCAGGAAGCAACTCCTACTGACTTTCTTACGGCCATTCTGCCTTTTGTTCCAGGGCGAAGGATCTGTGCTGGAGAGACTCTTGCCAAAATGGAGCTTTTCCTCTTCTTCACCAGCCTCCTTCAGAGATTCACCTTCCACCCTCCACCAGGAGTTTCCTCCTCAGACCTGGACCTTTCTCCCTCCATCGGGATCACCATGCCCCCAGTGACCCATGAGGTCTGCGCAGTGCCACGTTCCTAGGGCTTTTCTTAGTCATCCCCTTTTCCTGAAGCACCCAGGTGAAATATCATGTCTCTAGTCCCATATGGGAAGTTTGTCACTTCTTAATCCGGTGGGGGATTTTTAGCCCAAGGACACCTTGGCTCACAGCTGGAGGTGTCTCACCCACTATTACAGCAGGCTGCAGTCCTGACTTCCAGCCACTCCTTGAAAGGGAAGGTGATGATCTTTGTGAGGATGAAACCCACGAGGGAGATAGCAAAGTCCATTTCATTCTGTCCATCCCTACACCTTTGCATGTTCCCCTTGAGAACAGAGGCTGAGGCCAGTCTCTGGGCCAGACCTCAAAAGCAACTGCGCTGATCTACACACACACCGAGAAAACCCACAAAACCACCAACAAAAAAAACAGAGGCTTTCACCTTTCACACCTCCAGCACAGCTACAACCAAACTGCCTACGCAAAATGATCCATTGCACAATTTATCCCCGCACCAGTGCCCTAAATGCACACACCCCCCAGAGAAACATAACTGAACAGCTCAACCTGAGACAAGGAAACGGAAGATGTTTGCCCGATGCTGAACCACAGTGCAGATGCATAGAGGGCTCTCAGGTGATGCCATGTGGTTATTCACTGTCTGGAAGTTAAAATTAATTTAGTTTACTAGAGAATAATGTGCGTATTAATGGTAAAGATAAAAGCGCGTGGAAAAATAAAAAGTCCTTCACCATTTCAAATCAAACTGTTGCCAATCTTGCCTTCAAAGCTGGAAAGATCTTCTTTCACACCTGAAATGGCTTCTGGGGATGCACCCTTTCCTGGAACAGACAACCAGTGCTGTGCTCCAAGTAGGGACTGAGCAAACCAGTTCTTCAGTGGCACCTCTTAGGCTTCTCCAAGCTTCTTTCTCATACATCCCTGCTCCATCTTTTTAGTCACAAAAGCAAGTCATCTTACTCACAAGAAGTCTTCTTAGACTTCAGTAAGGCTTTTCACACTATCTACCATAAGATCCTCATAGACATGTTGTTCATGTATGGGTCTGGTGACCAGAGAGTGAGGTAGCCTGAAAACTTGCTGAAAAGCCAGGCCCAGAGGCCAGTGATCAGTGGTGTGAAGACAAGTTGGATGCCAGTAACTAGCAGGGTGCCCCAGGGGTCAGTACTAGGTCCAGTCCTCTTTAATGTCTCCATTCATGATCTAGATGATGGAGCAGAGTGTACCTTCAGCAAGTTTGCTGATGACACCAAATAGGAAGGGGTGGCTCATACACCAGAATGTTATGCCACCATCTAGAGGCACCTCAATAGGCTGGAGAAATGCACTGACAGGAAACTCTTAAAGTTCAACAACAAGTACAAAGTGCTGTATCTGGGGAGGAGCAACCTCAGGCATCAGTGTATGCTGTGGGCCACCCACCTGGTAAACAGCTTGATAGAAAATGACCTGAGGGTCCTGGTGGACACCAAGATGAACATGAGGCAACAATGTGCCATTGCTGCAATGAAGGCTATTGGTATCCTGGACTGTATTAGGAGTGTTGCCAGAAGGTTGAGGGAGGTGATCCTTCCTTTTGACTCAGAACTGGTGAGGCCACAGCAGGAGTGCTGTGCCTAGTTCTGGGATCCCCACTACAAAAGAGATATGAACATACTGGAGAGAGTCCACAGAAAAGAAAAAGAAAGGGCCACAATGATGCTGAAGGACTGGAGCATCTCTTATATGAAGAAACAGTGAAAGAGCTGGGCCTGTTTAGACTAGAGGAAAGAAGACTGGGGAGGGGAGGGAGGATCTTATCAGTATGTAAAACATCTGCAGGAAGGGTACAAAGACAACAGAGCCAGGCTCTTTTCAGTGCCCTGTGACATGACCAGAGGCAATGAATACAAACTGAAACAAAGGAAGCTCCCTCTGAACATCAGGAAACACTTTCTCACTGTGAGAGTGACTGAGCATTGGCACAAATGGCCCAAGCAGGTTGTGGAATCTCCCTCCTTGGAGATATTCAAAAGCTGTCTGAACATAGTCTAGGGCAACTGGCTCTCAGTGGCCCTGTCTGGCCAGAGGAATCGGACCAGATGACTTCCAGAGGTCCTTTCCAACCCAAACCATCCTGTGATTCTGCGATTTGAAATTCCCAATGAGTTAAACAGGAACAAAGTTATACCCATTCCTAAGGGCTTTAAAAAAATAAATTTTTGCACACTTGGGCATCGGCATTTTGATTTCAATTCTCAGGGTATCAAGGCTGTGCCAGTACTAATGACAAAAATATGACTAATCAGTAACCTGAAGAGCACGCAGAAGTCATGACTTTTATACCAAACACCAGGTCAGTGACCTGTGGTTCTCTATGTTCTTGGACTTTCATGCTTGGACAGTGAGCTACAGGCGCACACAGTTGTTACAGTGAAATCAAACATAACCAAGACTATCGCTGCTAAGGGCAACCACTGCATAGCCCTACCCCTGTGTGAGTTAATGTTTATCCAAACAATGTACTCATTAAGATGTGATGGTCGATAGATAGAAGAGCATAACTGATAAATTGTTAGTTTGACCAGAAGACCCTTAAGAACCATTTGGAATTACCAAAAGTACTGGGAAACTAGGGGAAAGGTAATTCTGGCAGGGGGGGTTGTGATCACTGACCCATGGGCCAGGTACCCCAGTTATAATACCCTACTCCAAAGATAAAGTGGAGAAAAGAACTGAGCATGCGTTCTACTTTGCGTACTGTGCAAAGAAACCTAAACCAATCATCGTCACTGGGAGCGTATAAATGTGACAAAAAGAACCAGCACTAGGTGTCCTTGATTTGTGAAAATCCACCGAGCACCCAGGCCCAGACAAAAGCAATCTCTCCCCTCTGTGTGCCACAATTGGCTTATTGCACACTGGGCAACGAATCCGCTTTCCGGACAACAGAGCCACACACGCTTGGCTAGCAATCATTCCCGTCCTCCGTACCGTACTGAGGATTCACTAGCAAGCACGGAGGAAGAGAACAAAACCGGTCACCAATTGCAAGAAAAACATACCCTTCCCTGGGAATCAGGTTTATGGTCTAGTACAAGTTCTCTCGTGGGAAATTTTTGCAGGAGGACAGAGATCCAGAGCCCATATTTTCTCTTCTGTAGCAAATACTTGGCTGAGTAGAGATGGACTGGAGCAGCTGCACTTCCATCGGTTTAGTGTTCATCCTGGCTTTTCTATCCTTCTTGAAAATGGGAGGTTTCTGGAATAACCACCGGACAAAGAACTTTCCCCCAGGACCAAGAGCATTACCTATCATTGGAAATCTGCATTTGTTTGATTTGAAGAGACCCTACAGGACTTACCTACAGGTAGCCATTATCTTTTCTATTGGTCCCATAACTGCACATATCACCAAGTCCCACAGCCCAAGACATCAGAGAGTTCTTCCTATTGCACCCAACCCGTGGCATTCACGGACAACCCTTAGCAAGGGACAAGAGACTGTTAGTTGAGCAGAAAACTTTGAAGGCAGCAAGATTTGTTCTTTAGTGTAATACTTTCTCCCTTCACCTCAATTTCATGCAGCTAGGTTTCAGCCTTAAACTCTTACTTTTGTGGTAATTTTGTTAAAAAGGTAACTGAATAAGGAGCGGTAGGACAAGTGTAGAGTCTTGCATCTGGGAAAGAAGAATCACATGTGTCGGTATCGGCTGGGGACTGACCCGCTGGAGACAGCGTAGGGGAAAGGGACCTGGGGGTCCTGGTGAATGGAGGGATGACCATGAGCCAGCAATGTGCCCTGGTGGCCAGGAAGGCCAATGGCATCCTGGGGTGCATTAGAAGGGGTGTGGTCAGTAGATT